>JARQOC010000002.1:562914627-562960694 GCA_033576535.1 Allobates femoralis | reverse complement strand
AATATTGGCACCTGATTAATTAAATTTAGTTAAACTCAAAAGTGTGTTATTAGTTTTCACTGCTGGCATGTTCTTCTGCCTCCTGTATGACAATGAACTATCATAAGCAGGCAGCAACATAAAAAATCAGAAGGACCTGTAAGGATGTCATGACCAGAGTCCACAGGTCCTGCCAGACAGAGTGTGCAGCCTAATTTGGCACTAAAGATAGGAGTGACATAGATTTTGGAAGAAGGCAGCCATTTTATCTAATCCTGGAAAACTTTAATCTTTTCATAGACTCCATTTGCCAAATGGAGACCAAAACAGTGTACTCTTTGTCTGGACAATTTACATTTGCATTTTGTTTATTCAACTATTTCTATATATACAGTGGGCTGTAGAGTGTTGTGGGGCAGTAGTCATGGGCGAGGGATTGACTCAGGATGCCTCAGTTTGCTACATGAACATCATGGTCCTGGTTGGGTTGTCTAGAATTGTGTAGAGTAAAGCTGTACCTCTCTAAAGGCCAGGACTAGTTAACAGTTCAGACCAAGACGGAGACCACCATTTTGTTTTACCAACAACCATTCTTTCAGTTCGTTCATGACAGCTTCACACGTGGGATAGTGGGCATGAAACTTTAAAACTGCGCCATGCAGTGTACGGTTTTCTTTTTTGCAATATTTTATTCAAATTAATTCCACTTAACTAGAACATTTTATTACAGCAGAGGAACTTGTAAGCTTTGCATTGTACATGGATTTCCACGGCATATCTGTGCCTTGTGTTGTTCATGAATATTGTACACATGTTCACATGTAAAGTGTCATGGAATAAGTAGTGCTATAATAATAAATAATAAGAATTATAGCGCTAAAAGCCACATACTACTTAGCAGATGCCTATGGCAGATCTGGAGGCCATGGAAACCCTCTGGCACTTTGTGTTAGCATAGTAAGATGCTGATGGACACACTTTTCACGCTTCTGTCATTCTTCTTAGGTGTTATGATAACGATTAAAACCTTTACTGCAGATTTTCCCCCTCTCCATATATCTAACCATTTGTGAAACTGTCAGAATACAGAAATATTGGCCAACAACCACTAAACTCTTCAGGCTTTGGGCCTGAGACTTAAATCATTATGCCCTTCACATAAGAAATTGGGTACATAAAGTATTTGTCACATATTGTCTTCTGGTGTACGGATATTACAAAGCTCAGTTTATCCCATAACGGATTAGACGTTTCATAGAAGTTACAATGTGTATAAATGTCACCAGCCTCTGAAATCAGTGCACTTGGCACCTTTACAAAATGTCCATTATTGTGCCTCATGTTAGTGGCAATGTCACATACACAATAATGGGCCTAGCAACAAGCTTTTCCCATATACCGGCGTCAACAGTGCATCTCAGTCAATTGTCCCTATATGAAAACAGAGCGTCTAATGGACAAGAAGTAATTGAATTTATTTCATCTTATAGCCGACAGAATGACATCAGCGCCGGCAATTAGGACACAGTGAACATCTGCCACCAGATGACTGCTATGTCTTAGAGGTAATGGATTTAACAGCAAATCTGCAAAGGTTTTAACCCTTTTTTTCAATGTTTAGTAGCTACAACATTGTGGCTTGGCTAGGAAAGTAAGCTGTTTGTGTTAGACTGCTTCCATTACTGTACAAACAGTTTATTCTATCGATTTTCCTATGGTAAATCAATTGGAGAATATTACAGTACCCAACAGATCCACTGCCAAGATGGCAAGCAAGTAGATAGCCCTATATAAACATGGAGGTTACAGCACCCACATAAGTGGAGAGGCCCCCTACAATCAGTTGATTGGGGAGGGGTCGATGATATTGAATGCCTAACCAGAACATGGTCCAGGAAAAGCCATTTTAGGCTTCCTTCAGACAGCCACAAATTATGAGAAAGAAAAAATGGTTTCCACAGCACCCCATGATGTAGGGGCTCTTCTTACCCACAAGTGACGAGACGCACATTTATAACCAGGGAGGCCCACCTGGGTCACAGCATATCCATATATAAAGAAAACAGCACCTCTTCAGCTGGTATTCATCTTCAATGCTTTATTCCGTCATATCCAAAAAAACACACGACATATCAGTCATGCACTTGATAAACGTCTGCTGACCGAAACGTCATGTGTTTTTTTGGTTATGACGGAATAAAGCATTGAAGATGAATACCAGCTGAAGCGGTGCTGTTTTCTTTATATATGGATCCACAAATTATGAACATGGTTAGAACATGTACCCATCATAGTCCAGGAGGTTGTTCACATGTCTGTGTTTTTTACATATGAGAAAAATGATGATTCCTTAGGCCAAGGGTCCCCAACCTGAAGCTCGAGAGCCACGTGTGGCTCGCAGGCCCATGATGTGTGGCTTACAGCTGCCTTCCAGCGTAGTGCATTAGCACCAAATCAAGCACACAGCTATGAAGAGCAGGTCTCCAGATGATGACTATTGTGAGTAGCTCCACATAGAAGAGCAGATCTGAACGGAAGTAAGGTAGGAACCTCTGGATCTTGGTATATTGCATTGGTATGATTTCTATAGAAAAGGTTGGCTGTCTTTATACCAGTAATGGGGGTTCTGGATGTCACTACTGTGAAGGGGGGCTGGATTGGCTCGCAACCATCTCAGAAGCTGGAAGTGGCTTTAAAGGTCAGAAAGGTCAGGGACCTTCACCTTAGGCTTTGTTCACAAGTACCATATTTGGTGCAGAAAATCAGTATACAATACAGTAAGGCTATGTGCCAACGCTGCTTTTTGGGCATAGAAATTTTCTGCTACTAAACTGCACCCTTTGGCAGGAAAACGCACCACAAAATTCATGCGTTTTTGATGCATATTTAGTGCAATTTGTAGTTAAGCTTTTTTTTCACTATACCCAATGGCTGGGAGGCCTACAACACACAGCAAACAATTGACCTGATCATTCTTTTGTCTTGACCACAATCTGCACCCAAACTACTACTAATAATCATCGCTGGCACGGCACTTCAGAATTCTCATAGACTTTGCTAGAGGAAGGACAGACATGCAGATTTGTGACAAAAGGTAACAGAACTGCAGCAAAAATGCTGCAAAAACTCAGCAAAAAACACATCATCAGCACAGGGCAAAAGTCGCCTCCAGGCGCCATTTCATGGCAGCCCGTACCACTGACAATATTGTAACACAACCAATAGGACTGACTCCTACCTCACACTGCCTGCAGCATAGCAGGGACACACGCCGCAGGACCGCCCGTGACAATGCCTTCTGTGGCCTCGCTCCACCACTGCTGTTCCCCTAACCCAAGTAAACTCCTCCTGCACTTCAGTTCTCTTTTAGCATCAACATGATGGAAATTAGCTTATGGATAGATTATAAAACGGACTTAGGATGGACACCCTTTTTTAATATCAAGAAGTTTTCCCTATTTTCTTCCTCTAAATTTAAGGTGCGTTTTATAATCTGATGCGTTTTATAATCTGCAATATACAGTATAAATCTAGAGGGAGGGGACTTTAATTTAAAGCACCACTCCAGGGGTGAAAGAAAAACAAACTTTAATGGTTCCCCATACTGCGTTCTACATTCTACTCCTTCTACACATCTTCTTTCGCATTATTCTGGCGCTGTCACTTTCTTCCGAATCGCCCACACACAATATAAAGTCCAGGAACGGTTCTCTAGTAATGGCTGTATACAGTCATGTAGATCTCAGAGACAGATCGCCTTTTCATTACAGACCTCAATACAGTGTGGGAGGTAAAAAGTAAATAGAAGACAAACAGATTTGGGATGTGCCCACGCTCCACAGCACTCATCATAATGTTATTGTAACAATCAGCACAAGCAATTGACTGGACTAATACCGGTCTGCACAGAACAGAGCTTTGCTTCTAAAGAGCCTGGAGAAAACACTTCATTAGAAAAGGCAATGTGACCTTGGGAATGTTTTCGGTCAGACATCACATTAGTACTCCACTTAGAAAGGATATTTAGGACAAAGGTAACATCTGCGAAGGAAAAACAAGGAAAACGCTGCTTGTGAGATCCACAGTAAGGTTATGTGCAGATGATGTCTTCTCCGTACAGTATTTCAATAGGAAGATGTTTCATGAAACGCTGGTGTTCTACTGAATCATCTTTTTTTAGCAATTTTTTGTCCTTTCCCGAGAGCTTTTTCAACGTTTTTGATGGTCTGAAGTTTTTTTTTTTTTTAAAGGGATCCTGTCACCCCCAAATCGCCTCCTGAGCTATTAAAACATGTCCCTGCAGCATCCCATCACTAATCTCACACTCCTTTTTGCTAATAAATGCATCCTGTGAAAGTGAAGAAAAACGTTATATCACTTACTCATTAGTGATGATAATGAGAGTAGTGGCTATTCTTTAGTCACCCAGGCGGGCCCATGTCGTCATGATAGCACGCCTTAATAGGCGTGATCTGCAAGGCATAATTATATCAGCGCCTCCCAGCGCTCCTCAGGGCTCTAATGACGCGAATCGCGTCATTTCCAGTATCGGGTGACGTCAGTACACCCACGCCGCATGCACAGTGCGGAGCTTGAAGCCCGCAGAGCGGCGTGGGTGTACTGACATCACCCGCTGCCGGAAATGACGCGATTCGCGTCGTTAGAGCCCCATTACAGCCTGGCCAGCGCTGGGAGGCGCTGATACAATTATGCCTTGTAGATCACGCCTATTAAGGCGTGCTATCAGAGGACATGGGCCCGCCTGGGTGACTAAAGTGTAGCCACTATACTCATTATCATCACTAATGAGTAAGTGATATAACATTTTTCTTCACTTTCACAAAATGCATTTATTAGCAAAAGGAGTGTGGGATTACTGATGGGAGGCTGCAGGGACATGTTTTAATAGCTTAGGAGGCGATTTGGGGGTGACAGGATCCCTTTAACATTTTTCAATCAATTTTAGGGCATCTTTTTGTTACAATTTTTTTCAGATTTGTTTCTTTTTGTAACTCCATTCAACAATGAAGAGACCCTAGTGTATTTTAAGGCAAGATGCTAAAAAAAAGTTGACATGGCTTCATCAGAGCTTTCCCTTATGAATTATTGTCAAGTCATGCATTGTCAGAAACATGAAGCAATTTTAATAAGCTCCAAAGGCTGAACATTTCCAGCCAAGGTGTTTTTACACTACAGTGCATATGTGCATTCTTTCCAGAGTGTGGTTGAAGCTTTTCAGGCGGGTATCCGCAGAACCCTAGACAAGAATCAAGTGAAAAGGAAACTTATTTTACTGATAGAGCTAGCGGCGTATCTAGTGAAAAGGAAACTTATTTTACTGATAGAGCCAGAGGCGTATCTAGGGGGGTGCAGCCGGATCCTTTACCCCGGGCGCAACTCAGAGGGGGCGCCACTGCCATCACCTGGGCCGCTCTGTCACCGTAGTCAATACGCCATCAAGCGCCTCTGCTCCGCCCTGCAAATTGTGCACGGCCGGCCCCACCCCCAGACGCAATTCGCCGCCCACTAATGTCCTTTCATACACCCCGCCCTGCCGGCTGGACATGGACCCTGTTGTCGTGTAACTGAACAGACTGCAAACCATGAATTTCTCTGAGGTGTTCAAGCTCTCCAACCAGCTGTGCAGGTTCAACGGGAAATATCTGGTGAGTGCAGTGCAGTGACTACAAATCCCAGCATGCTCCACGGGAAATGCTGGCACTTCTGATGCTGGAGGACAGCAGTGGTATCTGCTCTGAGGTTCTGCTGCGGGGAATATACACCCCACTCACTATATAGGACCTACAGGACAACACATAGCAGGGGTCCTCACTGCTCACCCTGAGGCATCATGGGAATTGTAGTTCACTAATACTGAGGCCTAAACCATTTTCTCTATAATCCAATTAATGGCAAATGGCCTCATACACAGTGCTGCGTACGGAGCCTGTATGGCTTCATACTCAGTGCTGCACAGGGGCAGTGCCAGGGTAGAGGAGGGGGCGCCAAAATAAATCTTTGCCCTGGGTGCCAGAAAACCTAGTTACACCTCTGGATAGAGCGCCACAATAATCTGCAGTGCTTTACAGGAATCATCACTGTCCCCATTGGGGCTCAAAACCCAAACGCCCTATCAGAGTTTTCTATGGAGTGAGATTTGACCCCAGCACTGCAAAGACACAGTGCTACACACTGAGCTACCATGAAGAATTATTAATATACCAACACGATCACAGACAAAATTGGCCTATAGTATAGATTTTATTAATCAGAGAGCAGAGTCAGAGACAAAAATATACTTATAAGAATATCCTGATCATTAGTCAAATCATTTAGTAAGGCTTAAGAATACAAAAAGACAAGTAAAGAAGTATCTACTCTTCTTGCCGATTGTAGAGGATTGTGGCTCTATTGGATGGGGTAAGATCAGCAGACAACTACCATATATTATAAATGACTATAGCTATATAGTAAATAATATATAGCATGTAGGAAATATTGGGCGAGGCAGCCATATGACACCACTGTCAGATGACAATTCTTTCCAAGGCACAGACACAGAACAACCTGTATTCATTTTTATATTTCCAAAGTACTTGGGGAAAGAATCCATATACAGCGGGTACGGACAGACCCCTTTAAATTTTTCACTCTTTGGTTCATTGCAGCCATTTAGTAAATTCTAAAAAGTTCGTTTTTTTCTCATTAATGTACACTCTGCACCCCATCTTGACTTGAAAAATAACAGAAATGTAGAAATGTTTGCAAATTTCTTAAAGAAAAACTGAAATATCACGATCATAAGTATTCAAACCCTTTTGCTCACTATTGAGTAGGAGCACCCTTTTGAGCTAGTACAGTCATGAGTCTTATTGGGAATGATGCAACACATTTTTCACACCTGGATATTGGGATCGTCTGCCATTCTTCCTTGCAGATCCTCTCCAATCCCCTCAGGTTGGATGGTGAACGTTTGTGGACTGCAATTTTTAGGTCTCTCCAGAGATGCTCAATTGGGTTTAGGTCAGGGCTCTGGCTGGGCCAGTCAAGAATGGTCACAGAGTTGTTCTGAAGCCACGCCTTTGCTATTTTAGCTGTGTGCTTAGGGTCATTGTCTTGTCGGAAGGTGAATCTTTGGCCAAGTCTGAGGTGCAGAGCACTTTGGAAGAGGTTTTCATCCAGGATCTCTCTCTACTTGGCCACATTCAGGTTTTCTTCAATTGCAGCCATTCGTCCTGTCACTGCAGCTGAAAACACACCCATAGAATGATGCTGCCACCACCATGTTTCACTGTAGGGATTGTATTGAGCAGATGATGGGCAGTGCCTGGTTTTCTCCACACATAGAACTTTTTGGTGACTATTCTAAGTGCTATCTTCGTCTCATCAGACCAGAGAATCTTATTTCTCATAGTCTGGTAGCCCTTAATGTGTTTTTTTTGCAAACTCTATGCGGGCTTTCATACGTCTTGCACTGAGGAAAGGCTTCATCGGGCCATTCTGCCATAAAGGCCCGACTAGTGGAGGGCTGTAGTGATAGTTGACTTTGTGAAATTTTCTCCCATCTCCCTACGGCATCTCTGGAGCTCAGCCGCAGTGATCTTGGGGGTTCTTCTTTATCTCACTCACCAAGGCTCTTCTCGCACGATTGCTCAGTTTGGCTGGATGGCCAGGTCTAGGAAGACTTCTAGTGGTTCCAAACTTCTTCCATTTAAGGATTATGGAGGCCACTGTGCTTTTAGGAACCTTGAGTACTGCAGAAATTATTTTGTAACCTTGGCCAGATCTGTGCCTTGGCACAATTCTGTGTCTGAACTCCTTGGGCAGTTCCTTTGACCTCCTGATTTTCATTTGGTCTGACATGCACTGTGAGGTCTTATATAGACAGGTGTGTGCCTTATAAAGTACTATCAGTTTAATTAAACACTGTTGGACTCCAATTAAGGCGTAGAACCATCTCAATGAGGATCACAAGGAAATAGCCAGGATGTGACTTAAATATGAGTGTCTGAGCAAAGGGTCTGAATACTTATGATCGTGTGATATTTAAGTTTTTCTTTTTTAAGAAATTTGAAAAAGATTTCTACTGGAGAGGATCTGCAAGGAAGAATGGCAGAGGATCCCCAAATCCAGGTGTGAAAAACTTGTTGCATCATACCCAAGAAGATTTGTGGCTGTACTAGCTCAAAAGGAGCTTCTACTCAATATTGAGCAAAGGGTCTGAATACTTATGATCAAGTGATATTTCAGTTTTTCTTTTTTAATCTGTTTGCAAAGATTTCTACATTTGTGTATTTTTTCAGTCAAGATGGGGTGCAGAGTGTACATTAATGATAAAAAAAAATGAACTTTTGAACTTTTTAGATTTATTAAATGGCTGTAATGAAACAAAGAGTGAAAAATGTAAAGGGGTCTGAATACTTTCTGTACACATACATACATAGCCTGTTAGAGTAAGAGGGGCAGTGTGATCTGGGGTAACCACATTTTCATGCTTATTTTATAAATGAATGGTACACATGAAAATAAGAAGCTCTATATATCTTATCAGAATGATCGGCTTTTTTCACATCCTGGATTAATCATTTATACTTGTAGAATCTGTAAAATATGAATACAGATTTGGCACTTACTTGGTATGGATCACACTTTGACACAGTACCACATGTATGTGGATTTGTGGATTTTCCATTTCAAATTCCCTTGAAGTTTGTATACAAAATATCTTTTGGTGCACCTGACACAGACGTTCCTGTTACACAGGAGTCGCCCTACAGTATTACTCTTGTCAGGATATCATCGCACTGCACAGACCGGCTGTAGTTGTCCCGACCCGAGCATGTCAGCTTCATGCATTTCTTGCGCTGTCAAGCTCAGGTCAGGAAATCACGGACGGTCTGTACAGTGCGATGCCATCCTGGCACGTCATACGCTAGTGTGACTTCAGACTTGCTTGTATTACCAAAGCTCCATACATGTTCAAGCTTTATTGTTGCTCCTGGTTCCTGCTAGTTACGATTAGAGGGCATCTGTCAGCAGTTTTTTGCTACCTCACCGAGAGCAGCATAATAAAGGCAAAGAGACCCTGAAACCAACAATTTATCACTTAGATTACTGGGTGCAGCAGTTCTGAGACAGAGATTTTAGATTTAGCAATGTAGCAGAGCTGAAAAAGCTTCTCACAGCAACACCAGGATCTCTATGTATAATGCTTTAAAGCAGGGGCGGGGAACCTCAGGCCCACGGCCGGCCCTTTGCACCTCCACTTGCACTGCAAGCACACACACGCAGTGTTCACGTCTAAACGCTTAATGAACATGTATTGAAGAATTATGTCACTGGCCAAAGCTAGCATGATGACTTATTTTGTGGGTAGAGTTAGTGCCTGATGCACTTCTGTCCCAAAGATGAAGAGCGCAGCGTCAGCCCAACCATCCCCAGTGTTATATAGACCCCTAGCCTCCCCAATGATATATATTTCCCTGGCTCCACAATGATATATGTGCCCCAGCCCTCACCAGGGATGTATATGCCACCAGCCCTCCCCAATGATGAATATGCCACCAGTGTCTCCTGTGATGAATATGACACCAGTGTCTCATGTGATGTACATACCCTAACCCCCTCCTGTGTTATTTATATGTCCCAGTGCCTGCTGTGAGGTATATGCCCCCAGCTTCTCCTGTGATCTATAGATGCGCCAGCACCTCCTGTGATATATATATAGCAGTCCCAGCATCCCCTATGTGATGTATATGCTTTCTAAAACTTATCAGAGATTTGACTGCGCTCCAGTCAGATCAAATGTAGCAGGGTAGTTTTCAAGTTGATTTTTCTGTGCGGCCCCGAAGATTGGCTCTAGAATGTGATCTACTAATCACAAGAGGGGGCGGAATCGAACAACATGGCACAGGCCAGCAAGTCACAGCAATTCCAATGTCCTAGTGATAAATCACTCAGTTTAAGTAAACAATAGCACAGGAGGTGACATGTGACACATTGTTGAATTTTGTGCTTAACCCATACCTCATGCTGTCTTCAGATTACATAGCAAAAAACCTGCTGACAGAATCCCTTTCTAAGAACCCTTCACACACATTACTATGGCTGGGTTCACACTACGTTTTTGTTCCTGTTCGTTGGATCCTGTTTTTTTGCAGGATCCAACGAACAGGAATGGACAGCACCAGATTGGCAACTCCAGAAGCCATTTCTGTGTGTGTTCCAGTAGCCAGACACAGAAAGAGCAGCAGGGAGCCGAGCTTGTAACAAGTGCTGTCGGCGTTGTGTAATATCACTATAGCAATGTATCTATATACACTGTTAAAGTGATATTAAATAAAGGGATGGTTAAAAATAAAAAAATAATACATTTTCACCTTCCGCCGACTTCCGAGTTTCCCGCGCTGAATTCATCTCTTGGTAGCTAAAGGACCTTGTATGAGGTCACCGATCAGCTGATGGGTCACATGACCGCATCAGTGCACAGGGTTTAAATCGTGCTGGTTGCCCCGCCCCTCCCAGTGACCTCATGCAAGGTCCTTTAGCTACCAAGAGATGAAGTTAGCGCGGGATACTCGAAAGGCAGTGGAAGGTGAGAATTTATTATTTTTTTATTTTTAACCATCCCTTCATTTAATATCATTTTAGCAGTGTATGTAGATTCACTGCTAAAGAGATATTACACAGATTTACTATGGGTACAGAGCAGCGCTCCTGTTCTGAGCATGCTCTGTGCGATGGAACCGGATCTGTGAAACAATTCTGTTGTTTCCCGAATCCGGCTGCATAGACCCCATGTTGTGTGTGCCGGACCAGACAGGATTTGTTTGTGTCCTGTTTTGTCACCGGAGCCAAAAATGATGCAGGCCTCGTTTTTGGGACCGGTGAAAAACAGGACAGAAATGAATCCTGCACTGGATTCACAAAACCGGATGGCCAAATAGGGCTAATCCGGCACCATAGGGATACATGGGAGGCAAAACGATCCTGTTCTGTTTGTTTCAAAAATGAACAGAACAGGATGGTAAAAAACGTAGTGTGAAGCCAGCCTAACATGTTGACACAGGAACCCATCCCTGTGCTGAGTACAAAGTGAAAATAGAGCTACCTAGACAAAAGTTAAAAATGGGACATCAGTGGAGCTCTAATAATACAAATATATTACTAAGCTACATGTACTGGTATTATATTTTAAAGGGAATCGGTCACTAGATTCATGCTACCCATAGATCAAGCAATCATGTATGCTTTACTCTAAAACTCTGCAACATTTCATAGATAATCTTGTTTGAACAAGCGGAAAGGAACGACTATACGTCATTATAGGACACATATATCTCTTAGATCTTATGAGGTTGGTCTAAATTTTTTTAAAATTCATAACACAAAATATATATGTATGTATGTGCATATATATGCACACCATGTTTCCCAAAAAATAACACATCCCCCGAAAACAAGATGTAGCATAGATTTTGCTAAAGTGAAAAATATAAGGTCTCCCCCAGAAGTAAGACCTACCAACGTTTTTTCGTGGGAAGCAGAAGACGAGGACATGGAGCTGTGATTATATATTAGCCCGTCGATGTATGTACCGGCATTCCAGGCACTGTGCTGAGATCTCTGGCTAGACATAAGCAACCAGTCAATCAGAGGCCAGCCGCAACTGGCCAACCAGAGGCTCGCATGTGACCTCATGAGCGGACGTTAGCTGTTGGCCTCCGATTGGCCGGCGGGTGCTGGCTTCTGATTGACTGGCAGCTTACATCTATCCAGAGATCTCAGCGTGGAGCCTGAAACACATACAGCACGGACTTGAGGATTGGTGATAAAAAAGTGTGTATGTGCGCACACTGTGCATATGGATGTGTGTGCATGTGTGTGGGTTTTTTCCAGGTCCATAATAGGGATATTGAGGGATGATGGTGATATTGAGGGCTGCAAGGGTATGATGGGGGCTGTAAGGGGATCATGGGGATATTAGGGGCTGCAAGGGGATGATGGGGATATTGAGGGCTTTTTGTTTAACAACAAATGTGAATTTAACTTCATGGAAAAATAAGACGACATCCCTTGAAAATAAGACCGAGCGCTTCTTTGGGAGCAAAAATTAATACAAGACACTGTCTGGTTTTTGAGAGAACACAGTATATATATTACAATTTTGCCATCCAATTTAAAAATGACTATTTTGAGCTGGACTTAAAAAAAATGTCAATTTTATTATGTCAAGATTTAGAGTTGTAGCCAGAATACAGTGGGTACGTTATATGATACACAGAAAAATGTATGCTGGAGCGCACAGCCGCACACCTGATTGAAGCTAAAGATCCCTTTACCACCTGCATTGTCACTACCATCAGCCTTCCATGAGGGAGTGAAGAAGAAGAATGTTTTATCTTTATTGGATAGTATTTCTATAGTAACAACTGTATCTAGATAAATCATGGAGGATATAAACACCAGATTGTGATAAGCACAGACAAGTTAGGAAAAGTCTCATAAATCCTCAGTGATCAGCACAGCGTGGTACAGAAATAACCAGCAGAGCTTGCAGGGAAATTAAAGGTAAAAAAAAAAACCTTCTGTAACTGTTCTGGCAATGGTACACAGATTAATATTCAGAAACGTGCCGAACTGCAAACACAATTATTATTTTTTCATTACATGAAGTAACTGAAGCAACTACAGCCTTAGCCTTACTATGTATGAAGTGTCACATATCAGATCTGCCTGTGTCCAGACAGGTCAGTGTATGAAGTAGTGGACCGTGCCTGTATAATGGCAGCCAGCGGTTGCTATTTCAGAGAGGGAAAGTCTGGGGTGTTTGGTTACAAGTGAGAAAGAAAGGAGGGAGCATAAAATAGCAATATTACTGCTGCCAATTCTCAGAAACTAATTCCACCCTGTGTGCTCTGTCCCAGATTCATGGGTTTATGTGACATCAAGTACAAGACTGAACAGATGGACAAACAGTCAAATGGCAGTAATGAGTAGTATGGAGAGGACGGACGACCAAACACATAAAATAGCCTAATGCGCATATGGAGCTACATAAAAAGAAAAGCACAGGCCGGAATACTCATTAGGCTGAAGGCACACTGTGCGAGGGACTCGCACGAGTGCAATGCAAGGGAAAGTCGCATTGCACTCGGACCAGTGTTGCCCTATCAGGCAGGGCACACTGGTGCAAGTGCCCCGCACCTAACTCGCATTGCAAGTCAGAAGCGAGTGAAATCGCATCATGCTGTGACTGCACACGATTCTGACGCGCATGAGCACAATGCAAGTGTATGGGGGCGAGAAATTCTCGACGCCATACAGCACACGGTGCGAGTGTGCAGCCAAAAAAGCTTTAAACTCGCCAGATGTTTAAGTCGGCAAGTTTAAAATGACAGCTTTATATACAGTCAGCTATATATTTGCTTTATAAAGCAAAGTGTCATATGTATTTTTATTTAGATACCTGAGGAAGGCGGTTGTCTCCACCGAAACGCGTTGTATCCATTTTTTATATTCTCGCATGTTTTGAGTAATAAAAATGTTTTGTGGACAAGAAGTTCTTAAAATCATTATCACGGGGAGCGCGGCCACCATAGAATTGGATTACTTCCTGTTGTAAAATAATGTATTCCGGGGTTATTTTAGTGATTAACCCCATCAGCATCCTCTGCGCCGCATGTGTGAAAGTAAAGTTAATAATATAATTTCCATTATTATTTAATTTTGTTTTAGGGCTCTTGCACACAAGCATAAAAGTCGGACAAATGCAATGTGGGAAAAAAATTGCATTGCATTTGGACCATTATTATTCTATAAGGCAGTTCTGAGATCTGTAATTTTTTTTTCAGCTGTAATGGGACTTAGAAAACAATTGCAGCATGCGGTTATTGGCAGCGTGACTCAGATCACATACACTCATACAAGTCTACAGTGTGTGCGTGATACATCAGACTGCACTCCAATATCGACAGTGCAGTGCGATATATGCCAAGATTGGCAAAGGAGGAGATGGAGAGATAAATTTCTATTTTCTCCAGACCTCCGGGTCCGATACTCACCTGGAAGAGAATCAGAGCACAATGAATGACCCTTGGTCACACTCGCCGCAGAGATTGAGCTGAATGTCATTAGCATATTACATGCGATGCTCTCACACCAGATACCCTACACTCATGTGACTTTGGCCTTACTCAAAACAAGTGATGCAAAAATGAATACATCCCAAATAAAATAAAAAAAACACATCTACATTTAATATTTTGTATGACCTTAATGATTTTTAAAGACAGCACCAAGTCTTCTAGGCATAAAATAAACAAGTTGGTGATATATGGCAACATCTATCTTTTTCACTGCAGGTCACATGTGTAATAAATAATTAGAATTACCTGTGATTGAATTTTTAATTAGAGTTTTGTAATCTAACCTTACTATTGCTTCTAAGGCCGGCTTTACACAACTGTTTTCTGTTGTCAGGCTGTGTTCGGAGATTTGCTGGATGCACCAGACACAGCCTGACAGCTCCGGAAAAAAACACCACCGGAGGGTTAACATGCCTCCGATTCAGTTTTCTGCCGGAATCATCAGTATGAGCTGATGTTGTTGTCCAGGTCCTGACATTTCAAAATCGTGGCTAGGGGTGAGCTAGCTGCAGTTCTGAAATTTCATACGGGAGCTCTCCAGCACCCAGTGTTCGGTAGTCGGATCCGATGCGATCCGGCGCCCATAGCATAACCTCCAATGTTAGGGGCAACGGATCGCACCAGGCACGGGAGAACCAGGCGGGATCCAATTTTGTCAGATTTTTGCCCCGGAAACAAAAATCCTGCAAGCTGCAATTTTTGTGTCTGGGACAAAAATCGAATCCAGCCTGATGCTGCCGGACAGGGCCAAAACTGGATGGCAAATCACTGCCATCCGGCCCCATAGGCATGCATGAGTCCAAAATCGGGCCCTAGGCTGTCAGTTTCACACCGGACAGCCCCGGACTCGAAAAAAAACGTGGTGTGAAGCAGGCCGAAGACTTTCAATTGGGCTGTACTCATTTTTGCAACATGGTGTTAATTAGTTGGGAATATTACTTTTTTGGATAAGAAAAATTAATCTTGTTTGCAATCAACGGTCGCATTTGTTGAGAGTATTTTGTAGTATGGCATCCCAAAGAAAATGTTTATTCTGAAAGTAAACTAAAGCAGTAGTATGTGCAGATGGTGAGTTTTTTTATGTGTTTTTTGTCATTGTTTGTCACACATCTGCATGTCTATCCGTCCTCCAGAATTCAGAGAATTCACAAGTACTTTGCCAATGATGCTTTTTTTTTTTACTTGCAGTTAAGGCTATGTTCACACATAGCGCTTTTCTTGCATTTTATATGCGCGGGCGCTTTTACCAGCGGTTTGCACCCGCGCAAAAATGCAAAAAAAGAAGCAGTGCTTTTCACACAGAACACTTTTTTACAGGCCCGGGGGAGAAGTGATGTTACAGAAAGGAGGAAGAATCCTGGTTCCTCCTCCCTCTGTGACATGTGTGACTGCCCCCATTTGATTTTGTAGTGTATTAATATACACTGCGAAATCAAAATTAAAGAAAGTCAGTTTATTATAAATAATAAAGACTTGATACTTACCTCCCTGCTGGCTTGTTCGGGCTATCTGGGAGCCAGGCACCGATGTGAAAAGACCTTGCGTGACGTCATGTGACGCGCATATCACATGACCGCGAGCGGCTAATCAGCACCCATGGCGTCATGCAAGGTCCTATCATATTGGTACATGGCCTTAGCTCAGCTCCGGATAGCACAAACAAGCAAGCGGAGAGGTAAGTATTAATTCTTTATTATTTTTAATACCTCTGACTTTCCTTAATTTTGATTTCACAGTGTATATTAATACACTGCAAAATCAAATGGGGGCAGTCACGCATGTCACAGAGGGGAGGAGGAACCTGAATTCTTCCTCCCCCTCTGTGACATCAGATCCAGCAGCGCCGGCCCCTATGGGAAAAAGAGCCGGCACTGCTGCGTAAAGAATTGACATGTCAATTCTTTTTACGCCGATGCTTTTTCCCATAAAAGCGCTGCGTAATATTACGCAGTGTCTGTACGGCAAAGTGAATTTCACATTCACTTTGCCGGCAGACACAAGGCACATTGCACATTTTTAAAGCGCGCAACAAAGCGCTCAAAAATGCGCAATGTGTGAACGTAGCCTTAGGAGCAGTTTGTGGTCAGGATAAAAGAATGAGCCTGTCAATTGTTTGGTGCATTTTTCAGCCCTCCCAGGCATTGACAATAGTGGAAAGAAACGCATGACCAAAAAAAGACACCAAAAAACACATGGATTTTGTGGTGCATTTCAGCCGCAGGGTTTTGATGCAGAAAATTTCTGCACCGAAAATGTAGCAATGGCATATAGCCTAAAGGTTTTCTAACAAATCTGTTGAGGTGTACTCATTCATGCTGAGCACTGTATGTGGCCAAATGTAGCCATACTCATTAGACAGCAAGAACTTGGTTGGTCCTTGAGCAACTATTGAATGAACCTTCTGCTAAATAATCATGCCCTAGATGCAGACAGTGGCGCACCCAAGGGGGGGGACCTACGTGTCTGGACCCCCCCCTTGGACGGCCCTGAGAGCACTGTCCCGCAGAGCACTGAGAACTGAAGAAGCCGACACATTGTGCCCCGGGATGTCCCTGTCGGCTTTCTTCCTCCCCAGCTTCCAGACTGCGTGGGTCCATGAATATTCATGAGCCGGCAGAGGCCTGTGACGTCAGCTGCGGGGCGGTGCTGATCCCCTGCAGTGAAGTCTGTCATGGTGCAGCTCAACGTCAGGAAGACGACACCACAGCACATGGGTGAGACAACAGAGGGGGGAGGAGGCCACAAGGGGGAAGACATTGCTGGACGGGAATATAGAACGTGTATGTGTATGTATATGTGTGTGTGTTTGTGTGTGTGTGTATATGTATATGTATGTGTGTGTTTGTGTGTGTGTGTATATGTATGTGTGTGTTTGTGTGTGTGTGTATATGTATGTGTGTGTTTGTGGGTGTGTGTATATGTATATGTATGTGTGTGTTTGTGTGTGTGTATATGTATATGTATGTGTGTGGGAGTGTGTGTGTGTGTATATGTATATGTATGTGTGTGTTTGTGTGTGGGAGTGTGTGTGTGTGTGTATATGTATATGTATGTGTGGGAGTGTGTGTGTGTGTGTGTATATGTATATGTATGTGTGTGTTTGTGTGTGGGAGTGTGTGTGTGTGTGTATATGTATATGTATGTGTGTGTTTGTGTGTGGGAGTGTGTGTGTGTGTGTGTTTGTGTGTTTATGTGTGTGTGTGTGTGTTTGTGTGTTTATGTGTGTGTGTGTGTTTGTGTGTTTATGTGTGTGTGTGTGTTTGTGTGTTTATGTGTTTATGTGTGTGTGTTTGTGTGTTTATGTGTGTGTGTGTGTGTGTTTGTGTGTTTATGTGTGTGTGTGTTTGTGTGTTTATGTGTGTGTGTGTGTTTGTGTGTTTATGTGTGTGTGTTTGTGTGTTTATGTGTGTGTATGTGTGTTTGTGTGTTTATGTGTGTGTGTATGTGTGTTTATGTGTGTGTGTTTGTGTGTGTGTGTTTGTGTGTCTATGTGTGTATGTGTGTTTGTGTGTTTATGTGTGTGTTTGTGTGTGTGTGTGTTTGTGTGTTTGTGTGTTTATGTGTGTGTGTTTGTGTGTTTATGTGTGTGTGTGTGTTTGTGTGTGTGTGTTTGTGTGTGTGTGTTTGTGTGTTTATGTGTGTGTGTGTTTGTGTGTTTATGTGTGTGTTTATGTGTGTGTGTGTTTGTGTGTTTATGTGTGTGTTTATGTGTGTGTGTGTTTGTGTGTTTATGTGTGTGTTTATGTGTGTGTGTGTGTGTTTGTGTGTGTGCTTGGGGGGTGTAGAGAGTTCTTTACATCTCCGTTTCTCCATTCTGTACTTGCCCAGGGAGGGGGTGTGTGTGACGGCTTGTGAGAGGAGGGCTGGGGCTATTGGGCCGGTTTCACATTTGCATACAGAACGCAGTGTAACCAAACACGTGTGCGCTGCATTCCTATGTATAATATGGGAACGCATAGTACCTGCCTATGGCTGCGTTTGGTTACATTTGCGTTCAGATGAATTTTTTAATGGCACCCTCCGAACACAACATGTTGCATTTTCTGTGCATTCACGGGGCTTATTTTATCAGCAAGTGACCGCAAGTGCACAAAGAATGCATGGAGCTCAATGGATCCGCAGTGTCCTCCGCATGACAACGCAGGCAGATGCTGCGGATCCATTGAAATCTTCACAGAAATCAGAGGCAGCCACCGGGAGATCACTTGGGGCCGCCTCTGATCTCCTGGCGGCCGCCTCTGATCTCCAGGCCACCGCCAAGACCAACCGCTGATTGGGTGACCAGGCACCATACTATGTGAAGGCATGCGGAGAATCTCCGCTGTGTTGACATCAGTATGACTATGTTTGCACCTGCATGTCAGACGCATGCAGACATAAACGCTAGAGTGAAGCCAGCCTTAAGCCCCTTTCACATCAGCGTTTTTCGCTGATTGCGGCAGATTTACCGCATCTGCCGCCTAACGGCCGCACTTGCAGTACACTTGTGGCAAGCCCCATGCATTGCCTAAGGGGCTTGCGGCAGGTCCGGCATGTGCGGTATAGCCGCGGTTGCGGCAGATGCGGTTTTTGTCCGGATCCACCGGATCTGAACAAAAACGCTGATGTGAAAAAGGCCTTACATTGACTGGGCCAGTGCCTGCTGGTTGTGCTGTAAGTGACACGTCCATCATATAGCCAAGGGAAGAAAGTGATAGCAGCAAAGAAGAGGATAAGAAAACTGTCTGCTGAGGGGAAGAAGCTCTATTCCTCAGCACCCAGCTTTCCCATGCTCTCCTATCCTCTATTCCTCAGCTTTCCCATGTTCTGATTTCCATCAGCCCCCAACTTTCCCATGTTCTGCTATCATGGGAGAGCTGGGTGCTGAGGGAAATCAGAACATGGGAAAGCTGGGTGCTGAGGAAAAGAGGATTAGAAGAGCATGAGAAAGCTGGGACTGAGGAAAGAAGATAGAAGAGCATGGAAAAGCTGGGTGCTGAGGGAAAGAGAATAGAGGAGTATGGGAAAGCTGGGACTGAGGAAAGAAGATAGAGGAGCATGGGAAAGCTGGATGCTGAGGGAAAGAAGATAGAGGAGCATGGGAAAGCTGAATGCTGAGGGAAAGAGGATAGAGGAACATGGGAAAGCTGAGTGCTGAGGGAAAGCGGATAGAGGAGCATGGGAAAGCTGGATGCTGAGGGAAAGAAGATAGAGGAGCATGGGAAAGCTGGATGCTGAGGGAAAGAAGATAAAGGAGCATGGGAAAGCTGAGTGCTGAGGGAAAGAGGATAGAGGAGCATGGAAAAGCTGGATGCTGAGGGAAAGAAAATAGAGGAGCATGGGAAAGCTGGATGCTGAGGGAAAGAAGATAGAGGAGCATGGGAAAGCTGAGTGCTGAGGGAGAGGATAGATGAGCCTGGGAAAGCTGAATGCTGAGGGATAGAAGAGCATGGGAAAGCTGAGTGCTGAGGGATAGAAGAGCATGGGAAAGCTGAGTGCTGAGGGATAAAGGATACAAGAGCATAGGAAAGCTGAGTGCTTGGGAATAGGTGTATAGCAGAGCAGGGGTGGAAAAGGTGGGGGTGCTGAGGGAAACAAACTCTTTCCCATCCCCTGCTGTGCTATACACCTTTTCCTCTGCACCCAGCTTTCCCATTATATCAGAACAAGTGTCAGCATCATTATCCTGTACCCCAGTGTCAGCGTCATTGTCCTGTACCCTCAGCATCATTATCCTGTACCCTCAGCGTCATTGTCCTGTACCCCATTCGTCATTGTCCTGTACCCCAGCGTCATTGTCCTGTACCCCCAGCGTCAGCGTCATTGTCCTGTACCCCTAGCATCAGCGTCATTGTCCTGTACCCCCAGCATCAGCGTCATTGTCCTGTACCCCCAGTGTCCGTGTCATTGTCCTGTACCCCCAGTGTCATTGTCCTGTACCACCCAGTGTCATTATCCTGTACCCCAGTGTCATTATCCTGTGCCCCCAGTGTCATTATCCTGTACCCCCAGTGTCATTATCCTGTACCCCCAGTGTCATTGTCCTTTACCCCAGTGTCAGTGTTACTGTTTGGCAAGGGGCCAGGATGGGGGAGATATTTACTGTATGCCATAACGAAAATAAAAAAGCGGAACTGCTGAGCAACCGAGACCGACTGCGCAGCGTCATTACAAATAAGACCGTTTTCGTGCAGTATTAAGCATTAATTAGGTATTCAAATTTACAAAAATCGCTTGGCTTTTAGGGGGGCTTCGCTCCCCAAAACCCCCCACCGGGGGCTGTGCCCCTCGGAACCCCGCTGGGGGGTGACACCCCCTTTCAGGGCCGGTATATTTCTTGGACCCCTACCTTGGAAAATTTCTGGGTGCTCCACTGGATGCAGACACACTCATTTTAGTTGATATCACCAGCTGCAGTTGCTCAACGCAGCCATGTGTGTTCAGTGAGACCAGACAAATAATGGCCGAAGTATAGCTAAAGGAAAACTTGATTATAGAAGATAGATCTATCAAGTCTTTGGTGAATTAGACCAAATACTTCAAACACGTCCAGTGTTATTCCAGACAATGATGGTGTGTCATCCGTTGCCTAAAATGACTGTTCGTTGTTATTCATACATTCTGTATCCTTGAAATGGTCAATTCTTTAGCCTTGAAACTGACAATTTTAGGCAACTTTGGTCAATTTTGCAAGGGTCTCCTTATAACAAAACAAAAATTTCACCACCAAGTTCCCATTCAAAAAGTTCATGAGACAAGTCCTTAAACTATAACCTATAAACCCCATCTTTTCTGACCTTGAGAGTCACATAAAGTTCTGAAAGATGGTCACGATCCACATCCAGCTCCCATCCCCCCACTGTAGTGACACCCAGAGCCGCCATTACCAGTATGACAGCAAAGGTTTTTACACAGAAATCTCACCAAGGCAGTATACTAAGATCCAAGGGTTCCCACAATACTCACAAAAGTCACCATCTAAAGCATTTTTTTCTCCAAGTTGGGATATGGTTGTAAACTCGGCCAACAGTTTTCTAGTTCTGTGTGTACATTTTGCAGCACATTGAGCAGCTGTCAGCAATCTACAGTGAATACACTGAGAAACATTTTGCCTAGTATAAAAGTAAACAACTAAATGACAGGAATAGCTCAAAAATACGATTGGATGAACTGTGCCACAGCTACTACACTTCGCAGGCCTCAGGAACGTCCTGTTTCCTCAATTGCAGGGGCCTCTGGGTTGTTTTCATGAAGAAGATGCAGCTCAGTTAAATTGAAGGGAAACATTTAAAGGGATTTTCCTGTTTCAGAAATACTTTGTCCTTAGGCGCAGTTTGTTTTTTTTTAAATCAGGTTAAATTTTATTGAATTAAAGTTAGAAAATGTACATATACACAGCAGATAGAACAAAAGAACAAAGTATGATCTGCTCACCCTTCCTGGATCCCACACTTGATCTCCACCACTGCTCTTGCAGGTGATAAACAAACAAGGAGAGCAGTGGTGGAGATCAAGTGTGGGATCCAGGAAGGGTGAGCAGATCATACTTTGTTCTTTTGTTCTATCTGCTGTGTATATGTACATTTTTCGCAGATCATTTGTTTTCATATTTAAGGCCCCATTACACAGTGATATCGCTAACGATATCGCCGCAACGTCACAGGTTTTGTGATGTAGCAGCGACCTCGTCAGCAATATCGCTGTGTGTGACACTTAGCAGTGATCAGCCCCCAGCTGGGAGATCGCTGATTATTAAAGGGAACCAACCACCCCAAATGACCCCCCCAGACTGTTAATATGTGTCCCTACACCCAGCACACACATTTGGGGCAATCGTTTTTGCTAAAAAAAAACTGTTTAGTAGAAGCTAAGATATAGCTTTATAAACTTTAATAAATTCTGACGAATGGGTGTTACCTAGCTTTGTCCTCGTGCATTTGTTCGTGCCTGTCAGCCTCCTCTTCCCCCCTCCCTTCAGTGAAGCCCTTCTGTGCAAGCCGAAAATGCCCCGCCTGTCTGCTGCTGCCTGGTAAATTATGCACGCCCCTCTCACCTTCTAAGAGCCTGGCCGCGTCATGAAAGGGGCGGGGCTAAATCGCTGCATGCCGGAGCCCCGCCCCCTTTCATTTTCGGCTTGCACAGAAGGGCTTCACTGAAGGGAGGGGGGAAGAGGAGGCTGACAGGCACGAACAAATGCACGAGGACAAAGCTAGGTAACACCCATTCGTCAGAATTTATTAAAGTTTATAAAGCTATATCTTAGCTTCTACTAAACAGTTTTTTTAGCAAAAACGATTGCCCCAAATGTGTGTGCTGGGTGTAGGGATACATATTAACAGTCCGGGGGGTCATTTGGGGTGGTTGGTTCCCTTTAATGAATGGCCAGGACAATTTTTGATCAGCGATCTCCCGCTGGGCATGCTGGATTGCTGTGTGTGACAGGGGCAACGACCAGTGAGCTCCATGCTTTGCCGAGAACCAAACAGATCCCAACGACCGTCGGGTGTCACAGAATGGCTGGGTATCGCTGGTAAGTCTGCCTGTCTGGCATCTCACCAGCGATCACGTAGCGACGCACCAGCGATCCCAGCCAGGTCGGACCTTGTCAGGATCGCTGGTGCGTCGCTATGTGTAACGGAGCCTTTAGGCATGTCACAGACAATATGGTGGCTTCAGTATGAAAGGGTGTGCAGAGACCTGTAGATTGTGACATTTCTTCCCCCTCTGCATGCAGCACTATGTGTGGAAGAGACACTGAGGGAACTAGGCCCCAGAGATTTCCTGCCTGAAAAAGGTGGGGGCCAAGAACCAAGGAAGTTGTTGTAAAACAAACAAAAAAAGACAGTTGGGGAGCTGAGAGACAAATGCCCTGATGTGCAGCAAGCAAGAGTGTGGCTTTGGGGTAGTTTGTGTTGGATGATGTTGATGCTGATTAACTCAACAGCCCAAGGCCCAAGAAGGGGACTGAGGACTTATATTCCCCAAAAAGAAGCAGGTAGACTGCTGCCAGGGAAGGGGTGCACTGTAGGAGACAGGTCTGCCAGATTGTGAGAGGAAAGACTTCCTCTGTGAGGAACTAAACTGAGAAGCAGGCATAGGTGAGGTGACTCCAAGTGAACATACTTCACCACCGAAAGCTACAGAGACTTACGGCAAGTCCTCCTTCATACAAGACAATGGACACATTTTATTTACTACTTTCGTGTCTTTGGCACCAAAAACTAGCTGAAGTATATACACACATATCTATACTGGGTTTATATGTATTTGGGTGCATAGAGTTGTTCAGATTGTAAATCAGTGTTTTATTTCAGTGATCCTCGCTAGAGTGCCCTTATCTGATTTACACCCGTTATGCAACTGTGTGTAGTTAATTATCGTTTATTTTTCCATTTAGGTTTTAGGTAAATTTTTTCCTGGCATTGTTTTCTCACACTAAAGCCCCAGTCACACATAACGATCTCTCCAGCGATGTCGTTCTGTGTGACACTTTGGAGCGATCAGGCCACTGCTGTGAGGTCGCTGATCGCTGCAAAGTGCTCTGGGTCATTTACTGATCGTTGTTCACTGTGTGTGACCGCGAGAAACCAGCGATCTGTGACCTCACAGGGCTGGTTACTATGGTAAACACCGGGTATCTAGGCAGCGCGCGCTGCCTCGATACTTGGTGTTTACCATGGTTACCAGCATCCTCCCTGCTTAGTACTGCCTGTAAGCAGGGAGAACGCTGGTAACTATGATAAACAGCAGGTATCTAGGCAGCTCGCGCTGCATTCTCCCTGCTTGCAGGCAGCTCTAAGCAGGGAGAACGCTGGTAACTATGATAAACACCGGGTATCCAGGCAGCTCGCGCTGCCTAGATACCCGCTGTTTATCATAGCTACCAGTGTTCTCCCTGCTTAGCGCTGCCTTACAGGCAGCTCTAAGCAGGGAGGACCCTGGCATCGCTTCCAGCGATGTGGGAGGTGGCTCCCATGGCCTGATCGTTGGGGAGATCTGCCTGTTTGACAGCTCCCCAGCGATCAGGTTAACGACGCTCCAGCGATCCCGGCAGGTCGTTATCGCTGTCGGGATCGCTGGAATGGTCGTTCAGTGTGACAGGGCCTTTAGGTGGAATACTGAATAAACACACTGACCCCTAGCCTGATACTAAATTTATGTAAATAACAGATACAGAAGTTCTGGGAAAGTAATCCAGCGAAAACCTGATGCTACATGATCAGGCCTGTCTCCATATACTTAGAATGGGGATGCCAGCACATGCAGTGGCATGAAGTTTCCGCTGGATCCTTACAAATGCATTTTTTTACCTCCTCCCGGCCGCTCAATGTTTCGACTTTTCAGTTAGTTAAAAACCTGATGCCACCGGATGCGGCGCACTGCAGCAAAAACAGAATGGGTTTCAATGGGGCCGGATCCAGCCAGGTCCTATGTGATTTTTCAACTTTCCGATGAATGAGGCAAAAAAACAGATGCAAGCGTAGCAGTTTTTTGCGTGATCTGACACTCGGATCGGGCACTATTTGTTTTGGGTTTTTTTGTATGCCTCCCCTGTGGGCTTGTCTTTCTGCTGTAAGCTGATCTCACCCTTCCTCTCATCCAGAATCATCCTGGTGGAGGGGGATTCGGTTTACAGCAAAAAGACTGCTGTCACTATAAAATGCTGCATTTTTTCAATGTGAAAAAAAATGTAGAGAAAAAAGCGCATCGAAAACTATGGTAAGTGTAAATTGTTAAGAGTTATTACTGGTGATAACTACTAATAGCATTACATATACACTATATTCTGCATAGTAAAAGTCAGAAACAAACAGTCACTTGTGTGGATCACAATCTCCTAAATTACAGTTAAAGTGCTGCTCCATCCAGAACGCAATGTACGTGGGACAACATCCGGCCAAAGCATAATGAGCACATACTACTGCTATTGAAATGCTGAATGTGGAGGCCGAAGAACATCCCGTTTTCTCAGCATAGAGGTCATTATACGGCTCTGAAAATAAGTTCAAGTCGCAGCAACATGAATTGCATTACAATAACAGGTTGTACTCACAGAAATCAAAGCACAATACATATTACTGACATTTGTACATAGAAAACTAATAAAATAAAATAAAAAAATAAAATATGACCTACAAAATACAACCAACCCCCAATAATAAAATGGGGTCATACTGCCAACCTTTCTGCATGTAACCACTGCCAGCATCATGCTCTGCCAAAATAAGCGGTCCTGGGTACTGGCATTAATAACAATGGAATGTCTTTATTACCATGCTGCTATACAAGGAGAAGAGCTGGATAAGGTCCATAAGACGCTTCTCCCTATTCAGCGCTGTGGAGTAACAAACTATGCTCAGCTGTGTTACCACAGGCATTTCATAGACTGTAAAGTGAACGAAGGGGTTAAACATGACAAAAAGGCAATATAAATAGGGCTCAGTATGGAATTAGCACTTGTAGAGAGGATATCTGCTGTATTTGTAAGGACAGAAAGCGCGTCTCCAGACTGATTGTAAAGTTAAGCCCTAAAATTAATAGTCAGCATCAAGTACAAGCACGGTTTAATCCTGTAAATAGTGATTTTAATGAAAGTCATGATCCTTCCCTCACTCTCTGTGCCATACCCTCCCCTCTATAGTTCTCCCATATGTCATATCACTGCTCTTCTATATGTCAGACCACTCCTTCACCTGATATTTCTCTTGCATTCCTATGCACCAGGACACTCCTTATTCACAGTAAGGAATGACGTCTCCTCACACACCCTGTTCAATATGACAGATCTGCTCTGTGCAATGAGGCTGACATCCAAGGGTGACATTTCTCCTTGTCTAGTATGCATGGTGAGGAGGCTTATAGCCATGCAATGCTCCTCTGGGAAATTAAATATGTACACTGTGTTTTTCAGAGAGGAAGAGTACTTGAACTCTAGAGCCACCTATTGGAAGTAGCAATCACCATTATTGACCCTAACAAATTGACGCTAGAGTTCCAAGTCCTCTTCCTTTCTGAAGAGGTCATTTGCATACTTCATTTCTCAGAGGAGCACTGCATCGCTATAAGACTACTGAGAGGGTATGCCGGACATGTCACTCATTGCTAGAGCTGAGCGGACCCAAACTTTAATTATGCCGAACTCAGACTTTACCAAAAATCAATGTCTGAGTTCAGTTTTTGGGTGCTTTCTTTATGT
This sequence comes from Allobates femoralis, assembly GCA_033576535.1. Lineage (NCBI taxonomy): Eukaryota > Metazoa > Chordata > Amphibia > Anura > Aromobatidae > Allobates > Allobates femoralis. Next base: position 562,934,393 of record JARQOC010000002.1, on the reverse strand, counting down.
CTACAAACCACTGTAGCGAGGATCGCTGTACACTCGGTGCTCAGGCCCCATGCCAGACACTTGAAATGTTTGAACACTGCACTTAAGGTACCAAAATAAAAAGACAAAACTTCTCCTTCCCTCCTCCAGAAGTGCCAGATTTGGCCGGATCCGGGTGAAACCGCAAGTCACCGCACATTTCTGGAACTCCATTCAAAATGCATTAGTCAGAATTCAATGTTGCCGGATCTGGAAGTTTTCACAAAAGGCAGAATCTAACCTGACTTGAAAAACACAGATGCAAAAGTGCATTTACTCGTATGGCAAGACTTATTAAAAGGTTTATACTGACTTTAGGATTGCTACTTCTACTAAGGGACACTAAAGTTCAAGTTCTCTTTCTCTCTGAAGAGGTAATTTTGCATATGAGGCTGATAAACACAGCATACAAATGGAAAAGGCACTTATGGTGGCCATACAAACATTAGACTGATATTTCTTACACTTCTCCCATCGCTATGGAGGCTCAACATGGCCAAGTCTACTTGTTTCAATAGGCAGAAGAATAAACCAGCTGAAGATGCCTAAGGCAATGGGTTAAAAAATTGAATATTGAATGTGGTCGTCCTGCCTGTCCAAACAGAAGATCAAGTATCTAGTAGGATGAAAACACACTAGGTGAGTTGGACTGCTGCAGGAAATTCTTCAACAATGATATTAATAAGGTCTTTGTTTATTCACAACATGTTTCAAGGAAGTGCCGGCACCTTTATCAAGTACAAAAAAACACAGATATGGTACTTTTGTTATGTTTAATCCTTAGTACTATCATTGTTGAAGAATTGATTTATTGCAGCAGCGCAGTTCACCCAACGTGTTTCCTTCAAAATGGATTCAATATTTCCTGGAGGATCTATCTACCACACATGGGGCAGCAGCAGCTGTATTATCATCATGACTAAATAAAGGTACCGTTACACAGTACAATATCGCTGAAACGTCACAGGTTTGGAGTCGTTCAAACAACATTGTTAGGACGTCGTTGCGTGTTACACTGAGATATGACTACGATAATTCATTGGATCGTTGATCGCAGATTTGAGAACATGTTCTCAAATCAAACGATCTCCGATCAGCCAACTTGCTGCATCGTTGTGTGTGACACCGCGATAACAATGTTGTTCACGCCTTCGCCCATTCACAACAGTGAACAAGTATCGTTCGCTGGGTTGCACAAACTATAGCCGCTCGCTACATCGTTTGTGTGTTGTCCACGATATCTACACACGTGACATCTCACCAACGATGTCAAAAATATGTCCTAACGACCGCCGCTCCCATGAGATCGTTAGTGATATCTTAACAACAATGAAGCGTGTAACAGTACCTTAAGATTGGTGCCTGTCACAACCCCTCCAAGTTAGCGGAACCAGCACTTACCCCATGGAGGGAGAGTGGATATCTCCCTAGAAAGGATGTGGGACATAGTGTTTCAGTCCACATTCAACTGCTGAAAATCGCTGCATTTTGGGTTCACATTTGCATTCAGAACGCAGCCAAAGGCATGCGCACTGTGTTCCTATGTTTAACATGAGAACGCATAGTAGCTGGGTTTGGCTGAGTTCTGTTGTGGTTGCGTTTGGATTCGCATAATTTGTGCGCCCTCCTCCGCCCTCCGAACGCAACATGTTGCATTTTTTGTGCGTTAACTCGCGCTTGTTTTATCAGCAAGCGCCCGCAAGTGCACAAACAATGCATGGATCCCAATGGATCCACAGTGTCCTTCGCATGACAGCACAGGAGAATGCTGCAGATCGCATTGAAATCACTCACGATGGCCAATCAGCGATCTCGGCAGCGGCTGTGAGGAGATCTCTGCCACTGATCTCCGCCTCCCAGCCACCGCCAATAACGCTGATTGGCTGGATGGGCACCATACTGATGTGAACGCATGCGGAGAATCTCCGCTGCATTCAAATCAGTATGGCAGCGTTTGCCCTGCATTTGCGTCTGCATGCCCTCCACATGCAGACACAAACACAAATGTGAAGACAGCCCAACACACATTTTTGAGAAATCTTAGGCATTTGCTGAAAAATATATCTACAGCATAAATTGATACGAGCTTTGGGACTGAGCTCCACAGCATGTCAATTTCTGCTATGAAAATGGTGAACCATGCATTCTACTCAATGATTTCCACAGCACTAAGTGGCCTGTGGACATCGCTGCACCATATCCACAATGGTAGGTCCATACTTGAGATAGTATGTGGGAGTGTACCCTTATACAACTCTCCTGTTTTCTGCTATATCTTTTAACTGGACCCATTCAACCTAATGGCCCCAGTGCTTCCAAATTATAGTAGGTATAATCCAGCAACATTGGAGTCCATGCCTCTCTGCAGGGATATAGATAAGGAGCTGACGACACATTATATGCTGGTCCCTGGATGGGCGAGTTGGACATTTCACTTTTAACAATATGTTTCTTTCTAAACTATAACTTGGCAACCACTAAAGTTAGTGAAAATTTAAGTAGCCAAATTATTTCATTATGAAATCCCCCTATGTAGTGTAATTTCTCAACACCATGGCAGTCAGTTGAGGCGTACGTTCTCATACCACTGAAGCTTCTGATCAAGTGGTTCACTAGTTTCCCAGCCACTGTAATAGGGAATAAAAGGTAAATTAAGACTGTTTTAATTATTTTATATTTAATTATTTATTTCCCCATTATTATATTTAGTAACAAGAGATACTGACAACAGAAATGTTTTCCGGTTAGAAATAATAATAATCAGCATTTTTAACGATAAATTTCAGGACAGCAAATCTTATCTCTACAAGTAAATATGTGACATGGCTATCATCAGACTCTGAGCCATGCAGGATTCACTGCATAAAATAATCATCCTGCTCTCTACCAGTATAAAAAGGGAACAAGAGGCGCAATAGTGCCCTATCACTCAGACACTAAAAGATGAGAGGTGTAAAGTCAAAACCACTCACCTATTCCAGTTGTGATGACCCACAACTGGCTTGAAGGCATACAATCAATACCGGCTGCTGCAGGACCTCCACCAACCACTCGCACGTGGGAAGACTCTCAGGAAGCTGGGAAAAGGTGTATGACAGTCCGCGCCACCGGGTACCAAGGAATCACCTGGGATGCAGGAAGTTATTTCAAGCTTAATCTTTATTGTCCAACATGTTTCAGCGCTCCACCTGGCGCCTTCCTCAGGGATATATCCCTGAGGAAGGCGCCAGGTGGAGCGCTGAAACATGTTGGACAATAAAGATTAAGCTTGAAATAACTTCCTGCATCCCAGGTGATTCCTTGGTACCCGGTGGCGCGGACTGTCATACACCTTTTCCCAGCTTCCTGCTCTCTACCAGGGCGCAGCAAATAATACAGCCTACTTTACGCTGAACACCGTCCCGTTTAACATTCGGACATAACGCCTGTGTTGTAGGACGTCATGTGGCGAGTTGTTACGTATTAAATCATGCCAACTTTAGGGTATGTGCCCACAGGACGTTTTTACAGCGTTTTTGCATGCAGTTTACCATTGGTTTTATGGTAATGTATGCTAATTTGTTCCTGCGGTTTGAATTCCCAGCAAAACCAATGTGGTTCACAGCAACACTGTGCCCACACATTGCTTTTGCAAATGTCAAGAACTGTCAAATCCCTCCGGTTTTGCTGCGGACGGGAGAGAATTGACATGTTCTATTCTTTCTCTGGTTTTGCTGCAGACAATGGCAAAACAGCTAGAAAAAAGCAGCATCAAAAACGTAGTACAAATGCACAAAAAATGCGTGAAAAACGTGATAAAACCGCAGGACTTTTAACGCAGCAAAATCTCCTGGCAAGGACTCTAGAATCCTTGAAACCAGGACCGCTGTAAAAACATCCTGTGGGCACATACCCTTACACCCATTGCATTGATATCTCATTGGGAGGTCAAAAAATCTCAACATGGTCATTCCATATCAAGTGATCCAAATGTGAATATTTTTTTCTCCGACGTCTTTAGACGGGAATTTTTTAATTATACATATTTTTTCAGAAATGCGTTTTAAAATGTTGCGTTTGCATGGGTAAAATGTTAACAAAGATACTCTTGTGACATATCTGGTGAAGGCCTGTACAGTTCTGAGTAAAATGGTGTTTATTTTGTTTCTCTATCTTATTTCTAGCCTGAGTTATGAGGAGTAATGTAAAGGCAGGCAACACCGAAATTCACACTTTTTCCGAACTTTGAAACTCAATTAAAAATAATAAAAAAAAAAAAAAAAATTTAGAATTTTTTTTATCTTCACGTTTTGCATTGTCTGACATGCTATTATCAAATAACAACATCTCAAAAGAATTAAAAATATAGAGGTAATGATCATTGGTTCACTTGACATGGAATGACCCAACACAGGAAAATTCATTTATAACCACAACCTGGGTAAATATCACATAGGAGCATACATCATTCAGGATCACCCTGTACACAACACTACTAAAAAGTGTACAAGATACTGTTATTGGAACCTAGTACACTGGCTCCTATCACCTTACTGAACTATCTAATTACTCAGATGACACAACATTGATTGCAACAAGCATGGATGGAATGAAGGACTAAAGGCCTCTTTACACACACAGATATCTGTGTCCAACTTCTGAACAGATCTCTGGTTGCAGTGAAATCATGGACACATTGTTCCATTTGTACACAGCCACAAAATGGAGCAATGTGTCCATGATTTCACTGCAACCAGAGATCTGTTCAGAAGTTGGACACAGATATCTGTGTGTGTGAAGTGGCCTTTACAGTTGTGGCCAAAAGTATTGACACCCCTGCAATTCTGTCAGATAATACTCAGTTTCTACCTGAAAATGATTGCAATCACAAATTCTTTGGTATTATTATCTTCATTTAATTTGTCTTCAATGAACAAAACACAAAAGAGAATGAAGCAAAAAAGCAAAACATTGATCATTTCACACAAAACTCCTAAAATGGGCCGGACAAAAGTATTGGCACCCTCAGCCTAATACTTGGTTGCACAACCTTTAGCCAAAATAACTGCGATCAACCGCTTCCGGTAACCATCAATGAGTTTCTTACAATGCTCTGCTGGAATTTTAGACCATTCTTCTTTGGCAAACTGCTCCAGGTCCCTGATATTTGAAGGGTGCCTTCTCCAAAATGCCATTTTTAGATCTCTCCACAGGTGTTCTGGGGGATTCAGGTCTGGACTCATTGCTGCCCACTGTGTGATGACTTCCGTCCGCGGCACTAAAAAGCTCTGCCGCTCAGCAAGATCAATGCAACCTGCCAGCCAATGAGAGGTCCGCAGCTGATGGCGGAATATGACACCACATGCGGGGCTCTGGCTGGCAGATTGCATTGATCTTGCTGAGCAACAGAGCTGAGCGGCGCCTGGAGGAAGTCATAGCACAGCGCCGCAAACAAGGAAACAGGACGATACAAGGTGACGTACATCACCAGTCCGTGCAACCTGGAACACATTGAAATATACGCAAGGTTGAGACAATCAGCTGCCTGGCAGGCACTTGACTAACTTCCCACTAGGACTACACCATACTACAGAGACGGAAAGCAACGGGCTTGAAAAAGACCAGGAGTTTGGTCGAAACGTTGCCCACCTGTATGTTGCTCCTCTGTACCGCCTTTTCACTTGAATAAACCTAGCAAGCACAGAAACCCAAGGATGTGCGATTTTGTTACTTTATACTATAGCACAGAGGAGGCCGGAAGTCAGCACAGCGGGGACCGCGGCGGCCCCCTGCACTGGAGTGATGCATCATTAAAGTGAGAAAAGTGTGTGTGTGAGGGTTATGTGTGATGGTGTGAGTAGGTGAGTGAGGATATGTGTATAAGAAGGTGTGTGTGTGTTTCAGTGTGTGTCTCAGTTTTGTTTCAGTGTTTGTGTGTATGTGTGTGTGTATGAAGAAGGTAAAACAGGATGGGGGCATCCCTATAAAAGTAGATCAGGATGCGGGACATCAGTACAAAAGGGGATCAGGATGGGGGACATTACTAGAAAAGGGGATCAGGATGGGGGACATTACTAGAAAAGGGGATCAGGATGGGGGACATTACTAGAAAAGGGGATCAGGATGGGGGACATTACTAGAAAAGGGGATCAGGATGGGGGACATTACTAGAAAAGGGATCAGGATGGGGGACATTACTAAAAAAAGGGATCAGGATGGGGGAAATTACTAGAAAAGGGGATCAGGATGGGGGACATTACTAGAAAAGGGGATCAGGATGGGGGACATTAATAAAAAAAGGGATCAGGATGGGGGACATTACTAGAAAAAGGAATCAGGATGGGGGACATTACTAGAAAAAGAAATCAGGATGGGGGACATTACTAGAAAAAGGGATCAGGATGGGGGACATCAGTAGAAAAGGACATCACTACAGGATGGGGACATTACTACAAGAAGGGGATTTGTACTTTACTACATTGAGCAAAAGATTCCCTACAAGGGATGCGGCCCCCCGCTATAAATGTTTTTTTATGTGCGGCCCACCAACCCAGCCGGGTTTGAGAACCCTGGTCTAGAAGATGGAAAGCTCAAACAGACTGCTATTTAATACAAAGAAGATAAACATATTGACTACTGCCTGGTCCAACCGGCACACATTTGAGATGGACAAAGATGAAGTAGAAGTTGTAAACGACTTCAACCTATTCAGATCAATGATCACTCAGGATGCAGCAATTACATCGGAACTCAATAGGAGAAAAGTTCAACCGTAGGGAAGGAATCTGGGGGCACTAGAGGGCTTTTGGTATTTTTCCTAGACTTGTATGTGCTGCCAGCAATATGGTGTTGTGCAAGTCTGCACAGGGTCCAGTCACAAAAATATCCAAAGATTTAGAAGAAACAGACGGCACTCACCATTAGATGAAGGTTCTTTTAATCCAAGTGCTCCGTTAGGAGGTGCGGGTTACAAACATTATGTGGTGGGGAAGGAGGTGCAGGTTACAAACATTAATGTTAGTTTAACGTTTGTAACCCGCACATCCTAACGGAGAACTTGGATTAAATGAACCTTCATCTAATGGTGAGTGCCGTCTGTTTCTTCTAAATCTTTGTACAATAGGAGAAAAGCTATGAGCCAATCAACAATGAAGTCACTGGATGAGGTAACCATTGTTTAAAGTTTTATTTAATAGTAGCGTTCTGCGGAGGGGATCCGCAATGTGACCGCAGCGGCCGCCAGTTCCTATCTTTATAATGGGAGCGCACGGTGCTGCGCTTGACAGCGCGTGACCGTGCACACCCATTCACTCCCACATGTGATCTGTGCGCAGGCGCATGCCTGCGCACAGATCACACACTCTCGTCCGCACCAGGAATGCAACATGTCGCGTCCCTGGTGCGGACAAGACTGTGTGATTTGTGCGCAGGCATACGCCTGCGCACAGATCCCACATGGGGGTCAATGGGTGCGCACGGTCATGCGCAGTCAAGCGCAGCACTGTGCGCTCCCATTATAAAGATAGGAGCTGGTGGCCGCTGCGGTCACATTGCGGATCCCCTCCGCAGAACGCTGCGGAGGGGTCCGCAAATGTGAACTCAGCCTTATCACAGAACATAGAGCAGAGGCCATTTGACCAAGGAGTCAAATAAGATCTCACAGGAGCTGTTTGAACACAGCAGGGTGCAGGCATGAGGTAACTTGACAGTCTTATCTGTATTGTGAAGTTTAGGCCATGCCCCCTGAATACATATTTCCTTAACAACAAGCATATTTGTGATTCAGAATCAGCCTGCTGAGGACATTTTGTGGACGTTTTTTTGAAGGTGTTTCCTTCCAGATTTCATTAATAAAGTAAATGTGAAAGTTGATTATAATCACTTGCTCTACATTACTGTTTAATAAAAATTTAAATAGTGGTTACACTTTGAATTGAAGAACATTTCACTGGGCACGAAAACACGACGCATACTTAGTCTGTTTTTTTGTGTGATAACATATGGTCGTGAAATCTGGACCTAAAAGGCAAAAGAATCAACGGCTTTGAAATGTGGTGCTGGAGAAGGATGTTATTAATACCATGTATTGCAAAAAGAACAAACAAATCCATTTTGGAAAGAATCAAGCCAGACATGTCACTTGAGGCAAGGATCACCAAGATAAGACTTGCCTACTTTGGACACATCATACGAAGAGAAAAATCACTAGAGAAGGACATTATGGTAGGAAGAATAGAAGGTCCAAGGCCAAGAGGAAGACCAGCAACCCAATGGTTTTATACAATCAAGATAATGGTGGAGAAGATTCTGGTGGATCTATTTAGGCTTGCACAAAATCGATCATCATACAGAACATTAATCCATAAAGTCGCCATGGCTCGAGATCGAGCCGAAGGACGTTAATAATAATAACAATAATAAAAAAAAAGTATAAATCATAAGAGAGAAGAACAGTTTTTTTCTGAAAATAAATACATAAGTATAAAATTTCCATGGGAGAAAAGTATGCAAATTAGCCCTCTCAAAGAATGACAGAAACTCTCGCAAATACCATTTAAGAACGGTGGCTACTCTACGAGTCAGTGTCCAACCCTTTACCAAGCTTTCCAACACGACCAGGGATTAACAACAAGTGAGAAATCTTTAAAGGTACCGTTACATGGCACAACATTGAAACGATATTACTAACGATCTCAGGGGCGTGCGGTCATAAGGACATCGTTTTGACATCACACGCCTAGATATCGTGCACGTCTCACCAACGATCCAGAGAGCAGGTATCGTTCGCACAACCCACCGTACAATACTTGTTAACTGATGTGAATGGGTGAAGTCGTGAATGACATCGTTATCGTGATGTCACACAGAACGATGCAGCAGGTTGCTGATCGTGGATCGTCTGATTTGAGAACATGTTCTCAAATCTGCGATCAACGATCCAATGATTTATCATAATCAAATCTCGGTGTTACATGCAACGACGTCCTAACAATGTCGTTTGAACGACTCCAAACCCATGACGTTTGAGCGATATCGTGCCGTGTAACGGGGCCTTAAGAGTTCTGGTGTTCTGTGTAAAATAACAAAACTTCACACTCATGTTCCATAGTGGCTCTGTGCCAACGATGTCAGCATTGGGTCTCCAAGCCCTTGCGTGACGTTATGTCATGTGAGCGCTGCATCCAGTCAGTGGCAGCTCATAAGCGGCTTCGCTAAAACATCAGATGTATGAATTAAATCTGAGGCAAATGTGAGCCCTTGAGCCCATCAGTGACCACTGACTGCACAAAACGCTCAGGTGACATGACAATGTCCGATTTTGGACTGCTCCCTTTGTTATCGGCACAATAAGCTGCCACCAGAGGAGTATGGCAGAGGCCCCATTAACGCCAGATGCACACATTGTGTATTTGGTGAGTTTTTTACCTCAGTATATAGAAGCCAATACCAGGAGTGGGCAAAAAATAAAGAAGAGTCATTCCATAGTATCTTACATTACATTCACAAGCTAAAAACTAAGTTAATAATGGCTACAGACAGTTCTTTGAAGGCATGCACAAAAATGAGTGAATGTATATTGTACAGTAAACTATTCTCAATAGATCTCAACACAGTTAGATTTTTCAATAATACAAATTAAATACCAAATAATAACACTATATTTTGTAACTTACATTACACAAAAAGGAAAGGCAAATGTCCATTTCATGAAACTGCCAAATTTTCTGTTCTGGTAACCAGGGGAGAAGCATTGTTTTTATTGTATTAAGACACCATAGTCCAAGGAACTTTAACACATTTATTTTAACCTCTCAAGTTAAATGCAACAGTTTTTATTACAAGAAATGTAGGTAACTTATGTTACAACACAATATAGTAACATACGTTACAAAACAAAGAATGTGCTGAACTTTGTCAGCGTTCATATTTGACAAGGCAAACTGACTTTATTTAGTCAAAACATAGGCTGCATGTAAATTCATTGGTGTGAACTACATATGTAGACTAAAATTTAGACTAAAAATGTAATCAATCAATATTTACACTTCAGTTGTCAACATTTTTGCAGAGTGGAAATGTTGATTACAAAATATGACTGTTGATCAATTATATAATGTAGACTAAATTTTAATCTATATAAATACAAAAAGGGGAGACAAGAGGCGCAATAGTACCCTATCACTAGTGACACTGTCTTTGTGAGTTTATCAATAGGTGTACACTCACCTGATCCAGTTGTGTGCCCCACAACTGGTTTGTAAGCATTTGGTTTTTAGCTGCTGCAGGACCTCCACCAGCCACTCGCACGTGGAAAAACGCTCAGATATTGGGAAGATGGTGTATCACGGTCCGCACTGCTGCCTCAATGGAATCACGAGGAATGCAGGGTTTCAAGAAGTCACGAGGAATGCAAGGGTACGCTGCTGAAGGTGCCAGAATAGGTGCCGAAACGTGTTGGTGGAATAAAGGAGATTGTTATCTTTGGAACCTTGCATTCCTCGTGACTTCTTGAAACCCTGCATTCCTCGTGATTCCATTGGGGCAGCAACGCGGACCGTGATACACCATCTTCCCAATACCTGTAAATTTTAATCTAAGTCTACATATGTGGTCCAGTCCAATGAATTCAGACACAGCTAACGAAGAACTTCAACAAGGATGTAAATTTGTGCTCACTGCTCATTTAACTTCCTGGCTAATCAAAAAATTCCCAAATGTCCCTAGAACCCATTTTCAGGGAAGGATCAACCTTTCTTAAAATTTGACAGACATCATAATAAATTTCATCATCTTTAGATGGCCATTTCCAATTATGATAGTGCGACACGCCACTTCACAGTTTGGTTGCCACAGGAACACCTGGAGCAGGGAAGGATTTCCACATCAGGTAAGCCCGCACACAACACCTTCTACCCCAGACCTGAAGGGGGAGCTTACTTGCTGACTTCAGGCAAGGTCCCCTATAAATTCAGGCCCGGGGGTGAAGTTAGACAGTTCAGTACATAGCATTACTGAGGAAGATACCTGGTGAACGGTGCCAGAGGGGAAGCCTAGCCAGTGTGAGGGACCCAAGAGTGAGGAGTCGGAGGCGAGGCGAGTAAGCAAGGGGGAGCGGAGCCGTGCCGGTTCGCCCCCAAAGAGCTACGTCAACAGCTCGGACACCGGAGTCCGAGACTGCACGGGTCCTGTCAGTCCAGCAGTAAAGACCGGAGGCCAGGGAGATTTCAAGTCTCCTGGCACAGCACTTGAGGAATAGCCACCTAGCACAGCCCAGGACAGCAGCGGATCTAGCGATGCCCGCAGCAGGGCTCTCACAGCTGCCATACAAGTGAGGACACAGGAGAGGGTCAAGGCCTAGCTTCAGACAGCCCAGCACTAAAGTACACACACGGAGTAAAAGGAAGGCCTCATAACTCATTGGATGTGGAGATCCCGAACTGATTCCTGACCACCCAGACGATACCTTGGACTTAAGCTTGAACATCAACATCAGTAAAGGTACGAAAACAACAACCCTGTGTGTGACGGTTATTACGACCACTGATGCTACTCCCATCATAGACTGTTCCATAACTCCCATCATCGACTACTGCCCCGGGGATCCCGTTCCACCTACGGGGAGCGAAAGCATCTTACTGCTTCACCATCATCCCCGGAGGTCTACTCCGCAGCATCGGTAACATTACCGGAACCGTAAGGTGGCGTCATGAAACACTTATTTTCTTTTAATTGACCCTTTTCAGCGACCAACAGAGACACGGGACCGGGTACAGGCCCCGTGACATCCCCCATGAACTATAATGCCCAGAACCGGGTACCCCACGGCCCTGGGACAGGTCAATAGTATTTAATTATTTCAAAAAGCTGACTGTAAGGGTTGTCCAAAACTTAAAAGGCAGGTAACTTACATTGAAAAGCTGAAGTACAAAGCTGATTGTAACTTACGTTGCAAGAAGTTTACTTCATACAAAAACTGTGAAACTTTTAACAGCAACATGAAATTTAGTGAATAGTTAAAACATTATGCAATATAAGAACCCTGAAAGTTACAACTTAATTTATGCTTAGTTCTCAATCCTACAAAATCTTTTTATCTTTTTGGTAATTTACATTACTGAGAAAATGTCTACAATGGATATGTCTGGTAAATAATCATCTTACAGAGTTGATATAGTATTTTTGTTTCCTAACCGTACTTCTTTTATATTTACTGAACTTAAGTTATGCATTTGCTAGTTAATAGTAATCCACTTACCAATATAGCCTGTTACCGTATGATTCCAGTAAGAATAGTAGGTGTTCACATGCAACCATCTTGGAAATATATGGAATTTGAAAGAAACAGTGTTACCAACTTATGCCATGTGTAATGAAGTGCCAACTTACAAAAAATTAACTACCGTATATACTCGTGTATAAGCCGACCCGTGTATAAGCCGACCCCCCTACTTTTGCCCCCAAAACCTGGCAAAACCTATTGACTCGTGTATAAGCTGAGGGTGGACCCCAGCACAGGTGTACAGCCCCCGGCAGTGTGGTATACAGGCCCCCCAATGGTAGTATACAGCAGCCTCCCCAGTGGCATATACAGGCCCCAGTAGTATATACAGCAACCCCAGTGGTATACAGCAGCCTCCCCAGTGGTATATACAGCAGCCCCAGTGGTATATACAGCAGCCCCAGTGGTATATACAGCAGCCCCAGTGGTATACAGGCCTCAGCAGTATGTACAGCAGCCCCCAGGGGTTATACAGCAGCCCCCAGGGGTTATACAGCACCCCCCAGGGGTTATACAGCACCCCCCAGGGGTTATACAGCACCCCCCAGGGGTTATACAGCGGCCCCCAGGGGGTACCCAGCGGGCCCCTGGGGGTACCAACAGCCCCCAGGGGGTACCCAGCAGCCCCCTGGGGGTACCAACAGCCCCCTGGGGGTACCAACAGCCCCCTGGGGGTACCAACAGCCCCCAGGGGGTACCCAGCAGCCCCCTGGGGGTACCAACAGCCCCCTGGGGTACCCATCAGCCCCCTGGGGGTACCAACAGCCCCCTGGGGGTACCCAACAGCCCCCTGGGGGTACCAACAGCCCCCTGGGGGTACTAACAGCCCCCTGGGGGTACCAACAGCCCCCAGGGGGTACCCAGCAGCCCCCAGGGTTACCCAGCAGCCCCCAAAAGCTGGCACTGTCCCCCCTTGTAAGGGCCCCCCCCCCCCGCTGCTTATACATTACCATCCCGGTGTTCTGATCGGCGCCGCTCCTCGGTGCTTCTTCTTCATCCTCCCGTCCTCGCTGGCTGCATCCGGGATCTCCGGCCGTCGCGCGATGACGTCATATGCCTGTGACGGCCGGAGATCCCGGATGCAGCCAGCGAGGACGGGAGGATGAAGAAGGAGCACCGAGGAGCAGCGCCGATCAGAACACCGGGACGGTAATGTATAAGCAGCGGGGAGGGGCCCTTACAAGGGGGGACAGTGCCAGCTTTTGGGGGGCTATATGCACTGCTTCCCCCTGCCGCTGATTGACAGGGGGAAGCAGTGCATATATAATGAGCGGCCCCACGTGACGGGGCCGCTCATACAGCAGCCCCCCCCCGCCTCCTCCAGCCTCCACAGCCCCCACCACAGCAGCCTACCGTATAGACCCGTGTATAAGCCGAGGGGGGGACTTTTCAGCCCAAATTTTGGGCTGAAAAACTCGGCTTATACACGAGTATATACGGTATTTCCAAAATATTTTAAAATTTTGAAAATATTCCTTCTCAGCATGGAATAACCGATAAGTCGTGACGTGTTTCTATTATAATTTTCCTCTGACTGTTCAACTCCTGTTTTTTTTATTACAAATACTGAGGTAAAAAATTCACCCAACACTGAATGTGTGCATGTGGCCTTACAAATACTGAGGTTAAAAACTCACCAAATACTGAATGTGTGCATGTGGCCTTACAAATACTGAGGTAGAAAACTCCCCAAATACTGAATGTGTGCATGTGGCCTTACAAATACTGAGGTAAAAAACTCACCAAATACTGAATGTGTGCATGTGGCCTTACAAATACTGAGGTAAAAAACTCACCAAATACTGAATGTGTGCACGTGGCCTTACAAATACTGAGGTAAAATACTCACCAAATACTGAATGTGTGCATGTGGCCTTACAAATACTGAGGTAAAAAACTCACTAAATACTGAATGTGTGCACATGGCCTTACAAATACTGAGGTAAAAAAACTCACCCAACACTGAATGTGTGCATGTGGCCTTACAAATACTGAGGTAAAAAACTCACTAAATACTGAATGTGTGCACATGGCCTTACAAATACTGAGGTAAAAAAACTCACCTAATACTATATGTGCGCACGTGCCCTTGTAACACCTCAGGCAACAGCGGAGATTTGAATTCGTTTTGATATAGTGATGCCACCGACAGGAAAGATAAGCTTCCAAAACGAAGGTAAAACAAAAACCAGATTTATTGTAACAAAACTCGCCCCTACTTGTATAGGGAAGAAAAGTGAAATAAACTGTACAATTTATAACCCAACAACTTGTACAAACAAAAAAAATATATGTCTTGGTTTCCTTACCAGAAGAACAGCCACATATCCCTGGTCCCAGTAAGCGGGAGTCTTCCCTTGAGACAATAATGACACCCCCTTCCCCTATTAAACAGGGTTAGTTCTTGATACAGGTCCCCTTTACTCTCACATACTTTCCAGGTACTATAAGGAAACTACTGACAAAGAAAAACCAACGTTCTGGCCTACTTTGACCTCCTCCCAATCATAAGATCCTATCTCTGGACTTGTCTGATGAACTGTAAACTAAGGGCTCACAAAGAACCTGTGTGAACCTTTTTATAACTTGATGTAGCATAATTTTATTGCCCCTGACGAGCCATTTTAGGCGAAACGCGTCGGGCAAACCTCTCTTGCTAAACAGACCATATCACTGATCTGTAAGATTTGATGCTGACCAATACCATTTGAAGTGGGTTGGGATTTGGGAACTAGGTTGGACCTCGCAACAGGAGGACGACGGTTTTGAGACCTGAAACTGACCAATGTGGAAACCGCTGTGACCACCTTTGACACACAGTGTGTCTGGGGGCCCCTTAGGTGATCATCTTTGACTGGTACTGACAATACCGTTACGTCATCCAACCCTTATAGACCCTGTCTTGACACCACCTCATAGGTAGTTTATGTAGTTTGTCATTGGGGGTGGGAAGTCTTTATAACACAGTCTGCACTATATCACTGTCTTTCACCAAGTGCTTTTAAAACCAATAAAATTACTGTAACAAGATAAATAAGTTATCCCCTGTTTTTTCTATGGTTAGTTCCTACAAGGAAGCCATAGTACGTGTCTGTTCTCCCAGTTCACAATCTTGACACTATCCCCTATCAATCCGGGATCCCAATATAACCGATTCCAGCTGTACAGGTAAGCAACTTACGGTGACCAGAAAAATGCCCACAGGAAAAATGCCCACAGGAAAATTGCCCACATGAAAAATGCCCACAGGAAAATTGCCCACAGGAAAAATGCCCACATGGAAAATTGCCCACATGAAAAATGCCCACAGGAAAATTGCCCACAGGAAAAATGCCCACAGGAAAATTGCCCACATGGAAAATTGCCCACATGGAAAATTGCCCACAGGAAAAATGCCCACATGGAAAATTGCCCACATGGAAAATTGCCCACAGGAAAAATGCCCACATGGAAAATTGCCCACATGGAAAATTGCCCACATGGAAAATTGCCCACACGGAAAATTGCCCACACGGAAAATTGCCCACACGGAAAATTGCCCACATGGAAATTTGCCCACACAGAAATTTGCCCACATGGAAAATTGCCCACAGGAAAATTGCCCACACAGAAAATTGCTAATTGCAGTATCACAAAGTTTCAGATCTCTGATATTTGAGGTGCAAAGTGAGGATGTTCACCTGATATGTGAAAAATGCCCACAGACATGAATGTCAACAGGAAAACAGGGCTGGAGAATAATATAGAATTTTAGGTTATATGCTCTGCAAGACGAGGAATGGTATAGAGGTGTAAGTGAGATGCTTTGCAGGACTGTGGATGGTATAGAGGTGTAGGTGAGATGCTCTGCAAGATGGGGATGGTATAGAGGTGTAGGTGAGATGCTCTGCAAGATAGGGATGGTATAGATGTGTAGGTGAGATGCTCTGCAAGATGGGGATGGTATAGAGATGTAGGTGAGATGCTCTGCAAGATGGGGATGGTATAGAGGTGTAGGTAAGATGCTCTGCAAGATGGGGATGGTATAGATGTGTAGGTGAGATGCTCTGCAAGATGGGGATGGTATAGAGGTGTAGGTGAGATGCTCTGCAGAACTGTGGGATAGTATAGAGGTGTAGAGAGATGCTCTGCAAGATGGGGGATGGTATAGAGGTGTAGGTGAGATGCTCTGCAGAACTGGGGGATAGTATAGAGAAGTAGGTGAGATGCTCTGCAGAAAAGGGAACAGTATAGGTGTAGGTGACATGCTCTGCAGGGTAGGATAATAAAGAATTATAGGTGAGATGCTCTGCAGGGCAGGGGGATAGTATAGAGGTGTAGGAGAGATGCTCTGCAGAACAGGGAACAGTATAGGTGTAGGTGAGATGCTCTGCAGGGCAGGGGGATAGTATAGAGGTATAGGTCACATGGATGTCACACTGATGGTAGCTGATAAAAAAATGCATAATTGCATCACACTCGTACCACAGTCGCATGACCATACGGAAAGCACTCACGCGACTGTCAATCATCAAAATCCCTCTGATAATGCAAACCTTAATGCGGCGTTACACACAGCGATATTGATAACGATATCTCTGCAATGCCACAGGTTTTGTGACGTTGCAGCGACCTCACTAGCGAAGTTGCTGCGAGTGACATGCCGCAGCAATCAACGATGAGCTCACTGATTGCTAGTCGCTGCGGATTGGCCGGGACCATTTTCCCATCGTTGGTCTCTCGCTGTCCAGCATCCATCGGCATGTGTGACAGGGGCAACGACCAGCGATCCCCATTCTGCGCCGTAGAGCGATCCCAGTGAAGCGTCAGGGGACGCAGCATCGGTATGTGGATCACCCAGTGTGACTGCAGACCAGCGATCACATAGCCATGTTCCAGCGATCCCGGTCAGGTGGGATTGCTGGTGGGATCGTTGAAACATCACTATGTGTAACGGGGCCTTTAGTGTGCCTGTACCCTATAGGTGAGATGTTCTGCAGGCAGAAGAATGGTATAGAATTATAGGTGAGATGCTGTGCAGCAAAGAAGAATGTCAGCGGAAATTGCCCACTAGGATGATAATGTATTAGACCTGCAGTCCCATGTAACTCCACAGATAATCCAGTGATACTCCTGTGAGTACAGATAACAGTGATGGCTTCTCTGAATCTGCTACTGGTTCGGTTCTGCTGTTTTGGGCTGGTGGGAGGGAGGGAGGAGTAAGGCAGAATCACTCAGAGATGAGAGCAGACTGAATCTATCTATTGCAGATAATGACCGACTGCTACAAACCACAGATCTTCAGCATTTCTGCACTAGGTCAACTGTAATTCACAAGATGATCACAGATCATGGGAATCCTCATCTTGCACCTCAGAGATCTGAAACTTTGTGATGCTGCAAATGGCAGTTTTCTGTGTGGGCAATTTTCCATGTGGGCAATTTTCCTGTGGGCAATTTTCCATGTGGGCAATTTTCCGTGTGGGCATTTTTCCGTGTGGGCAATTTTCCTGTGGGCAATTTTCCATGTGGGCAATTTTCCATGTGGGTAATTTTCCTGTGGGCAATTTTCCATGTGGGCAATTTTCCATGTGGGCAATTTTCCTGTGGGCAATTTTCCATGTGGGCAATTTTCCGTGTGGGCAATTTTCCATGTGGGCAATTTTCCGTGTGGGCAATTTTCCATGTGGGCAATTTTCCATGTGGGCAATTTTCCGTGTGGGCAATTTTCCGTGTGGGCAATTTTCCGTGTGGGCAATTTTCCGTGTGGGCAATTTTCCGTGTGGGCAATTTTCCATGTGGGCAATTTTCCGTGTGGGCAATTTTCCATGTGGGCAATTTTCCATGTGGGCAATTTTCCGTGTGGGCAATTTTCCGTGTGGGCAATTTTCCGTGTGGGCAATTTTCCATGTGGGCAATTTTCCGTGTGGGCATTTTTCCGTGTGGGCAATTTTCCGTGTGGGCAATTTTCTTGTGGGCATTTTTCCGTGTGGGCAATTTTCTTGTGGGCATTTTTCCGTGTGGGCAATTTTCCGTGTGGGCAATTTTCTTGTGGGCATTTTTCCTGTGGGCAATTTTCCGTGTGGGCAATTTTCCATGTGGGCATTTTTCCGTGTGGGCATTTTTCCGTGTGGGCAATTTTCTTGTGGGCATTTTTCCTGTGGGCAATTTTCCTGTGGGCATTTTTCAGGGAACCGCAACTTGCAACCGAAATTCTCCTAACAAGAAATCTACTATATAATTGTCTAAGGCGTCTGTCTGAAGCTGAAATTGCGCGCCAAACAGAGGCCGCTCATTGGCGTACAAATCACACATTCAAATGAATGGGAGCGCAAGGTCATGCGCAGTCAAGCGCAGCACCGTGTATCCTCATTATAAACATAGGAACTTGCGGTGGCTGCGCTCACATGACAGTTCCCCTCCGCAGAATGCTGCGGAGGGGAACGCCAATGTGAACCCAGCCTTAGCCGGGCATATAGCCTTAAAATTCTTCAAAAGAATCTGTGAATGTAGATAACACTTTGGAAGTTCATCTCAGGTCTCGTCACATCACTGCTACAAAATAAGTACACAGTCACTTCTTATCTTTCGTTTCGTCATGCATCATGTTTGCCCTTCTGTGGATTAAAATATAGTTCCAGGGACATCTACAAAACATATTGTAGGGTCTGCAACAAATGTGTCACAGAAATTTAAAAAAAAAAAAAATATATGATTTTTTTTATTTACAGTAAAAGGACTGGGTTGCACATACATTGCACACACAAGTTTTCCTAATGTTTCCCTGGAGAACAATAAAAACATTCTAAATTTCCGACATGTATGAATTTATGTATCAACCAGAACTTGAAATAATTAAAGGAGTTGACTGGTTTTGGGAACTGAGAGCTAAATTATTTCCCTATACAATATCTGTACAAGCATAAGATGCCTCACAGCTCTACGCTGTCACGTAACTGTCCTAAAGTGCCTCCACATACGGTAATCAAGATTTCTCTCTACCTGGAGAAAACATGTATTGACAGATGTTGTACAATATTGCAGCTACTGGAATCTAAGTACACTGAACCAGAAGATGACAATGAAGAAAAATGTACAAGATATGGAGAAAGAGTTTCATGTGACATCTTAAAGGGGCAAGTGTCTATGTTTTTTCTAACTTTTCTTAATTTTCTAAGTTTTATCAACAGCTGAATTTAGGCTAATGAATGAGGCTAAACCCGCAGCAGTCAACAAGGCAAATCCGTGGCAGAATCCTATGGTCAGTGAAGGATTTCTACCTCGAATTACACAGCAAATACTCATATTTTCTTACTAAAACCTTTGTGTACACATACACTTATGCATTATACAGTTTTATCAGTGGTCCGCAACCTAAGACCCTAGTATATATGAAACTACAAGTTCAGCATGCCATGCTCCTACACAACTTCCATAGTATACTGGGACTTTCTTCACAATAGCAACAGTAAAAGCATAAAAATGTGAACAAGAAATAATCCAGACAGTA
>JARQOC010000002.1:562888555-562902920 GCA_033576535.1 Allobates femoralis | reverse complement strand
CAGACACGCTGCATTCAGTAGTGCTTTCAATTTGGAAAGCACCAGAGGGGTGACAGGTCCTCTTTAGTGACCTAACCTAATTTTTGAGTTCTGACCTGTATCAATTTATATGGTAATAACTGTAATGCCTTACCATATCCCGGTGATTCTGAGAATAATTTTTCATGACATGTTCTACGTCATGATAGTGGTAAATTTTGGTTGATATTATGAAAATATTTAAAATTTGGCCAAAAAATTAGAAAATCTCACAATTTTGAAATTTTGATTTTGAAGATGGCATTTACAATACCTATGGGTCTATGTGAATTTAACAGCATGCCATTCGGACTATGCAATGCACCCGGAACGTTTTAAATGCTAATGGAGTGTTGCCTGGGGCATAAGAACTTTGAGACTGTGCTGCTTTATCTAGATGACGTCATAATGTATTAAAAAACCTATGAAGAGCACCTATCCCACCTAGCAGAGGTATTTGAAGCATTATCCAAGTATGGGATGAAGCTAAAACCATCTAAATGCCATCTGTTAAAGCCAAGAGTCCAGTACCTGGGACACATAGTGAGCTCAGAGGGAGTGGCACCAGACCCAGACAAGGTAACCGTCATCAGAGAATGGCCAGAATCAAAGACCCTCAAGGAAGTACGTCAGTTCCTGGGATTGGTGGGATACTACAGAAGATTCATTAAGGACTACATGAAGAAGGCTGCTCCTTTACAAAACCTCCTAGTAGGCCAACCCAAGAAAGGCAAGTCCAGGGAACCTCCATTCGAGCAGGGCAAGGAACAAGAAGAGTCCTTCCAGTAGAAAGCCAACATTATTGTCTCTCAATGAGAGTCTCCTGTTATATTCAGTGTAAAGCAATTATTTTTTAACTACTTTTTTAGTATACACTGTATGTGTATGATGTACATTATATAAAGGGTGGGCCATTTATATTGATGCACCTAAATAAAATGGGAATGGTTGGTGATATCAACTTCCTGTTTGTGGCACATTAGTATATGGGAGGGGGAAAAGTTTTTCAGGGCAGTGGCGACCTTGGCGGCCAATTTGAAGTCGGCCATTTTGGATCCAATTTTATTTTTTTCAGTAGGAAGAGGGTCATGTGACACATCAAACGTATTGAGAATTTCATAAGAAAAATAATGGTGTGCTTGGTTTTAATGTAACTTTATTCTTTCATGAATTATGTACAAGTTTATGACCACTTACAAAATGTGTTTAAAGTGCTGCCCATTGTGTTGGATTGTCAATGCAACCCTCTTCTCCCACTCTTGACACACTGATAGCAACACCGCAGAAGAAATGCTAGCACAGGTTTCCAGTATCCGTTGTTTCAGATGCTGCACATCTCGTATCTTCACAGCATAGACAACTGCCTTCAAATGAGTGATGAGGCAAACATTTTTGTGAATGGTGAAGTTAAATCCACCGCTATTGGTCTGCCATTAACCCAAAGTGGATAGATCCCTCCAAGACTGTTGGAACACAAAAATTGATGGTATGGTGTGGTATATGGGGTACAAAGATAGTGGGGCATTCTTCATCAATGGAAACCTCAATGCCACTGGATATCTGAATAATGTAGCAATTTCAGATATCCTGTGGCATTGATGTTTCCATTGATGAAGAATGGCCCCACTATCTTTGCACCCCATATACCACACCATACCATCAATTTTTGTGTTCCAACAGTCTTGGAGGGATCTATCCATTGTGGGTTACTGTCAGACCAATAGCAGTGGTTTTGTTTGTTAACTTCTCCATTCAGAAAAAAGTTTGCCTCATCACTCATATGAAGGCAATTGTCTATGCTATTACTTTTCTAAGTTTGAGCTGATTCCCTTTTCTGTTTTTTAGATAGATAAATGATCAAAAGGATATCAAGGTTTTGAACATTTTTAACTTTCAGGATCCATATCTCACTATCCACTGCAGCTTTGAGTATGAAAGAACCCTTATTTTACAGACTATCATTTTGGTTATTGCATACATAAGTTTAATATGCAAGTATTTAGCATATGATTAGTTATGCAGATTAGTGTCATGTCACTGCATTGTTAATGTTTTGCTCTTGGTGTTTGAAATTATAACCTGTTGTCAAATTTCCTAACAGCTCAGTGTGTTATTAGGCTGATTCCCAAGCGAAAGGTCACTGTTTCAAATTTAGAGGCAGTCATGAAGATTCCCAAGAAAAAACAAGACATCATCATCCAGCTCATCGATAGCAGTCTCTTGGCCAACAAAATTGCCAAACTGCATCATGTGAGTGCCATGACAGTTGGAAGAACACAAAATGAAGTCCGTCCATCCATTCAAAAGCCAAGATCACAAGGTCTATCAGTTCTTTCATGACAAACACGGCAGTGCAGGTGGCTTGTGTGCTTCATAATAGTGAGATCACAGATGTCCATTCAAGCACTGTGTGAAGCATATTATACAAGTCTGGAAGGGTGGCCCGAAAAATAGATGAAGAAGCCTCAATTACAAAATCATCATAAGGATCCTCAGCTCCAATTTGCAAAAAAAGTATGAATGTGGACAGTAGAAGATTGGAAACAGGTGATTTGGAGGATGAGAAGAAAGTCAATAGACTAAGTTCTGATGAGTGCAAATCTGTCGGGAAAAAACAAGGGGAAAAGGGGATAACAGATCGAGAAATTGAAGGAACTGTCGAGTTCAGTGGAAGAAGCCTGATGATATGGGGTTGTTTTACAGCCAAAGTCATTATCCTTGACTTGACTAGGATTGATGGTGGTCTCAATGCTGAGCTATTTGTGAGTAACCTACAAGACGAGTTACTTCATACTTGAGTACTATAGGTAGGAAAAGGACGACATAGTGTTTCACTAAGACAAAGACCAGAAGCATACGTCAACATTGGCGAATAAATAGTTTACTAACAATGAAGTAGAGGTGCTGAATTGGCCCCCACAGTCCCTAGACTTCAACCCAATTGAACACTTGCGGGTAGAGTTGAAGAAAAAGCTGTGTACATATCCAAGTGAGTCGACTAGTATGCACCAACATTGGGAACATGTAGAAGAGACCTGGGATCAGATTTCGGTCGAGACATGCTTGAATCTGATCGAGAGCACGCCTAAAAGAATTCAGGCAATGTTGAAAGACAAATAAAGGTGAATTTAGAAATTAATAACACATTAGTAAAAAGTTTACCTTTTTTGGATTTTTTTGCTCATACAGTGAAGGAAAAAATTATTTGATCTTTGTGTTGATTTTCTAAGTTTGCCCACTGACAACGAAATGAACAATCTATAATTTTAAGGGTAGGTTAATTTTAACAGAGAGAATATCAAAAATAAAATCCATAAAATCACATTGTCTAAATTATATACAGCGTGTTGTGAAAGTATTTGGCCCTCTTGAACTTTTCAACCTTTTGCCACATTTCAGGCTTTAAACATAAAGATGTAAATTCTAATTTTTTTTCATGAAGAATCAACAACAAGTGGGACACAATCGTGAAGTGGAACAAAATTTATTGGATATTTTAAACTTTTTTAACAAATAAAAAAATGAAAAGTGGGGCGTGCAATATTATTCAGGCCCCTTTACTTTCAGTGCAGCAAACTCACTCCAGAAGTTCAGTGAAGATCTCTGAATGATCCAATGTTGTCCTAAATGACTGATAATGAAAAATAGAATCCACCTGTGTGTAATTAAGTCTCCGTATAAATGCACCTGCTCTATGATAGTCTCAGGGTTCTATTTCAAGTGCAGAGAGCATCATGAAGACCAAGGAACACACCAGGCAGGTCCAAGATACTGTTGTGGCGAAGTTTAAAGCCGGATTTGGATACAAAAAGATTTCCCAAGTTTTAAACATCTCAAAGAGCACTGTGCAAGCGATCATATTGAAATGGAAGGAGTATCAGACCACTGCAAATCTACCAAGACCCAGCCGTCCCTCTAAACTTTCATCTTGGACAAGGAGAAGACTGATCAGAGATGCAGCCAAAAGGCCCATGATCACTCTAGATGAACTGCAGAGATCTACAGCTGAGGTGGGAGAGTCTGTCCATAAGACAACAATCAGTCGTACACTGCACAAATCTGGCCTTTTATGGATGAGTAGCAAGAAGAAAGCCATTTCTCAAAGGTATCCATAAAAATTCTTGTTTAACCCCTTGCCGACATAGGACGTTGTACAACGTCCTGTATTTCTGGTCGTTCCCGACACAGGACGTTGTACAACGTCCTGGCAGGTTTGAGCTGCTGCAGCTCCTGTGAGTGGGGTCACTCATTTGTCACAGTAGCTGTTGCTCTGTGACAGCCTGTAGATGACCCCACAGGGGGTGGATTAACCCCCCCATGCCCAGGACCCCTCCGATCGGCAGTGTAAAAGTGAAACTGACAATCGGAGCGAATCATAGGGATTCACCACTCCAGATCTGATTGGAGCTCTCCAATCAGATCTAGAGGGGTGGATCGGCAAGTGTCCTCCCCCTCCTCAGCCCCATGACTTTATAGGGCCGACCACCCTCTACTATTATGTATCTGCCGGCGGTCAGACTACATGGACCTCTCCTGCAGTGCCCCCCCAGGCAGCCCCCACATCCGGGCCTTGTGTCCTGAGCCCCCTCACCTCCTCCGGCGGGCTGCACACGCCGGTGCACCCGCCGCTGCGTCCGCTGCTGCGCCTCCTCTGCCCCGGACGGTGGGCCCCGCCTCCTCTCCCGCCCTCCTCCTCATCGGTGGATCGAGAGGGAGGTAAGTATGTATGGATGGATGATGGATGGGTGAATGGATAGATGGATGGGGGCTGCATGCGTGGACGTGTGCGTGCGTGGACGTGAGCGTACATGAGCGTGCGTGGACATGAGTGTGCGTAGATGTGTGTGTGCATAGACGTGTGCGTGCGTGGATGTGTGCATGGATGGATGTGTGCGTGGATGTGTGTGTGGATGTGTGCGTGCATGGATGTCAACGTGGGTGCGTGGATGTCAGCGTGCGTGAATGTCAGCATGCGTGCGTGGATGTCAGCGTGTGTGGATGTCAGCATGCGTGGATGTCAGCATGCGTGGATGTGTGCGTGCGTAGACGTTTGCATGCATAGACGTGTGCATGCATAGACGTGTGTGCGTGCGTGGATGTGTGCGTTAAAGTGTGCGTGGACGTGCATGCATGGATGTCATCGTGCGTGCATGGATGTGTGCATGCGTGGATGTCAGCGTGCGTGCGTGGATGTCAGTGTGCGTGGATATCAGCATGCGTGCGTGGATGTCAGCCTGCGTGAATGTCAGTGTGCGTGGATGTCAGCGTGCGTGAATGTCAGCCTGCATGCGTGGATGTCAGCGTGCGTGGATGTCAGCATGCGTGGATGTGCGTCCGTGGATGTGTGCGTGCGTGGATGTGCGTGCGTGCATGGATGTGTGTGTGGATGTGCGTGCATGGATGTCAGCGTGCATGTGCGGATGGATGTGTGCGTGGATGTGCGTGCGTGGATGATGGATGCATAGGTGGATGGATGGGTGCAACATGGGATCAAGTGTCCTCTTGTTGTAGTCTCTGGGATCATAGTCATGGTGCACTGTATGACAGATCATTGTCATACAGTGCACCATAACTCTGACCCCAGAGACTGAAGGAAGAGGACACTTGATCCCTTACTGCAGTCTCTGGATTGAGCAGAGGTGATCGAGCGTCGTGGGACCTTCGTTGTGGACTACGTCGGAGGCTATGGAGCGTCGTGTCACCTTCGTTGTGGACTACATCGGATCTTTATAATAACTATGGAGTCCAAATTTTGTGTGTTTTTTCAAATAAAAATATTTTTCTCTGGTGTATTTTTTTTTTTATATTTTACTAGAGCTTCCTAATGGCCGGGTCTAACATTGGCCCAACATTATGAATCTCGGGCTTAGTGCCAGCTGCCAATAAAAAAGCTGGCATTAACCCCTTTATTACCCAGTTTGCCACCGGCACCAGGGCAACTGGAAGAGTCCGGGTACAGCGCCAGAAAATGGCGCTTCAATAAATGCGCCATTTTCTGGGGTGGTTGCGGGCTGCAACTCGCAGCATTGGGGGCCCAGAACACTTGGGCCTCTCCATGCTGCGGATTCCAGCCCCCAGCTGCCTAGTTGTACCTGGCTGGGCCAAAAATATGGCGGAGCCCCACGCCAATTTTTTTTTCTAGAATTAGTCCTAGAAAAAAAACTAAAAATGGGCTTTGCTGTATTTTTGGTTGCCAGCCAGGTACAATGAGGCAGCTGGGGGTTGCTGGCAGTCCGTAGCTGCCAAGTTGTACCTGGCTGGACCAAAAATATGGCGGAGCCCCACGCCATTTTTTTTCTAGAATTAGTCCTAGAAGAAAAAAAAAAAAGGGCTTCGCTGTATTTAGATGCATAGTGAACACTTTGAACCCCCAGGTGCTTCACAAATTGATCTGTAAAAATGAAAAAAGAAAATTTGTGTGAAAAAAAGTACTTTTTCCTTCTTACGGATCAATTTGTGAAGCACCTGGGGGTTCAAAGTGCTCACTATGCATCTTGATGCATTCGTTGGGGGTCTAGTTTCCAAAATGGGGTCACTTGTGGGAGAGCTCCAATGTTTAGGCACACATGGGTTCTCCATACATGACATGGTGTCCGCTAATAATTCCAATTGTTAGCGGACACCATGTCGCGTTTGGAGAGCCCCTGTGTGCCTAAACATTGGAGCTCCTCCACAAGTGGCCCTATTTTGGAAACTAGAGCCCCAAAGGAACTTATCTAGATGGGTGGTGAGCATTTTGAACCCCCAGTTGCTTCACAAATTCATCCGTAAAAATGAAAAAGTACTTTTTTTTCCACAAAAATTTTCTTTTAGCCTAAATTTTTTCATTTTCACATGCGGAACAGGATAAAATGGATCCTAAAAATTGTTGGGCAATTTCTCCTAAGTACACCGATACCTCATATGTGGTCATAAACCACTGTTTGGGCACACGGCAGGGCTCAGAAGGGAAGGAGCGCCATTTGACTATTTGAATGGAAAATTAGCTCCAAAAGTCAAATTGCGCTCCTTCCCTTCTGAGCCCTGCTGTGCGCTCAAACAGTGGTTTATGACCACATATGAGATATCGAAGTACTCAGGAGAAATTGCCCAACAATTTTTAGGATCCATTTTATCCTGTTGCCCATGTGAAAATGAAAGAATTGAGGCTAAAAGAACATTTTTGTTGGAAAAATTAAAATGACCATTTTTTCCTTCCACTTTGCTTTAGTTCCCGTGAAGCACCTGAAGGGTTAATAATCTTCTTGAATGTAGTTTTGAGTAGCTTGAGGGGTGAAGTTTTTGGAATGGTGTCACTTTTGGGTGTTTTCTGTCATGTACGCCCCTCCAAGAGACTTCAAATATGATGTGGTCACAAATAAAATGGTTTTGTAAATTATGCTGGAAAAATGAAAAATTGCTGATGAACTTTGAACCCTTATAACATCCGAACAAAAAAAATGTTTTCCCCAAAATTGTGCTGATAATAGATAACATTTCCCATATGTCTACTTTATAACTATTTTGTGTCACATAACTCTCTGGTTTGGCAGAATAAAAATTCATAATTTGAAAATTGCTAAATTTTCAAAGTTTTTGCCAAATGTTTTATTTTTTCACAAATAATCGCAAAAATTATTGACCTAAATTTAATACTAACATGAAGCCCAATATGTCACGAAAAAAACAATCTCAGAATCGCTAGGATCCGTTGAAGCGTTCCAGAGATATTACCTCATAAAGGGACACTGGTCAGAATTGCCAAAAATGGCCTGGTCATTAGGGTCAAAATAGGCCTGGGGGTGAAGGGATTAAAGTTTGCCACAAGCCACCTGGGAGGCACACCAAACATATGGAATAAAGTGCTCTGGTCAGATATAAACCAAAATCAAACTATTTGGCCACAATGCAAAACGATATGTTTGGCACAAAAGCAACACAGTTCATCACCCTCAAAACACCATCCCCACTGTCAAACATGGTGGTGGCAGCATCATGGTTTGGGCCTGCTTTTCTACAGCAGGGACAGGGAAGATGGTTAAAATTGATGGGAAGATGGACGGAGCCAAATACAGGACCATACTGGAGGAAAACCTGTTGGAGTCTGCAAAAGACCTGAGACTGGGATGGAGATTTATCTTCCAACAAGAAAATAATCCAAACATAAAGCAAAATCTACAATGGAATGGTTAAAAAATAAATGTATCCAGGTGTTAGAATGGCCAAGTCAAAGTTCAGACCTGAATCCAATCGAGAATCTGTGGAAAGAGCTGAAAACTGCTGTTCACAAACGCTTTCAATCCATCCTCACTGAACTCAAGCTGTTTTGCAAGCAAGAATGGGCAATAATTTCAGTCTCTCGATGTACAAAACTGATAGAGACATACCCCAAGTGACTTGCAGCTGTAATCGCAGCAGAAGGTGGCGCTACAAAGTATTAACTCAAGGGGGTCAAATAATATTGCACACGCCCACTTTTCAGTTTTTTATTTGTTAAAAAAGTTTAAAAGATCCAATAAATTTCGTTCCACTTCACGATTGTGTCCCACTTGTTGTTGACTCTTCTAAAAAAAAATTATAATTCATATTTTTATGTTTGAAGCCTGAAATGTGCCAAAAGGTTGAACAGTTCAAGGGGGCCGAATACTTTCACAAGGCACTGTAAATGTATTTGCATTATAGAGGATTATAGAGGCTACATTATACTATATGAAGGATTATAGAGGCTATGTTATACTACATGGAGGACTATAGAGGCTGCACTATATTATGTGGAAGATTATAGAAGCTGAATTACACTATATGGAGAATTATGGGAATTGCATTATACAGTTGAAACCAGAAGTTTACAAACACTGTATAAAAAGACACATATGCATGGTTTTCTCACTATCTGACATGAAATCAGAATAAACATTTCCTGTTTTAGGTCAATTAGGATTACTATAATTATTAATATTTGCCAAATGCTAGAATAATGAGAGAGAGAATATGTTTTAAGTAATTTTATTACTTTCTGCAAAGTCACAAGTTTACATACACTAAGATTACTAGTCTGGGACAGCCAATTTGATTATTTCATGTGTTTGGAAGCTTCTGATGGGTTTATTGTCAACATCTGAGTTAATTAGAGAAACAAATGTGGATGTATTTTCATGCGCACCTGAAACACACTGCCTCTTTGTGTAGCATCATGGGAAAGTCTAAAGAAATCAGCCAAGATATCAGGGAGAGAATTGTGGACTTGCACAAGTCTGATTCATCCATGGGTTTGATTTCCAGATACCTGAAGGTGCCCCGTTCATCTGTACAAACAATTATTAGCAAGTACAAAGAAGATGGGAATGTCCAGCCATCATACCGCTCAGGAAGGAGACATGTTCTGTGTGGGTGAGATGAACGTGCTGTGGTTCAACATGTGCATATCAACCCAAGAACAAAAGCAAAAGACCTTGTGAAGATGATGGCGAAAACTGGTAATATTGTGTCATTATCCACAGTGAAACAAGTCATCTGAACATGGGCTGAAAGACCACTCTGCCAGGAAGAAGCCTTTACTCCAAAAGAAACATAAAAAAGCTAGATTAAGTTTTGAAAATAGACACAGGAACAAAGACCTACATTTTTTGAGACAAGTCCTGTTGTCTGAAGAAACTAAAATTGAACTGTTTGGCCATAATGACCATTGTTACATTTGGAAGAAACATTAAGAAGCTTGGAAGTCTAAGAACACCATTCCTACTGTGAAACATGGGGGTCGCAGCATCATGCTGGGGGGTTGTTTAGCTGCAGAAGGGACTGGTGCACTTCACAATATAGATGGTATCATAAGGAAAGAAGATAATGTGGTAATACTGAAGCAGCATCTAAAACCATCAGCCAGGAACTTAAAGCTTGGGTGGAAATGGAACTTCCAAATGGACAATGACTTGAACCATACTACCAAATTGGTTACAATCTGGTTTAACCCCTTCACCCCCAGGCCTATTTTGGCCCTAATGACCAGGCCATTTTTGTCAATTCTGACCAGTGTCCCTTTATGAGGTAATATCTCTGGAACGCTTCAACGGACCCTAGCGATTCTGAAATTGTTTTTTCGTGACATATTGGACTTCATGTTAGTATTACATTTAGGTCGATAATTTTTGCGATTATTTGTGAAAAAATAAAAAATTTGGCAAAAACTTTGAAAATTTAGCAATTTTCAAATTATGAATTTTTATTCTGCTAAACCAGAGAGTTATGTGACACAAAATAGTTAATAAATAACATTTCCCACATGTCTACTTTACATCAGCACAATTTTGGGGAAAAAAAAAAAATTTGTTCGGAAGTTATAAGGGTTCAAAGTTCATCAGCAATTTTTCATTTTTCCAGCAAAATTTACAAAACCATTTTTTTTTAGTGACCACATCACATTTGAAGTCCCTTTGAGGGCGTACATGACAGAAAACACCCAAAAGTGACACCATTCCAAAAACTGCACCCCTCAAGCTACTCAAAACTACATTCAAGAAGATTATTAACCCTTCAGGTGCTTCACAGGAACTAAAGCAAAGTGGAAGGAAAAAATGGACATTTTAATTTTTCCAACAAAAATGTTCTTTTAGCCTCAATTCTTTCATTTTCACATGGGCAACAGGATAAAATAGATCCTAAAAATTGTTGGGCAATTTCTCCTGAGTACATCGATATCTCATATGTGGTCATAAACCACTGTTTGGGTGCACGGCAGGACTCAGAAGGAAAGGAGCGCAATTTGACTTTTGGAGCTAATTTTCCATTCAAAAAGTCAAATGGCGCTCCTTCCCTTCTGAGCCCTGCTGTGTGCCCAAACAGTGGTTTATGACCACATATGAGGTATTGGTGTACTCAGGAGAAATTGCCCAACAATTTTTAGGATCCATTTTATCCTGTTCCCCATGTGAAAATGAAAATATTTAGGCTAAAAGAAATTTTTTGTGGAAAATAGAGTACTTTTTCATTTTTACAGATTATATGTGTGAAGCACCTGGGGGTTCAAAATGCTCACAACCCATCTAGATAAGTTCGCTGGGGGCTCTAGTTTCCAAAATAGGGTCTCTTGTGGGGGAGCTCCAATGTTTAGGCACACAGGGGCTCTCCAAACGCGACATGGTGTCCGCTAACAATTTGAGCTGATTTTTCAGTCAAATTGTTAGCGGACACCATGTCGCATTTGGAGAGCCCCTGTGTGCCTAAACATTGGAGCTCCCCCACAAGTGACCCCATTTTGGAAACTAGACCCCCCAAGGAATGCATCTAGATGCATAGTGAGCACTTTGAACCCTCAGGTACTTCACAAATTGATCCGTAAGAAGGAAAAAGTACTTTTTTTCACACAAATTTTCTTTTTTCATTTTTACGGATCAATTTGTGAAGCACCTGGGGGTTCAAAGTGCTCACTATGCATCTAAATATGTTCCTTGGGGGGTCTAGTTTCCAAAATGGGGTCACTTGTGGGGGAGCTCCAATGTTTAGGCACACAGGGGCTCTCCATACGCGACATGGTGTCCGCTAACTATTGTAATTGTTAGCGGACACCATGTCATGTATGGAGAGCCCCTGTGTGCCTAAACATTGGTGCTCCCCCACAAGTGACCCCATTTTGGAAACTAGACCCCCCCAAGGAATGCATCTAGATGCATAGTGAGCACTTTGAACCCTCAGGTACTCCACAAATTGATCTGTAATAAGGAAAAAGTACTTTTTTTTCACACAAATTTTTTTTTTCATTTTTACGGATCAATTTGTGAAGCACCTGGGGGTTCAAAGTGTTCACTATGCATCTAAATACAGCGAAGCCCATTTTTAGTTTTTTTCTAGGACTAATTTTAGAAAAAAAAATGGCGTGGCTCTGCCATATTTTTGGTCCAGCCAGGTACAACTTGGCAGCTACGGATTGCCACCAACCCCCAGCTGCCTCTTTGTACCTGGCTGGCAACCAAAAATACAGAAAAGCCCTTTTTTTTTTTTCTAGAACTAATTCTAGAAAAAAAATGACGTGGGCTCCGCCATATTTTTGGTCTAGCCAGGTACAACTAGGCAGCTGGGGGCTGGAATCCGCAGCATGGAGAGGTCCAAGCATTCTGGGCCCCCCATGCTGCAAATTGCAGGCCCAGCCACCCCCAAAAATGGCGCATTCATTGAAGCGCCATTTTCTGGCGCTGTACCCAGACTCCTCCAGTTGCCCTGGTGCCGGTGGCAAACTGGGTAATAAAGGGGTTAATGCCAGCTTTTTATTGGCAGCTGGCACTAAGCCCGAGATTCATAATATAGGGCCAATGTTAGACCCGCCATTAGGAATCTCTGGTAAATAGTCAGAAAATACACACAGAGAAAAATATTTTTATTTGAAAAAAAAGCAAACAAAATTCGGACTCCATTTTTATTATAAGGATCCGACGTAGTCCACAACGAAGGTCCCACGACGCTCGATCGCCTCCGACGTAGTCCACAACGAAGGTCCCACGACGCTCGATCGCCTCTGCTCAATCCAGAGACTGCAGCAAGGGATCAAGTGTCCTCTTCCTACATTCTCTGGGGTCAGAGTTATGGTGCACTGTATGACAATGATCTGTCATACCGTGCACCATGACTATGATCCCAGAGACTACAACAAGAGGACACTTGATCCCTTGTTGCACCCATCCTTCCACCTATGCATCCATCATCCACGCACACAACCATGCACGCACATCCACATCAACGCACCCACATCCACGCACGCTGACATCCACGCACGCACATCCACATCCAGGCACGCACACATCCACGCACGCCGACATCCACGCACGCACGCTGACATCCACGCACACATCCACGAACGCACGCTGACATCCACGCATGCACACATCCACGCACATCCACGCATGCACACATCCACGCACATCCACACATGCTGATATCCACGCACACACATCCACGCATGCTGACATCCACGCACGCTGACATCCACGCACGCACATTTACGCACGCTGACATCCAAGCACGGTGACATTTACGCACGCACACATCCACGCACGCACACATCCATGCACGCACATCCACACACGCTGACATCCACGCACGCGCGCTGACATTCACGCACGCTGACATTCAAGCACGCTGACATCCACGCACGCACGCTGACATCCACACATGCACACATCCACGCACACACGCTGATATCCACACATGCACACATCTACAAACGCACGCTGACATCCATGCAGGCACATCCATGCACACGTCTATGCACACGTCATTCATTCATATATACATACATACATACTTACCTCCCTCTCGATCCAGCGATGAGCAGGGGGAGGCCGGGAGAGGAGGCGGGGCCACCGACCGGCGGGCAGAGGAGGCGCAACGGCGGAGGCAGGGCGGGCGCAGCGGCGGGTGCACCGACGTGTGCAGCCCGCTGCAGGAGGTGAGGGGGGGGCCAGGACACAGGGCGAGGTGGGGGCTGCCTGGGGGGACCTGTAGGAGGGGACCAGGCAGTGTTGCAGGCGGGCGCACCCGCAGGTGCAGCCCGCTGGCATACACATAGTAATAGAGGGGGGGGCGGGTGGTTGGGGGAGAGGGGGGGGGCGCCCTGTGAGTCATGGAGCGGGATGGGGGTGAGAAGGGGTGGGCACTTGCTGATCTGCCCCTCCAGATCTGATTGGAGAGCTCCAATCAGATCTGGAGGGGTGAATCCCTATGATTCCCTCCGATCGGCAATTTCACTTTTAAACTGCCGATCGGGGGGGGGGGTCCTGGGCATGGGGGGGTTAATCCACCCCCTGTGGGGTCATCTACAGGTTGTCACAGAGCAGCAGCATCTGTGACACCTGAGTGACCCCACTCACAGGAGCTGCAACAGCTCAAATCTGCCAGGACGTTGTACAATGTCCTATGTCGGGAAGGGTTAAAGATAACAAAGTTAATATTATGGTGTGGCCATCACAAAGCCCGGATTTCAATCCTATTGAAATTATACAGGCAAAGCTGGAAAGGCTGGTGCGAGCAAGGCTGTTATGTACTGACTGCCTTGTAGTATGGAAGTGCTGCTGCTGTAGCTTTAAATGAAGCCTTTTTTTCTCCTGCTCAGTGTGAGCAGATAAGGCTAATGAGCAGAGCATGTAGTAGTAGGTGTGTATGTGTGTGTGAATGCTTAGGTATGCTGAGGGGTGTGTCTTGGCTGGTTGCTCCCCACCCCTCGGCCTTAAATGGATCAGCTCTCATCCACCTGTTGTCGCTGATTCAGTTCACTTCTTTGTTTCAAGATATTTTTATTGAAAACGTTTTTGAAATAACCATGGGAAGGGAAGGAGAAGGGTACAGAAGTAAGAAAAAGGGGGAAGGAAAAACAAACAATCTA
>JARQOC010000002.1:562622927-562888455 GCA_033576535.1 Allobates femoralis | reverse complement strand
CGGAAAGCGATCTGGCAGCACAGGCGCAGTGATGCATATAGTGGGTCACTGCGCCCAGGCTCTTAGATCGCTGCTCTGCAGCCCGATCTCCCTGCATGGGCATCGAACTGCAGAAAGCAATCTGACAGCCCGGACGCAGTGATGCACATAGTGGGTCAATGCGCCTGTGCTGCCAGATCGCTTTCCGCAGCTCGATCCCCATGCATGGGGATCGAGCTGCGGAAAGTGATCTGGCAGCCCAGGCGCAGTGATGCACATAATGGGTCACTGCGCCCGGGGTGTCAGATCACTTTCTGCAGCTCGATCACCATGCTGGCGGATCGGGCTCCAGAGTAGCGATCTGAAAGCAAAGGTGATCGAGCGTCATGGGACCTTCGTTGTGGACTACGTCGGAGACAATCAAATGTCGTGGGACCTTCGTTATGGACTACGTCGGAGCGATCGAGCGTCGTGGGACCTTCGTTGTGGACTACGTCGGATCTTTTTATAATAAAGATGGAGTCCGAATTGTGTCTGTGTTTTTTTTTCAAATAAAAAGATTTTTCTCTGTGTCTATTTTCTGACTATTTACCAGAGATTCCTAATGGCGGGTCTAACATTGGCCCTATATTATGAATCTCGGGCTTAGTGCCAGCTGCCAATAAAAAGCTGGCATTAACCCCTTTATTACCCAGTTAGCCACCGGCACCAGGGCAACTGGAAGAGCGTGGGTACAGCGCCAGAAAATGGCGCTTCAATGAATGCGCCATTTTCTGGGGCGGCTGCGGGCTGCAATTCGCAGCATGGGGGGCCCAGAACGCTTGGGCCTCTCTATGCTGAGGATTCCAGCCCCCAGCTGCCTAGTTGTACCTGGCTGGACCAAAAATATGGCGGAGCCCCACGTAATTTTTTTTTCTAGAATTAGTTCTAGAAATTAAAAAAAAATGGGCTTTGCTGTATTTTTGGTTCCAGCCAGGTATGACAAGGCAGCTGGGGGTGGGTGGCAGTCCGTAGCTGCCAAGTTGTACCTGGCTGGACCAAAAATATGGCGGAGCCCTATGTCATTTTTTTTCTAGAAATATTTCTAGAAATAAAAAAAAAATAGGCTTCGCTGTATTTTTGGTTCCAGCCAGGTATGACGAGGCAGCTGGGGGCTGGTGGCAGTCCGTAGCTGTCAAGTTGTATCTGGCTGGACCAAAAATATGGCGGAGCCCTATGTCATTTTTTTCTAGAAATAATTCTAGAAATAAAAAAAAAATAGGCTTTGCTGTATTTTTGGTTCCAGCCAGGTATGACGAGGCAGCAGGGGGCTGGTGGCAGTCCGTAGCTGCCAAGTTGTACCTGGCTGGACCAAAAATATGGCGGAGCCCTATGTCATTTCTTTTCTAGAAATAATTCTAGAAATAAAAAAAAAATAGGCTTTGCTGTATTTTTGGTTCCAGCCAGGTATGACGAGGCAGCTGGGGGCTGGTGGCAGTCCGTAGCTGCCAAGTTGTACCTGGCTGGACCAAAAATATGGCAGAGCCCCATGGGTCCCCTATGCTGCGAATTGCAACTACTAGGCTAGTATGTTTTTTCTTTATTCATTTATACGTCTCAATTTGTGAAGCACATGGTGGTTCAAAATGCTCACTGTGCATCTAGATACGTTCCTTGGGGGGTCTAGTTTCCAAAATGGGGTCACTTGTGGGGGAGCTCCAATGTTTAGGCACACAGGGGCTCTCCATATGCGACCTGGTGTCCGCTATCAATTCCAATTGTTGGCAAACACCAGGTTGCGTATGGAGAGCCCCTGTGTGCCTACACATTGGAGCTCCCCCACAAGTGACCCCATTTTGGAAACTAGACCCCCCAAGGAACGTATCAAGATGCATAGTGAGCACTTTGAACCCCCAAGTGCTTCACAAATTGATCCATAAAAATGAAAAAGCACTTTTTTTTCCACAAACATTTTCTTTTTTCATTATTACGGACCAATTTGTGAAGCACCTGGGGGTTCAAAGTGCTCACTATACAGCTAGATATGTTCCCTGGGGGGTCTAGTTTACAAAATGGGGTCACTTGTGGGGGAGCTCTAATGTTTAGTCACACAGACGGTCTCCATACGCAACATGGTGTCCGCTAACAATTCCAATTGTTAGCGGACACCATGTCGCATATGGAGAGCCCCTGTGTGCCTAAACATTGGAGCTCCCCCACAAGTGACCCCATTTTGGAAACTAGACCCCCCAGGGAACTTATCTAGATGGATAGTGAGCATATTGACCCCCCAGGTGCTTCACAAATTAATAGAAAAATTTTTTTTTTGCGTAAAACAAGTACTTTTTCATTTTTACAGATCAATTTGTGAAGCACCTGGGGGTTCAAAGTGCTCACTATGCATCTAGATACGTTCCTTGGGGGGTCTAGTTTCCAAAATGGGGTCACTTAAGGGGGAGCCTCAATGTTTAGGCACACAGGGGCTCACCAAACGCGACATGGTGTCCGCTAACAATTTGAGCTCATTTTGCATTCAAATTGTTAGCGGACACCATGTCGTGTTTGGAGAGCCCCTGT
Source organism: Allobates femoralis (assembly GCA_033576535.1). NCBI lineage: Eukaryota > Metazoa > Chordata > Amphibia > Anura > Aromobatidae > Allobates > Allobates femoralis. The sequence continues at coordinate 562,885,920 of JARQOC010000002.1, read as the reverse complement.
GCGTCTCCACATTGGAGCTCCCCCACAAGTGACCCCATTTTGGAAACTAGACCCCCCAGGGAACATATCTAGCTGCATAGTGAGCACTTTGAACCCCCAGGTGCTTCACAAATTGGTCCGTAATAATGAAAAAAGAAATTTTTGTGGAAAAAAAAGTGCTTTTTCATTTTTATGGATGAATTTGTGAAGCACCTGGGGGTTGAAAGTGCTCACTATGCATCTAGATACGTTCCCTGGGGGGTCTAGTTTCCAAAATGGGGTCACTTGTGGGGGAGCCCCAATGTTTAGGCACACAGGGGCTCACCAAACGCGACATGGTGTCCGCTAACAATTTGAGCTCATTTTGCATTCAAATTGTTAGCAGACACCATGTCGTGTTTGGAGAGCCCCTGTGCGTCTCTACATTGGAGCTCCCCTACAAGTGACCCCATTTTGGAAACTAGACCCCCCAGGGAACATATCTAGCTGCATAGTGAGCACTTTGAACCCCCAGGTGCTTCACAAATTGGTCCGGAATAATGAAAAAAGAAAATGTTTGTGGAAAAAAAAGTGCTTTTTCATTTTTATGGATGAATTTGTGAAGCACCTGGGGGTTGAAAGTGCTCACTATGCATCTACATACGTTCCTTTGGGGGTCTAGTTTCCAAAATGGGGTCACTTGTGGGGGACCTCCTATGTGGAGACGCACAGGGGCTCTCCAAATGCAACATGGTGTCCGCTAACAATTTGAGCTCACTTTGCATTCAAATTGTTAGCGGACACCATGTTGTGTTTGGAGAGCCCCTGTGTGTCTCCACATTGGAGCTCCCCACAAGTGACCCCATTTTGGAAACTAGCCCCCCCAGGGAACATATCTAGCTGCATAGTGAGCACTTTGAACCCCCAGGTGCTTCACAAATTGATCCGTAATAATGAAAAAAGAAAATGTTTGTGGAAAAAAAAGTGCGTTTTCATTTTTATGGATGAATTTGTGAAGCACCTGGGGGTTCAAAGTACTCACTATGCATCTAGATACGTTCCCTGGGTGGTCTAGTTTCCAAAATGGGGTCACTTGTTGCGGAGCCCCAATGTTTAGGCACACAGGGGCTCACCAAACGCAACATGGTGACAGCTAACAATTTGAGCTGATTTTTATTCAAATTGTTAGCGGACACCATGTCGCTTTTGGAGAGCCCCTGTGTGCCTAAACATTGGAGCTCCCCCACAAGTGACCCCATTTTGGAAACTAGACCCCCCAGGGAACATATCTAGATGGGTAGTGAGCATATTGAACCCCCAGGTGCTTTACAAATTGATCTGTGAAAATGAAATAGTACTTTTTTTTTCACAAAAATTTTCTTTTAGCCTAAATATTTTCGTTTTCACATGACAACAGCATAAAATTCATCCTAAAATTTGTTGGGCAATTTCTCCTGAGTACACCGATACCTTATATGTGGTCATAAACCACTGTTTGGGCACACAGCAGGGCTCAGAAGGGAAGGAGCGCCATTTCACTTTTTGGATGTAAAATTAGCTCCAAAATTCAAATTGCGCTCCTTCCCTTCTGAGCCCTGCCGTGCGCCCAAACAGTGGTTTATGACCATATATGAGGTATCTGTGTACTCGGGAGAATTTGCACAACACATTTTAAGATCCATTTTATCCTGTTGCCCATGTGAAAATGAAAGAATTGAGGCTAAAAGAACATTTTTGATAAAAAAATTAAAATATCCATTTTTTGTTTCCACTTTGCCTTAGGTCCTGTGAAGCACCTGAAGGGTTAATCATCTTCTTGAATATAGTTTTGAATAGCTTGAGGGGTACAGTTTTTGGAATGGTGTCACTTTTGGGTGTTTTCTGTCATGTACACCCCTCAAAAGGACTTCAAATGTGATGTGGTCACTAAAAAAAATGGTTTTGTAAATTTTGGTTGAAAAATGAAAAATTGCTCATGAACTTTGAACCCTTACAACGTCCTACCAAAAAAAAATTTTTCTTCCAAAATTGTGCTGATGTGAAGTAGACATGTGGGAAATATTATTTAATAACTTTTTTCTGTCACATATCTCTCTGGTTTATCAGAAAAAAAAATTTAAAATGTGAAAATTGTGAAATTTTCAAAATTTTTGCCATATTTTTGATTTTTTCACAAATAAACACAAAAATTATCGACTTAAATTTAATACTAGCATGAAGCCCAATGTGTCACGAAAAAACTATCTCAGAATCGCTAGGATCGGTTGAAGCGTTCCAGAGATATTACCTCATAAAGGGACACTGGTCAGAATTGCAAAAAATGCCAAGGTCTTTAGGGTCAAAATAGCCTGGGTCCTGAAGGGGTTAAAAAGATATTTATACTACTCAAAAGCACCATATCCAGAGAATATGTGAATTATAAGACACACTGAATTATAAAATGCAACCCAAATTTAGAATTTAGAAGAGGAAAAAAATAATTTGTATTAGGGGTCTGGCAGAGGTGGGTTGTAGGCACAGGAGGTAGGGACATAGGGAAGTTGTCGGCAGAGGTGGAGTGATGCTGTGGATCCTGGGCTCAGAGGAGGGAGTTTCGTGGAAGCACCAGTGTTGCAATGCTGCAGGTCCTGGGCTTGGAGGAGCAGGTTTCACGGTGGCACGTGATGTGGGTGCCATTGATCTGCTAGGGGTGGACACGATAGATTTTAAGAAAATGGGTGCAGAGGCGGCGAGTGTGCAGATTACTCAATCTCAGGAGCCGTGGCACTATCAATGTTGTTAGAATGGTGTGAGCATACAGGTTTGTATAGGCGGTTCTATTTTACATAGGAATATAGTAATTGAGGATTTTTTCCCATAGCAGCCCAAAACCTTTGCACAGGAAAAACGTTTGCACTATTGTAATTTTAGTTTCTGAAGTGTACCTTACACCTTATAAACATATGCTCAGTGTTGGCCTGGCCAAATAATGTGAACCCACCACTAGCGGCACTAGAGGAGTTAACTCCTGGGACTAATTATCCACTAGCCCAAATTCATATGTCCATATTTTACAGACTGTGTATGGATTGACTGTCCGAGGGACTCCTGAAATGAATCAACATCATCATATGTTTGAGTCTGGGGTGAAGCAGTGCCTGCACAATACCCACTATTTTATGGTACATTAGGGTGTCTTAACTACCCCATCCTGTTGACATACAATTTAGTAAAAGTGTGCTTAGGCCTTAAAGCGAACATCTGGTCATGTGGGGGAAGTATGCAGACAGTATGTGATTGCAGACTTCTGAATGGTTATAGTCTGTACATTGCACACTGTCATGATCCTGCAGTGTCGCTGCCTAGACCAGGCGGTCTTGAACTGCAAATATGCAATTTGCATACTGGCCAAGCAAATATAGTTAACATAAGACCACATGTATACAAATCGAATATTTACAATTGCGTAATCACCCAGTCTCGTTAGTGACACCTCAGTATTCTGACTGTGCAGTGTGCTTGCTGAAGTGCCTGCAAACGTTTACAAGAAAACGAACAACCCTTTAATCCTTTTAAGGACCTATGTCATATGCCATGACTTAATGTTGTAACTATAATAATTGGTTTAGAATCTGTGGTTTCAATTGATTCCAGGATCAAAAACTTTGGTATAGCACAGCAATGGTTTGAAGTCAGATCTGTGTGAGGTTTTCACTTTCTTATTTTGTGTATACAGTATATTTGAAAGGGATGATGGAAGGAATCTGCAAGTGATGAGAAGAAGTAGCATTAGTGCGATGCTGTCATTTTCCTACTGTACAGTCTTCTAGTGACCCCAGGTGGGGATATATGAGCTTTACCTCATATTATTATCAACTCCTTTTGTCAACTAAAAGAGGGAAGAACATAAGCGGATTGCTGTATATTTTTGGTATTCTTGCTTATGATGTACCAAACAGAAAATAGGCATAAATGTTCATTCATACACAGTGATACCTTGGTTTTCATCGGTTTGTTTTCGACAATTTTTTCAACAAAAAATGTGTCTCTGTTTTCATCAAAGCCTCTGTTTTCGGTGTTTTTTGTCAGTACATTGCTGGTAATTTTGCCATAATAAATATAATTCCCCTTCCAAAACATAATATGTCCACCCCTTTTTTCTCTCAGCATCATCCATACACCAAAAAGCTTTTACAAAAATAAAATACACATTCAACGTTTATTTATTCTTTAAAGTAGCGATTCATATTCATTTTACAGTTATTTCTTAGTGGTTCCAGTTTTAACTGCTATTTTATTCACTATAAAATGTTTTTTTGTAGGTCTTTTGCAGTGTCTCGAACAAATTAATTGATTTTACATTTTTCCTATGGAAATTGTTACCTTGTATTTGTTGGTTTTGGACAGATTATCAATTACAATTATCATTGTACGTTTTTTAAATTTTTTTAGAGTCTATGAGAATATTCAATTTAAAAGCTGACAAATTCTAATCTTAAGGTCCTGTCACACACAACAACGCTCCAGCGATCCCGACAGCAATAACGACCTGCCGGGATCGCTGGAGCATCGTTACCTGGTCGCTGGGGAGCTGTCAAACAGGCAGATCTCCCCAGCAATCAGGGACCTGGGAGCCACCACCCACATCGCTAGAAGTGATGTTACCAGTGTCCTCCATGCTTAGCTCAGCCTGTAAGCAGGGAGGAAGCTGGTAATTATGATAAACACCGGGTATCCAGGGCAGCACGCTGTTTATCATAGTTACCATCGTCTTCCCTGCTTAGCGCTAGTAACCATGATAAACACTGGGTATTTAGGCAGCGTGCGCCGGTATTTACCATGGTTACCAGCCAGTGAGGTCACTGATCGCTGGTTTCTCGCGGTCACACGCAGCGATGCATGCTGACCAGCGAGAGACCAATGACCAAAAAATGGTCCTGAGCCCTTTGCAGCGATCAGCGACCTCACAGCAGGGGCCTGATCGCTGCTACATGTAACACATAGCTACATCACTGGAGAGATCATTGTAACGTCAGTTACAATGATCTCGCTAACGATCTCGTTATGTGTGACTGGGACTTTAAGGTCCCATGTTCTAAATGGACAGAACAAGGATGACATATCTGTCAGCTTCTCTCCTAACACAACAGGATTGCTTGGTCGGGCATTCCTTTATTCTCTATGAGAAAACCACTGTAAGAATTCTATTACAGTGGTTTCTATCACTTCCAAGCAATAGAATCAAGCAATTGAGTTCCACCCACCCATCCTTATGTTCTCCGAATAAATTGTTGGGCGGCAGACAGAGGAAATATACACATTAGATGGTCAGCTGATCCTGCTCAAACTGGTAGATTTAAAATTGTTTAATTTAATGTGTATGGAGGTGTTAAGTCACATGCATGAATTCTTGGACTTCTCTTTTCAAACTAGAAGGTAGAACCCTTTTTCTTTTGAGGCGTGTCAGGGAGTGTTTTTTCAATTAAAATATTTTTGGGTGTGTTTTTTTTTTTTTATTGCTGACTGGGTCCATACTGTGGAGTATCTCATAGATGCCTGTAAAACTAATATAAAAATAGATATTTTAAATCCATACATTATTTTCAATACCATATTGTTGATACGTATTGTTAACCATACTAATACAGACAATATGGTCATTATAATCTATTGACTTCTGTGATTCTTGAAATTTGTTAGTGTGCATAATTGCACATTGTTTGATATTTGACTTGACTCTTATGTTAAACTACACAATGTATTCATTGTCACAAAACCTTGTAATTTATTTAAACTCATCATCTTTCCTCCATCCCATCTTTCATCTTCACCACCTGATCTATCTATTATGGTAAATGGCATCATGCTCTCTCCCACACCTCAAATTCGCTGCCTCAGAGTAACTCTTGACTCTGCCCTATCCTTCAAACCACACATGCAAACTCTCGCCACCTCCTGTTGCCTCCAGCTCAAGAATATTTCCAGAATCCGTCCTTTCCTCAGCCCTCGCTCAACTAAAATTCTTGTACATGACCTCATCATCTCCCACCTTGACTACTGCAACATTCTCCTCTGCGGCCTCCCTGCTAACACTCTTGCACCTCTACAGTCTGTCCTCTACTCTGCTGCCCGACTAATCCACCTCTCTCCACGCTACTCCCCTGTTTCTCCCCTCTGGAAATCCCTCCACTGGCTCCCAATTCCCCAACGAATCCTGTTCAAGCTACTAACACTAGCAGAATAAAAACAAGCGGTGTCAGAGGGTTGGAGCGCTAAAGAAACCACGGATTATTGATCATATTACCAATACTTTATTACACGAACAGCAGGGGTCCAGTATGCCACAACGCGTTTCGACGCACAGTTGCGTCTTTCTCAAGTGGATCCACTTGAGAAAGACGCAACTGTGCATTGAAACGCGTTGTGGCATACTGGACCCCTGCTGTTCGTGTAATAAAGTATTGGTAATATGATCAATAATCCGTGGTTTCTTTAGTGCTCCAACCCTCTGACACCGCTTGTTTTTATTCTGCTAATCTCTTATCTCCCTTTTGGGAGTGCGGTGTGTGAGCTGCTCTAAGATCCACAGGACCTGGCATTAAATCATAAAGACCCATCCTTGATTGATCAACTGATACACAGTGCGGAGCTTGAACGGAAGCCAGTGCATCAAGTCTGCCTCTTCGGGTGGAGGAGTGAAGGAGCTCACCTCCATCTCCGGAGGAACTAAGTAGCCGACCACCAGGCCCGGAGTATCAGAGGAGGAGGGAATATTGGCCCCTGTCACTACAGTGACCCACATTAAGCCATCAGTCTGGTTGTGCGGGGAGTTGCACAACCAGTCAAGGTTAGTGCACACTTGGTGAAACTGCGTAATAATTTCCTCCAGTTGCAGTGTGGCGCAATATCTGTTTTTTTTCCTTTACAAGCTACTAACACTGACCTACAAAGCCATCCATAAACTGTCTCCACCCTATATCTTTGAACTAATCTCACACTATCTTCCCTCACGTAATCTTCGATCCTCCCAAGACCTCCTCCTCTCCTCCACACTTATCCGGTCCTCACACAACCGCCTCCAAGATTTATCCCGAATATCCCCCATCCTCCGGAATTCTTTGCCCCAACACGTCAGATTATCCACCACACTCGGATCCTTCAGACGGAACTTGAAAACCTCTCTCTTCAGGAAAGCTTACAGCCTGCAATGACCAAGCCGCTGCCCCCCCACCGCCTCCGGAGCTGCTGTCCCACTGCTACCACCTCTCCACCACCAGGTCTGCTGCACCCATGACCTACTGTCTTCTCCCCATTATCCTGTAGAATGTAAGCCCGCAAGGGCAGGGTCCTCTCCCCTCTGTACCAGTCTGTCATTGTTAAGTTGTTTACTGTAAACCATATCTAATTTTGTATGTAACCCCTTCTCATGTACAGCACTATGGAATTAATGGTGCTATATAAATAATAATAATAATAATAAATAATAATAACCAAATACCTGGTATTCACTTATGTGATCCTTGAGAGATTTTGAATTATGTGCCATTGTCTGATGTTTATTTGTAAATTCTTACTCATCTAAATCCTAGAAACTGGCCACATTGAGGATGAAGGTGAACCAGATTTAAAACATAATAATTATACTTGTGTAAGTCAGTATATAAACCAAAGAAATATGACAGAAACGGTAGAGGCTAGCTGTGGACCTGTATCCGAGGGATGCCTGGATTGAGCGTTGGGAATTTTTCTAGGAGCTACTCAAAAAAGGCAGCATCAGAAAAACTTACCATCAGCAGCCAAAAACAAAAAACAACACTGCACTTAGCAACTTAGCAGGATGCAGTCAGACACCATTATGTAGAGCAAGCCCAGGTGCAAGGAGATAATATCACCTCTACCTCCAAAGACCTGTGGGAAGTGACTTACCATTCACACTAATACTGTACATATGATGCGGAGTGTCTGTTAGCTACCCTCCGGTCCTGCCACCTAACCAAATGGACCACCCAGTACGATGCTTCCGCACCACTGGATGAATGGGACCCAGCCGCACCCCGCAAAAATGATTAAGTGCAAAAAATGTTTTATGATAGACAAAAACCTTTTATATGGGGTATTGGTTCATGTATTGGCCAAGACACTTAAACTCGTAATTCACCTGGATCACGATCTTAAGTGTCTTGGCCAATACATGAACCAATACCCCATATAAAAGGTTTTTGTTTTGTTTTTTTCAAACTATTTTTATTAAATTTTCACAACAAGTGTAACAAACAGTTACATAAAAGCTTTCATTCTTCGACTATACATCAAAACAGTACACCTACATATAATTATATAACTCAACGGTTTATCAAGATCTACACTAACCTATTATAAAAGGTTTTTAGTCTATCATAAAAAACGTTTTGCACTTTATCATTTTGGCGGGGTGTGGCTGGGCCCCAATTCATCCAGTGGTGCGAAAACTTTGTACTAGGTGGCTCATTTGGTAAGGTGGTAGGACCAGTGAGTAGCTATCAAACACTCTGCATTATATGTATCAGTGTGAATGGCATCCTATGCAAGCCACCGCCCACATGTCTTTGTAGGTAGATGTAATTTTATCTGCTTGCATCTGGGCTTGCTCTGCATAATGGGGTCTGACTGGATCCTGCTAAGTGCAGTGTTGGTTTTTGGCTGCTGATGGTAAGTTTTTCTGATGCTGCCTTTTTTGAGTAGTTTTTGTATTTTGTTAGGACTCATAAGCATGGGGATTCGTGATGTTGATTACGAGCTTAAGTGTCTTGGCCAATACCCCATATAAAAGGTTTTTTGTCTATCATAAAAAACTTTTTGCACTTTTTTTTTTATCATTTTTGCGGGGCGCGGCTGGGCCCCATTTATCCAGTGGTGCGGAGACATCACACTGAGCGGCCCATTTGTTCAGGTGGCAGGACCGGTGGGTAGCTATCAGACACTCCGCATCATATGTATCAGTATGAATGGCATCCTATGCAAGCCCATTATGTGCATGGCAAGTCACCTCCCACATGTCTTTGTAGGTAGATGATTTTATCTGCTTGCTATACATAATGGGCTCTGACTGCATCTTGCTAAGTGCAGTGTTGGTATTTGTTTTTGGCTGCTGATGGTGAATTTTTCCAGGAGCTCTCAGTTTCTGCCGTGCTTCTCCAGTTGATGCTCCAGCCCAGGGCCGTATTTGGAGTTCCTGCTGCCCTAGGCACGGTCAGTGGTCGCCCCCCCCACGCTCCTCCCCCATTGTGGCCCCTCCCCATCTTGGCCCCTCCCCCCATTGTGGCCCCTCCCCCATCATGGACAATCTTCCCTCTAGTTGCGGCCATCCCCCCAAGCATCATGTAGCTTCCCCCCCCCCATTTCATCATGTAGTACATATAAAAGATTTGTGCAGCCACACTGCAGAGACATACTGATAAGATATTTACATTGTGAGCCCCAATGGTGACAGTGTTGATGATGTATGTAAAGTGCTGTGGAGTTCATAGTGTGATATACATGCAAAAAATATTATTCTTATATTATGTCACAATACCAGGATCTGAGGATCTTCTATTTTGAGGTCAGGGGCTCTCTGATGCGATGTTGCTGTCTGTCTCGCTGTTGTCCTCTTTTGACACTGCAGTGCGGTGGACAAGAGAGCATTAACTGGTTAATAACAAGAAGTATGGAGTGTGTATTAACTGAGCCATAAACCCTCCCCTTACCATGAAGTATGGAATGTGTACTAACTGAGCCATAAACCCTCCCCATACCATGAAGTATGGTGTGTGTACTAACTGAGCCATAAACCCTCCCCATACCATGAAGTATGGAGTGTGTACTAACTGAGCCAAAATCCTCCCCATACCATGTAGTATGGAGTGTGTACTAACTGAGCCATAAACCCTCCCCATACCATGTAGTATGGAGTGTGTACTAACTGAGCCATAAACCCTCCCCATACCATGTAGTATGGAGTGTGTACTAACTGAGCCATAAACCCTCCCCATACCATGAAGTATGGAGTGTGTACTAACAGCCATAAATCCTCCCCATACCATGTAGTATGGAGTGTGTACTAACTGAGCCATAAACCCTCTCCATACCATGAAGTATGGAGTGTGTACTAACTGAGCCATAAATCCTCCCCATACCATGTAGTATGAAGTGTGTACTAACTGAGCCATAAACCCTCCCCATACCATGAAGTATGGAGTGTACTAACTGAGCCATAAACCCTCCCCATACCATAAAGTATGGAGTGTGTACTGAGCCATAAACCCTCCCCTTACCATGAAGTATGGAGTGTGCACTAACTGAGCCATAAACCCTCCCCATACCATGAAGTATGGTGTGTGTACTAACTGAGCTATAAACCCTCCCCATACCATGAAGTATGGAGTGTGTACTAACTGAGCCATAAATCCTCCCCATACCATGAAGTATGGAGTGTGTACTAACGGAGCCATAAACCCTCCCCATACCATGAAGTATGGCGTGTACTAACTGAGCCATAAACCCTCCCCTTACCATGAAGTATGGAGTGTGTACTAACTGAGCTATAAACCCTCCCCATACCATGAAGTATGGTGTGTGTACTAACTGAGCCATAAACCCTCCCCATACCATGAAGTATGGAGTGTGTACTAACTGAGCCATAAATCCTCCCCATACCATGAAGCATGGAGTGTGTACTAACGGAGCCATAAACCCTCCCCATACCATGAAGTATGGAGTGTACTAACTGAGCCATAAACCCTCCCCATACCATGAAGTATGGAGTGTGTACTAACTGAGCGATAAACCCTCCCCATACCATGTCCAGCAGACATTGTAGGATTACTATATGGATTTTAGAATTAGGGTCTGGACACACTGGCATGAAACCCGGACAAGTGCAATGCGTCATTTTATCGCATTGCAGTCGGACCAATGTTAATCGATGTCTGAGAGCACACTGTCGAGTGTCGGAGGCTTATTTCTCAGCAAGATTCTGGATGAGAAAAAAGTCACAACATGCTGCGACAGTCTGCGATTCACACATGAGACTCACCAATGAAAGTCTATGGGTCCGACAAAATCACAGACCACACATGGACCATCTGAGAGGCATCTGTTTTTTTCACTGATACATTATCATTCTGTAACTGAGAACACTGTAAAATGTTCCTGTAAATGATTATACAGTAAATAGCTGCTGAGAAAAAACAGATTGCAGACGGATGTGATCCGAGAGAAATGTCGGACACTCGCACAGTTGGATGCCAAACAGACCAAAAAACGGATGTCACTAGTCTGACTCTCCTGGATGAGAAACGGACTGATTTTAAGGCGGCGGGAGACAGTGTACCACCATGTCCCCAGCTCCGTGCCGTGCACAGTGTACCACCATGTCCTCAGCTCCATGCTGAGCACAGACAGTGTACCACCATGTGCCCAGCTCTGTGCTGTGCACAGACATTGTGCCACCATGTCCCCAGCTCCATGCTGTGCACAGACATTGTGCCACCATGTCCTCAGCTCCGTGCTGTGCACAGACATTGTGCCACCGTGTCCTCAGCTCTGTGCTGTGCACAGACATTGTGCCACCATGTCCTCAGCTCCGTGCTGTGCACAGACAGTGTACCACCATGTCCCCAGCTCCGTGCTGTGCACAGTGTACCACCATGTCCTCAGATCTGTGCTGTGCACAGTGTACCACCATGTCCCCAGCTCTGTGCAGTGCATAGACAGTGTACCATCATGTCCCCAGCTCTATGCTGTGCATAGACAGTGTACCACCATGTCCTCAGCTCTGTGCTGTGCAGACAGTGTACCACCATGTCCTTAGCTCTGTGCTGTGCAGTGTACCACCATGTCCTCAGCTCTGTGCTGTGCACAGACAGTGTACCACCATGTCCTCAGTTCTGTGATGTGCAGTGTACCACCATATTCCCAGCTCTGTTCTGTGCACAGACAGTGTACGGTACACTGTCTGTGCACAGCACGGAGCTGAGGACATGGTAGTACACTGCACAGCACAGAACTGAGGACATGGTCGTACACTGTCTGTGCACAGCACGGAGCTAGGGACATGGTGGTACACTGTCTGTGCACAGCACGGAGCTGAGGACATGGTGGTACACTGTCTATGCACAGCACGGAGCTGAGGACATCATGGTACACTGTCTGTGCACAGCACAGAGCTGAGGACATCCCAGAAGAGACAGTCAGGCCACAGACAGGCGGCGGGACAACACTGAGCCCACCTGGGAGAACTACAACTCCCAGCACCCAACATCCTGGGACAGGCAGGAAAACTACAACTTCCAGCATGCCACACCCTGCCAAAACAAAAAGGTGGTGGCAGCTGCATGGAGGCAGACACATGGTACAGCCGTCATTATCACCACACACAGTGCCAGCCACAGCCCCAGTCCTCCTGCACCCCCGTCCTCCTCTCCTCTGTCCCTCCTGCTGCTCCTGTCCTCCTGCACCCCCGTCCTCCTCTCCTCTGCCCTTCCTGCTGCTCCTCTATCCTCCTGCACCCCTGTCCTCCTCTCCTCTGCCCCTCCTGATGCTCCTCTATCCTCCTGCACCCATGTCCTCCTCTCCTCTGTCCTTCCTGCTACTCCTCTGTTCTCCTGCACCCCTGTCCTCCCCTCTGTCCCTCCTGCTGCTCCTCTGTCCTCCTGCGCCCCCGTCCTCCTCTCCTCTGTCCCTCCCGCACCCCTGTCCTCCTCTCCTCTGCCCCTCTGTTCTCCTGCACCCCCGTCCTCTCCTCTGTCCTCCTGCACCCCCATCCTTCTCTCCTCTGCCCGTCCTGCGGCTCCTCTATCCTCCTGCACCCCTGTCCTTCTCTCCTCTGTCCTTCCTGCTGCTCCTGTTCTCTTGCACCCCCGTCCTCTCCTCTGTCCCTCCTGCGCCCCGTCCTCCTCTCCTCTGTCCCTCCTGCACCCCCGCCCTCCACTCCTCTGCCCCTCCTGCTGCTCCTCTGTTCTCCTGCACCCCCGTCCTCCTCTCCTCTGTCCCTCCTGCTGCTCCTCTGTCCTCCTGCACCCCCATCCTCCTCTCCTCTGTCCCTCCTGCTGCTCGTCTGTCCTCCTGCACCCCCATCCTCCTCTCCTCTGTCCCTCCTGCACCCCCGTCCTCCTCTGTCCTCCTGCACCCCCATCCTCCTCTCCTCTGTCCCTCCTGCTGCTCCTCTGTCCTCCTGCACCCCCATCCTCCTCTCCTCTGTCCCTCCTGCACCCCCGTCCTCCTCTTCTCTGACCTTCCTGCTGCTCCTCTATCCTCCTGAACCCCTGTCCTCCTCTCCTCTGCCCCTCCTGCTGCTCCTCTATCCTCCTGCACCCATGTCCTCCTCTCCTCTGTCCTTCCTGCTACTCCTCTGTTCTCCTGCACCCCCGTCCTCCCCTCTGTCCCTCCTGCTGCTCCTCTGTCCTCCTGCACCCCCATCCTCCTCTCCTCTGTCCCTCCTGCTGCTCCTCTGTCCTCCTGCACCCCCATCCTCCTCTCCTCTGTCCCTCCTGCTGCTCGTCTGTCCTCCTGCACCCCCATCCTCCTCTCCTCTGTCCCTCCTGCACCCCCGTCCTCCTCTCCTCTGTCCCTCCTGCTGCTTCTCTGTCCTCCTGCACCCCCATCCTCCTCTCCTCTGTCCCTCCTCCTGCTCCTGTCCTCCTGCACCCCCATCCTCCTCTCCTCTGTCCCTCCTGCACCCCCGTCCTCCTCTCATCTGTCTTCCTTCTGCTCCTCTGTCCTCTTGCACCCCCATCCTCCTCTCCTCTGTCCCTCCTGCACCCCCGTCCTCCTCTCCTCTGTCCCTCCTGCTGCTCCTCTGTCCTCCTGCACCCCCATCCTCCTCTCCTCTGTCCCTCCTGCAACCCTATCCTCCTCTCCTCTGCCCCTCCTGCTGCTCCTCTATCCTCCTGCACCCCTGTCCTCCTCTCCTCTGTCCTTCCTGCTGTTCCTCTGTGCCTCCTGCACCCCGGTCCTCTCCTCTGTCCCTCCTGCACCCCTGTCCTCTCCTCTGTCCCTCCTGCACCCTCATCCTCCTCTCCTGTCCCTCCTGCTGCTCCTCTGTCCCTCCTGCACCCCGTCTTCCTCTTATCTGTCCCTCCTGCTGCTCCTCTGTCCTCCTGCACCCCCATCCTCCTCCCCTCTGCCCCTCCTGCTGCTCCTCTGTCCCTCCTGCACCCCCGTCCTCCTCTCATCTGTCTTCCTGCTGCTCCTATGTCCTTTTGCACCCCTGGTCTTCCTCTCCTCTGTCCCTCCTGCTGCTCCTCTGTCCTCCTGCACTCCCATCCTCCTCTCCTCTGTCCCTCCTGCACCACTATCCTCCTCTCCTCTGCCCTTCCTGCTGCTCCTCTATCCTCCTGCACCCCTGTCCTCCTCTCCTCTGTCCTTCCTGCGGCTTCTCTGTCCCTCCTGCACCCCAATCCTCTCCTCTGTCCCTCCTGCACCCCGGTCCTCTCCTCTGTCCCTCCTGCTGCTCCTTTTATCCTCTATCCCCTGAGTGAGTACAGATCCCCCCGGTGTGTACAGATCCCCTACTGATTGTAGCCCCACCTCCTCCCCGGTGTTCCCGCCCCCTCCACGGTGTCGGAGCCTTACCCTGTTTGCACAGTCTCCTCCAGGTTGTCGGGGCTGAGCATCTGGGGGAACATCTGGCACACCAGGGCGAGCAGCGGCAGGCAGAGGAAGATCTCCACCATAATCTCCGGCAGTAGCTGCAGGGGAGTGCGAGGTCCCCGGCTGCGCCCCCACCCGCTGCAACTCCGCCGGCTCCCCGTCCTATCTCACTGCCACCGCGGGACAGGAAGCAACAGAGCTGTACGGAACCCGTAAGTGCGGGTTCCGTACAGCGTCCCAGCAACTTCCTGCCTGACCCGGTGATAGGAGCGCTCTCACCGATGGGGCACATGCGGGCTGCAATGCAATGCCGGCGCTGCACTCTGCTCCGGCAGTGACACCCCCTCCCCCACAAAGACTCTGATTTTCATATGGAGTCTCGGGGAGGGAAGTAAAAAAAAATAAAAATTTAAAAAAACCTCTCCCCTGTTGCCGCCCCCTGCGACCTGCTGCCCTAGGCAGCGGCCCTCAAGTGCCTAGCTGTAAATACGGCCCTGCTCCAGCCAGATGATGTGCAAAAAAAAGTCCTTGGTGATTTAATGTAAGTGCATAACCCTTGTATGTTGAATATACAAAAGTGTATACAATATCAGATTGTTCCTTTAATTTTGTATGTTATGGCAAACTTTATAATAAAATTGCTTGATTGCCCTCTTTAACGCTGTATCTGAACCTTAGTGTTAAAAAAAACAAAACAAACAACTTGGCAGAACAAAGCCTCAATATTACTACCCCGTTTGCCACCCCAACGGGAAGAGCCGCCCACCAGCTTACACATAATGTAAATGGGGTTCTAGTAACCCCTGAATGTGCTCCAGCCGTGCTCCTCATAACTGGCTGAGAAAATAACTTTTATTCTGTCCAGCGGTGGCCTGCTATTGAGTCCGCGAGGCTGCTATTTAGTCATGGTGGATTATGTCCACGTCTCCCCCCGGCTGCAAAACCAACCCTGCATTATTTTAAATTGCCCCTTACTGACCATACAAGGTCATTAATATGTTAAAAAGAAGTGGGCCCAATACTGACCCCTGTGGTACCCCACTGTTAACTGTGACCCATTCTGAGTGTGTTCTATTAATAACCACCCTTTGTTTCCTATCACTGAGCCAGTTATTAACCCACTTACACATATTTCCTCTATCCCCATTGCTCTCAGTTCATGTATCAACCTTTTGTGTGGCACCGTATCAAAAGCTTTTGAAAAGTCCATATACACCACGTCCACTGCATTACTTTGGTCCAGTCCAGAACTTACCTCTTCATAGAAGTGATGCAACCAGGGCTAGGGGGGTACTCGGACACCGGAACTGATGACTTAGGGAGTCACGGGTGGACGGGATCCCGATTCCGTGCCCTGCTGATCATTTGAAGTAGATGTTGATGATGGGGGAGAAGGAGTTATTTACAGGGGATCAGAACGCCACCTGTAGTTCCCAGTAAACTGGTACTGGCGCTGCAAGCCGGCTGCTGAGGTGATGGTGAGTGCAGCTGAGTGTGGTGCAGCCCCCTACAGGTGGAGCTATTACCGCAGGGTAGCAGGTGATAGTAATTGTGGATGATGATGGGGATGAGGGGAGTTGTAGTGCTGGATGCTGTTGCAGTTCTTACCCCTATGCTAAGCTGCTGCTGAGCCCTCCGGGCACCGGTGGGAAGAATAACAGAAACCAGTTCAAGTTTAACTCAACTTGACTGGGTACCGGTTGATGGCAAAACAAGACATGGTACAGTTTGGTTTACAGGGTGGATGTTGCCAGCTCAGGGTCTCCCTTATGGAGTCTCTAGCTGTTCTCTGTCTTTCAAGGTCTCCTTCCTTCCTTCTACCACCCTCGCAGAGCTCTCTCGCGAGTCCCTTGATCTCCCACAGTGGGGCACGGTTGTCCTTTCCCGGATTTGAGAAGAGACCTGTCACTTCCCCGACTTCGGTACTCGGGCAGTTACCCCTGCGGTCCTGGATCTAGTGTGGTCCTGAGGGGCGAGGTACCTTGTGGTGCTGTCAGCAACCCGGTTCCTAAGGGCCTGCAGCTTGTCAGTCTGCGGTCAGGGCTAAACTCCTGGCTGCCTCGACTTCCTGCGTTGCCGGTGTTCCCTCAACGTGACCAGCCGGCTCCAATCAATCCTGGTCCATTGCCTGCTGTCCTGGGCCCCCACTTAAAGATGGGACTCCCTCCTCTCAGCTGGGCTGTCAGGCCTGACCTTCCTGCCTGCCTTCCCAGCACCATCTGACTGTCACTTTTCCTCCCACTACTCCATCCTAGGCTTCACCCCCACCCCTTCTAGGACCTACTAAATTACTGGCCCCCCTATTCTAGTGGTGTGGTCCTAGGTGGTGTGTTAAAACAGACTCCATAAAGTGAACCCTGAACTGATGACTTTACAGGGTTAACATTATTTTTTTTAAGGTGTAATACTACCCTGTGGCACCTAGCCACTGGGGCGCCACAGAAGCTTATCAGATTAGTTTGACAGGAACGGTCCCTCATAAGCCCATGTTGATATTGGGTCAGGAGGTTAATTTTCTTCAGATACTCCAGTATAGCATCTCTCAGAAAACCCTCTAGGATTTTACCCACAGTAGAGGGTAAGCTTACTGGCCTATAATTTCCAAGTTCAGTTTTTGTCCCCTTTTTGAATATTGGCACAACATTTGCTATACACCAGTCCTGTGGTACAGATCCTGTTATTATGGAATCTTTAAATATTAAAAATAATGGTCTATCTATTCCTGCAGTACTCTGGGGTGCATCCCATCCGGGCCTGGGGATTTGTCAATTTTAGTGATTTTTAGGCAGTGCCGTACTTCCTGCTGGGTTAAGCAGGTGACATTTAATGGAGAGTTTTTGTGATCATTGATCATGTTGTCTGTCATGGGATTTTCTTGTGTAAATACGGTTGAAAAAAAAGTCATTTAGAATATTGGCTTTTTCCTCATCGTCATCCACCATTTCACCCAGATTATTTTTAAGGGGGCCAACACAAACATTTTTTTAGTTTCTTACCATTTATGTAGTTAAAGAATATTTTGGGATTTTACTTTCTCTGGCAATGAGTCTCTCTGTCTCACTCTTTGCTGTCTTGATTTGCTTTTTACAGATGTTATTTAATTTTCTGCATTTATTTACTGCCTCATCACTACCAACTTGCTTTAATTCCCTAAATGCTTTCTTTTTGGTCGCTTATTGCACTCCTTACAGCTTTATTTAGCCATAGTGATTTGCTCCTATTTCTAGCATGTTTATTCCCATAGGTGACACAAAGCTAAAGGTGCGCAGCATCTACTCCATTCTCAGGAAGCATTTGGGGACCCAGAGGTTGGACCATCATTATAAAGTGATGGCATACCCTAGTAACAACTTCATCAGATAAATAAATCTTTAACAAAAAAAGCTTTAAATCAGTTTATGTTATAACTAGTTTTAATACTAACAAATGTAGAAATGATGATCTATTGACAAACAGAAATAAGCAATATTAAATGTTCCCACAATTTAATACCACAAGTTTAATACCGGTAATTGCCTTATCATTAGTGATGAGCGAGCATGCTCGCCACTACTCGGTACTCGCACGAGTATCACTGTACTCGGGCGACTCGCCGAGCACCGAGTAATCTCGCGATACTCGTGCTGTGCTCGTGGTCGTCATCTCTCCATGTTGGCGCTCTTTTGAGAGCCAGCCCACGTGCAGGGATTGGCTGACAGACCACTGCAATGCCACAGCCCTGTTAGTTGTGACATAGCAGTGATTGGCCGCCCTGCACAGCGTCACCGAGCCTTTATAACTCCCGGCGCGCTGTGCTCGGCACACAGCCATCCAGACAGTGAGTGTAGGGAGAGTGTCTGCTGCTGATTAGGGACAGATTTGCGGCCCTCATAGGTAGATCCGGATCAGGGCTGCAAACTGCTGCTGACCACAACAGTCCTTCTCAGGACTAATGTAGGAGGACATAGGCAGGGTGATCCAGATCGGAGTCCAAAATTTCCAGTGACCAGAACAGTCCTTCTCAGGACTAATGTAGGAGGATATAGGCAGGGTGATACAGATTGGAATCCAAGCTTTTCAGTGACCATTAGAGTCACCACACTCTTGTACTTAGTACCTTAATACAGGTTAGGGACTAAAATCCTCTCTTCAAGCCATTACAGTCACCAGACAGGTGTACGTACTATCTTAATACAGGTTAGGGACTAAAATCCTCTCTTCAAACCATTACAGTCACCAGACAGGTGTACGTACTACCTTAATACAGGTTAGGGACTAAAATCCTCTCTTCAAACCATTACAGTCACCAGACAGGTGTACGTACTACCTTAATACAGGTTAGGGACTAAAATCCTCTCTTCAAACCATTACAGTCACCAGACAGGTGTACGTACTACCTTAATACAGGTTAGGGAACTAAAATCCTAACTCTTGTCATCAAAACAGTCACCAGACAGGTGTACGTACTACCTTAATACTGGTTAGGGACTAAAATCCTCTCTTCAAACCATTACAGTCACCAGACAGGTGTACATACTACCTTAATACAGGTTAGGGACTAAAATCCTCTCTTCAAACCATTACAGTCACCAGACAGGTGTACGTACTACCTTAATACAGGTTAGGGACTAAAATCCTCTCTTCAAACCATTACAGTCACCAGACAGGTGTACGTACTACCTTAATACAGGTTAGGGAACTAAAATCCTAACTCTTGTCATCTCAACAGTCACCACACTGTTGTACGTCATACGTTTATACAGGTTAGGGAACTAAAATCCTAACTCTTGTCATCTCAACAGTCACCACACTGTTGTACGTCATACGTTTATACAGGTTAGGGAACTAAAATCCTAACTCTTGTCATCTCAACAGTCACCACACTGTTGTACGTCATACGTTCATACAGGTTAGGGAACTAAAATCCTAACTCTTGTCATCTCAACAGTCACCACACTGTTGTACGTCATACCCTTTATACAGGTTAGGGAACTAAAATCCTAACTCTTGTCATCTCAACAGACACCACACTGTTGTACGTCATACGTTTATACAGGTTAGGGAACTAAAATCCTAACTCTTGTCATCTCAACAGTCACCACACTGTTGTACGTCATACGTTCATACAGGTTAGGGAACTAAAATCCTAACTCTTGTAATCTCAACAGTCGCCACACTGTTGTACGTCATACCCTTTTGTACAGGTTAGGGAACTAAAATCCTAACTCTTGTCATCTCAACAGACACCAGACAGGTGTACGTCATACCTTTAAAGAGGTTAGGGAACTAAAATCCTAACTCTTGTCATCTCAACAGTCACCACACTGTTGTACGTCATACGTTCATACAGGTTAGGGAACTAAAATCCTAACTCTTGTCATCTCAACAGTCACCACACTGTTGTACGTCATACGTTTAGACAGGTTAGGGAACTAAAATCCTAACTCTTGTCATCTCAACAGTCACCACACTGTTGTACGTCATATCCTTTATACAGGTTAGGGAACTAAAATCCTAACTCTTGTCATCTCAACAGACACCAGACAGGTGTATGTCATACCTTTAAAGAGGTTAGGGAACTAAAATCCTAACTCTTGTCATCTCAACAGTCACCACACTGTTGTACGTCATACCTTTAAAGAGGTTAGGGAACTAAAATCCTAACTCTTGTCATCTCAACAGTCACCACACTGTTGTACGTCATACGTTCATACAGGTTAGGGAACTAAAATCCTAACTCTTGTCATCTCAACAGTCACCACACTGTTGTACGTCATACCTTTACAGAGGTTAGGGAACTAAAATCCTAACTCTTGCCATCTCAACAGTCACCACACTGTTGTACGTCATAACTTTATACAGGTTAGGGAACTAAAATCCTAACTCTTGTCATCTCAACAGTCACCAGACAGGTGTACGTACTACCTTAATACAGGTTAGGGACTAAAATCCTCTCCTGTGACTGTTGTCGCTGTATACAAGCGAAATGCGCAAGGTCGTTGGCAAGGAACAAGGAGGTGAACGTGATTGTGGTGAAGGCAGAGGCAAGGTCGTGTGCAAGCACTAATTTCGCAACAAGAAAGTGGCACATCTACTCGCTCACACGTCCTGTCCCAAATTGTTGGGGCCCGCTGCAGTACACCGCTCTTGAACCAATACCAGTGTCAACAGCTTGTTACTTGGATAGCGGCTAATGCTTCAAGTCTGATTGGCACCTCCACAAACACCCTGTCTTCCACACGGTCAAGTGTCAGTAACTGTGATACTGCACCGCACATTTCCCAACCTGATCCTCCTTCCTACCAACAGGCCGAGTACACGTCCACGCACATTACTGATCCCACACTTGGACACTCGGAAGTCCAGAAGTGTGTACCCATGGGTCAGTGGAGGTACATGGCAAATTCCCATTACAAAATTTAAATTCAGTTGTCATTTGTTGGTGGTGTGGTGAAGTCTGGCCCAATCCAACCCTTGTTCATCTTGATCTGAGGCAGCCTGTCAGCATTTTCAGTTGAGAGGCGAGTGCGTTTATCAGTAATGATTCCACCTGCGCCACTGAAAGACGCTCTGACAAAACGCTAGCGGCAGTGCAGGCCAGGACTTCCAAGGCGTAGAGAGCCAATTCATGCCACGTGTCCAGCTTGGAGACCCAATAATTGTAAGGCACAGAGGAATTTCGCAGTACAGTTGTTCGATTGGCAAGGTACTCCTTCAGCATCTGGCCAAACTTAGCATTTCTTGTGGCACTACCCCGCACCTCAGGGGCTGTGGCACATGAGGGGCTGAGAAAACTGTCCCACCTCGTAAAGACTGTTCCCCTACCTGTGGCGGATTGGACTTGTGCCCCTCTCGGCCGTACGCCTTGGTTATCCACCGATTCCTGACCTATGCCGCTAGCGTTTTGTGAGGGGAATGATTTGCCTACTTCCGTGACTATGGCCTTCTGGAACTGCTGCATTTTGGCTGACCTCTCCGCCTCATGAATGACAGACATAAAGTTCTCCTTGTAGCGTGGGTCTAACAGTGTTGCCAACCAGTACAGATTGTCGGCCAAGATGTTCTGAACGTGAGGGTCACGAGCCAGGCAGCTTACCATAAAGTCAGCCATGTGCGCCAGACTCTTAACAGCCATCACTTCAGTATCCAGACCAACACGATGACTGAACATGCTGTCCTCCTCCTCCTCCTCATCTCCCCTGTCCTCTGGCCAGCCACGCTGAATCGAGGGTATGACTGGTGTGCATGTCATATCCTCAATTTGGCCAGAGAGTTGCTCCATGTCTTCATCCTCCTCCTCCTCGTCATAGTCCTCCACTGCACGTTGTGATGAGATGAGGCTGGACTGTGTGTTTTCACCCACATCCACTACTGTTTCTTGCTCCAAGTCATTGCGCTCGGCCTGCAATGCATCATCTTTGTTTTTCAGCAGAGACCGTTTTAGAAGGCAGAGTAGTGGTATGGTGACGCTAATAATGGAGTCCTCGCTGCTCACCATCTTGGTGGAGTCCTCAAAGTTTTGGAGTACGGTACATAGGTCGGACATCCATCTCCACTCTTCAGGTGTTATGTGTGGAGTTTGAACCATTTCCCGACGGCTTAGGTGATGCAGGTAGTCCACAACTGCCCTCTTCTGCTCACATATCCTGACCAACATGTGCAGAGTTGAATTCCAACGCGTGGGGACATCACACACCAGTCTGTGTGCCGTAAGACGCTAACGGCGCTGAAATCCGCCAAGGCCGGCTGAAGCAGCAGGTGACTTGCGAAAATGTGCAGACAGACGGCGAACTTTTACCAGCAGTTCAGACAGCTATGGGTATCACTTTACAAAGCTCTGAACCACCAGGTTGAGCGCGTGGGCCACGCATGGAACATGCGTCAGCTGGCCTCGCCTCAAAGCTGCCACCAGGTTCCGGCCATTGTCACACACGACCTTTCCTGGCTTTAGGTTCACAGGTGTGAGACAGTGATCTGCCTGCTGTTTCAGAGCTGTCGACACCTCTTCTGCATTGTGGGGTTTGTCACCTATGCAGACTAACTTCAGCACAGCCTGTTGCCGCTTCGCAGAGGCAGTGCTGCAGTGCTTCCAGCTTGGGACTGGTGTGGAGGGTACAGTGGATGAGGATGCGCTGGAGGAGTAGGAGGAGGCTGAAGAGCATGACATTCCGGAGCTGTAGAGTGTCGGTGAAACCCTGACAGAGGTTGGGCCTGCTATCCTTGCTTTGGGAAGGACGTGTTCCATCCCTCACTCAGACTGTGTCACAGCCTCCACAATATTAACCCAGTGTTTTGTCAAGGAGATGTAGCGGACTTGCCCACCAGCACTTGTCCACGTGTCTGTGGTTATACACTTCAGTCCCTGACCTTACCCCTGCGGTATTAAAGAACAGCACTGACTGGCTAGCTGCAGTTTCCAATATCATGTCCACTCTCTATTTGAAACTAAACCTTTCCAAAACTGAACTTCTTCTGCTTCCCCCATCCACTAACCTTCCTAAATCGGACCTCTCTCTCTCAGTTTGTGGCACCACGATAACGCCTAGGCAGCAGGCTCGTTGTCTGGGTGTTATGTTTGACACTGATCTCTCCTTCTCCTCCCACACGCAATGTCTCGTCCGATCATGTCGCTTACACCTGAAGAATATCTCCATAGTCCGTCCCTTTCTCACCCTGTAAACAACAAAAACCCTGACCGTGGCCCTAATCCATTCCCGCCTTGACTATTGCAATTCTCTATTAAGCGGCCTCCCCCTCACCAGAGTTTCTCCTCTCCACTCCATCCTTAATGCAGCAGCCAGGATCACCCATCTGGCCAATCGTTACTCAGATGCCTCTGCTCTGTGCCAGTCATTGCACTGGCTGCCCGTATACTACAGGATCAAAATCAAATTGCTTCTTCTCACCCACAAAGCTCTTCACAGTGCAGCACCCCCCTACCTCTCCTCCCTCATCTCTGTCTATCACCCTACTCGCGCTCTACGTTCCTCAAATGACCTTCGACTGACATCTGTAATAATCCGATCCTCCCACTCCCGGCTCCAAGACTTCTCCAGAGCTGCACCAAACCTCTGGAATGCTTTACCCCAAGAAATCATGACTATCCACAACTTGCATGGCTGCAGACGATCCCTAAAAACGCATCTTTTTAAGGCGGCCTATCATACTCCCTAATAGAAGTCCTTTGTACTGTAGATAGTGAATGGCCTATCCCTCTGGACATTACTCTTCTACAAACTCCACCAAACCAAAAAGGTCGACACAGACTGTATAATGACCATCCATGTAAGCTTAGTTCTATGCCCCATTTCCTCAAGATGCCTGGACCATCAGTGCAATAAGCCCCTGTACCTTGTGCAACCCCTATCTTGTAGTAGATTGTAAGCTCTTTTGAGCAGGGTGACCTTCATTTCTTGCTTTTTTTTTTTTCTTTTTTACATTGATTCAATGCCTATTGTTTTGTATCCAATTATTGTACTGTATTTGTTCTCTACTGTAATTACTTACTGTATTATATTTTCTGTACTCTAACCCTACATTGTAAAGCGCTGCGTAATATGTTGGCGCTATATAAAGCTGTATTATTATTATTATTATTATTATTAGGTGGACTTTGGCTGAAACAGCGTTGTTGAGGGCACGTGTGATGCTGTTGGACACGTGGTTATGCCAAGCGGGGACGGCACATCTGGAGAAATAGTGGCGGCTGGGGACCGAGTAACGTGGGACAGCATCCGCCATCAGGTCACGGAATGCTTCCATCTCCACCAGCCGGAAAGGCAACATTTGTAGCGCTATGAGTCGCGAAATGTGATCATTCAGGACTGTGGCATGTGGGGCGTTGGCAGCGTATTTGCGCCTGCGTTCAAATGTTTGCTGAATGGATAATTGAACGCTGCGCTGGGACAAGGACGTGCTTGATGGTGGTGTAATTTGCGTGGGCAACTTCAGGTGCAGGGCTGGAGGCTTGTTCGCGGCCAGCATGGACAGGGGATTGGCTCGCACGCACAACAGGCGAAGACGTAGCAGTGACATCAGCAAGCACCGCTCCTGGACTTTGTTGTACTTCCCACAAAGTCGGGTGCTTGGCTGACATGTGCCTGATCATGCTGGTGGTGGTCAGGCTGCTACTTTTTGTACCCCTGCTGATGCTGGCATGGCAGGTGTTGCAAATGGCCTTTTTACAGTCATCTGGAGCCAACTTAAAATGCTGCAAGACTCGGGAAGACATAATATTTGCACAGGCACCTTGTGTCGTGTTGTTGTTCCGGGGACCGGTTGCCTGCCTTCTGCCTGCGTACCCGACCCTGCTTCGTACTGCGTGTTGGGATGCTACGCCTCCCTCACCCTGTGCACTGCTGTCCTCGCTCTGCATATACTCCTGCCAGGTTGGGTCAGCTACTGGATCATCCACCACATCGTCTTCCTATTCCTTAGCTAATCGCTGGACTGCTCCTCCTCCTCCTCATGTGCCACCATGATGACCGTTACAATAGTTTGGCTGTTGTTTCAGGTATACCCCCAGTGGTAAATGTTTACGCCCATTCTTTTGAATGGGCTTTACAAAGACAGGATACCCGCATCTTTTCAATGTGAAAAATGTTTTGAGGCCCTCCTGCACGTCTCTATCCAGGGACATTGTTGAACCTCCCAATTTTTGGCTGCCCTGGCCAAAGGCCTAGGCTAAAATACACCCACTTGAGGGTTACAGGCCCTACTACATGTCTGTATGCATGGGTCATTGTTCAAACTCCCAATTTGTGGCTGCCCTGACCAAAGGGCTATACTATAATACACCCATTTGAGGGTTACAGGCCCTACTACATGTCTGTAAGCATGGGTCATTGTTGAACCTCCCCATTTTTGGCTGCCCTGACCAAAGGGCTATACTAAAATACACCCACTTGAGGGTTACAGGCCCTACTACATGTCTGTAAGCATGGGTCATTGTTGAACCTCCCAATTTTTGGCTGCCCTGACAAAAGGGCTATACTACAATACACCCAGTTCTTAACAGGCCCTCCTGCACGTCTCTATCCAGGGACAAAGAGGAGCCTCCCAATTTTTGGCTGCCCTGACAAAAGGGCTATACTACAATACACCCTGTTCTTCTTAACAGGCCCTCCTGCACGTCTCTATCCAGGGACAAAGAGGAGCCTCCCAATTTTTGGCTGCCCTGACCAAAGGGCTATATTAAAATACACCCACTTCAGGGTTACAGGCCCTACTACATGTCTGTGAGCATGGGTCATTGTTGAACCTCCCAAATTTTGGCTGCCCTGACCAAAGGGCTATACTAGAATACACCCACTTTAGGGTTACAGGCCCTACTACATGTCTGTAAGCATGGGTCATTGTTGAAACTCCCAATTTTTGGCTGCCCTGACCAAAGGGCTATACTAAAATACACCCAGTTCTTAACAGGCCCTCCTGCACGTCTCTATCCAGGGACAAAGAGGAGCCTCCCAATTTTTGGCTGCCCTGACAAAAGGGCTATACTACAATACACCCTGTTCTTCTTAACAGGCCCTCCTGCACGTCTCAATCCAGGGACAAAGAGGAGCCTCCCAATTTTTGGCTGCCCTGACAAAAGGGCTATACTACAATACACCCTGTTCTTCTTAACAGGCCCTCCTGCACGTCTCTATCCAGGGACAAAGAGGAGCCTCCCAATTTTTGGCTGTCCTGACCAAAGGGCTATACTATAATACACCCATTTGAGGGTTACAGGCCCTACTACAGGTCTGTAAGCATGGGTCATTGTTGAATGTAGACAGTAGGAACAGGGCACCGGAGCGTAACAGCTCCCGGGAGCGGCAGCAGACAGTGGAGATAACAGTCCAGACACACGGCGGTGCCTGCCAATCAGCACAACATGAAAGTTCAATTTTAAAGAACAGACGGCACTCACCGGTGTGATTTTCGTGCGTTTATTTCAGACGGCACATTGCTTGATGCAGGGAGGGAGGGGAGTGCAGAGGAGACGACGGCACCGTTTCGCGCTTACAATGCGCTTCCACGGGTCACGAGTTAATGGCGTGCAGCTCACTTCCTATATAGGAGGAGTCTGCAGCCTAAATTGACATCACCATTAACTCTTAAGATGTGAATACAAATAAGTCTTTAAAATCAAGATTCCACTCATTCCTGAAGGTAAAAATGAAGAACGGTGAACATTACAAGCTTATACAGTTACAATTATTCTGTCACCATGTAACACTGGAACAAAATAACTACAGAAGAAGGAAGCAGCAACAAACCGGGCAGGGTTACCATAGAGACCAGAACGCGGATATGATATAGCTCAATGCTGTTTATAAGTAATGATTTATCGGTCCATACCGACAAAAACATAAAACGATTAAGTCATAATATAACAAAATGTCTAATACTACCTCAATAAACCACCATCTGTTCAATCAGATTACAAAATGTGCTGGCATTATGATTTTAATTTTAAAAAACCATTCCAAGTCATTTGATATAAATGGCACTAATTAGCTCCAAATCCAAATACATGGTAGTCAAAATTATCATTGGTAAAAGACTCATTTGATTTTGTAAAAACAGTCGATCATATAGCTTGGAGTGAAAAGTTTAATTTAACATCAATTGACGTAGAGAGTCTTTACACAAGGATTCCCCAGTCCTTGGCTGTAAAGGTTATCAATGATCTTTTGGAGAAAAACAGGGTAGATAGGGATGTTAGTAGTTTTGTTTCTAATGCATTAAGCCTTATTCTTGAGAACAATGCGTTCAACTTTTTAGACCAATGGTATGTCCAAAGGGAAGGGACAGCGATGGGTACTCCCGTCGCATGTACCCTGGCCAATTTATTTCTGGCTGCTTTTGAAGACTCTTACATTTACACGGAGAACAACCCATTTTTGATAAATATTAAATACTACATTCGCTACGTGGACGACGTATTGGTGGTGTGGGAAGGGGATGATAAAACCTTTGTTAAATTTGTTGACTACCTCAACCACAATACCTTCAATATGTCTTTCACGTCAGTGTTTGGTGGGTCTAGTCTGGAATTTCTTGATGTCAAATTGGATCTAACTAATAAGGGGTTGGTTCGGTCTGTCTTTAAGAAAAAGACAGCCACCAACTCCTTACTTCATTATAGAAGTGCTCACCCTGAATTTACTAAAGCGGCATTGCCGTTCAGCCAGTTACTGCGGTTTAAAACGGTTAAATAACACTTCTGAAGGTTTTTCATCTCAGGCGGAAGCTCTGATGAAAGATCTTGCCCTTAGAGGTTATCCCACCAATATTTTAAAGAAGGCGAGAGAGAAAGCACAACAACATGTCGGCACAAGGAAGGAGGGTGCATTGGAATTGGTTCCTGATAATGATGATGATAAAAAAGGGTCTAGAAAATTTTACTTCAATTTCAAATATGGCCCTATGTACAGTATTATTACTGCAGCAGTAAAACGTCATTGGCACGTGATCGAAAACGACAAAACCTTTTCGAGGGTATCACCACAACTAGTTACGACATATAGGAGGAGTAAAAATATCGGCGATCTTATAGTCCAGAAAAGGATTAAACCATTACAAGGTAGCCCCTCTTGGCTAAATTCCAACCCATTAAAAGGGAATTTTAAGTGTTCACATTGCAACTGGTGCAGGTATTTAGAGTGCGGCCCTACGGTAAGGATTGGGGCACTTGTTAATAAAACACAAACTTTTATAAACTGCCGCACTAGCTGGGTTGTGTACATTCTATGGTGTCCATGCCAAAGATACTACATAGGAAAACCATACGTTCAATGAACGTCAGAGTAAGGGAGCATTTTAACTCAGTACTCACCGGTAAAGGTTCCCCGAGATTGATTCAGCACATTAGGGATGACCATGATGGTGATCCTACAGTGCTGAAGTTCGCGGGTATAGAGAGAATTTTTCATTCCAGGAGGGGTGGAGATGCACATAAGAAGTTGCTACAAACCGAAGCCAACTGGATCTTGAATTCTTTTGCTCAGGGTCCAGCTGGCTTGAATGATAAGATTGATATGGCCGTTTTTCTATAGGTCGTTTTTCTATAGGTCGTTTTTCTGTGATAGTGGGAGGTTGCGTGCTTGCTGCTTTAATGACTATACATATGAATAATGCCTCCGTTGTTTGCCGTTGTTGGAGTTTCTCGGTTCGCCTTGTCTTCCTCTGTTTTTTCCTGAATACTCATTTCTAGTCATTTTCATTGGTTGTCTGCATCTGGTTCAAGTATTAAGCGGTGGTCGCATCTGCCGGGCGGACGAGTCTATGAGATCAGAGCGGTGAGTAAACAACATAACACTATTTGGTTGATCGTTGATACGTAGTGCGTCTTGGCTTGTAGTCTAATTTTGACTACCATGTATTTGGATTTGGAGCTAATTAGTGCCATTTATATCAAATGACTTGGAATGGTTTTTTAAAATTAAAATCATAATGCCAGCACATTTTGTAATCTGATTGAACAGATGGTGGTTTATTGAGGTAGTATTAGACATTTTGTTTATTATGACTTAATCGTTTTATGTTTTTGTCGGTATGGACCGATAAATCATTACTTATAAACAGCATTGAGCTATATCATATCCGCGTTCTGGTCTCTATGGTAACCCTGCCCGGTTTGTTGCTGCTTCCTTCTTCTGTAGTTATTTTGTTCCAGTGTTACATGGTGACAGAATAATTGTAACTGTATAAGCTTGTAATGTTCACCGTTCTTCATTTTTACCTTCAGGAATGAGTGGAATCTTGATTTTAAAGATTTATTTGTATTCACATCTTAAGAGTTAATGGTGATGTCAATTTAGGCTGCAGACTCCTCCTATATAGGAAGTGAGCTGCACGCCATTAACTCGTGACCCGTGGAAGCGCATTGTAAGCGCGAAACGGTGCCGTCGTCTCTTCTGCACTCCCTCCCTCCCTGCATCAAGCAATGTGCCGTCTGAAATAAACGCACGAAAATCACACCGGTGAGTGCCGTCTGTTCTTTAAAATTGAACTTTGATGGGTCATTGTTGAACCTCCCCATTTTTGGCTGCCCTGACCAAAGGGCTATAGTAAAATACACCCACTTCAGGGTTACAGGCCCTACTACATGTCTGTAAGCATGGGTCATTGTTGAACCTCCCAATTTTTGGCTGCCCTGACAAAAGGGCTATACTATAATACACCCACTTGAGGGTTACAGGCCCTACTACATGTCTGTAAGCATGGGTCATTGTTGAAACTCCCAATTTTTGGCTGCCCTGACCAAAGGGCTATACTATAATACACCCATCTGAGGGTTACAGGCCCTACTACATGTCTGTAAGCATGGGTCATTGTTGAACCTCCCCATTTTTGGCTGCCCTGACCAAATGGCTATAGTAAAATACACCCACTTCAGGGTTACAGGCCCTACTACATGTCTGTAAGCATGGGTCATTGTTGAACCTCCCAATTTTTGGCTGCCCTGACCAAAGGGCTATACTATAATACACCCACTTGAGGGTTACAGGACCTACTACATGTCTGTAAGCATGGGTCATTGTTGAAACTCCCAATTTTTGGCTGCCCTGACCAAAGGGCTATACTAAAATACACCCACTTGAGGGTTACAGGCCCTACTACATGTCTGTAAGCATGGGTCATTGTTGAAACTCCCAATTTTTGGCTGCCCTAACCAAAGGGCTATACTATAATACACCCATTTGAGGGTTACAGGCCCTACTACATGTCTGTAAGCATGGGTCATTGTTGAACCTCCCCATTTTTGGCTGCCCTGACCAAAGGGCTATAGTAAAATACACCCACTTCAGGGTTACAGGCCCTACTACATGTCTGTAAGCATGGGTCATTGTTGAACCTCCCAATTTTTGGCTGCCCTGACCAAAGGGCTATACTATAATACACCCACTTGAGGGTTACAGGCCCTACTACATGTCTGTAAGCATGGGTCATTGTTGAACCTCCCCATTTTTGGCTGCCCTGACCAAAGGGCTATACTAAAATACACCCACTTGAGGGTTACAGGCCCTCCTGCACATCTCTATCCAGGGACAAAGAGGAGCCTCCCAATTTTTGGCTGCCCTGACCAAAGGGCTATACTAAAATACACCCAGTTCTTGTTTACAGGCCATCCTGCATGTCTGTATCCAGGGGCATTGGTGAACCTCCCAATTTTTGACAACCCTTGCAAAGGAAGATACTACAATAGACCCAGTTCCTCAAAATGGGCACTTTATTTCTAGACAGGGCTTCATGTACGTCTCTTGTCAGGGTCATCGGAGTGTCGCACAATGTTTTCACGTAAAATCTTTTATGTAATCACAAAAAGTGACATACACCAGCTGTATCTCACTATTGGGTATGTGCCCTTAACATTTCCAACCTAAACATTTATTTGGTGTCATTTTGGAAGGTTTTCTGGAGACTCCGTAAAATTGGCGTGAAACTCGGACAACATTGTTCAGAGCTGTGACTTTTGAGTGAGAAATGCTTCCAGGGGTCTTCCCATGGTGTTGCCATGTCATTTCAGCACTCTTCTGAGACTTTTGTGACATTTTTAGGGTTTTTCCAGGCAGCCGGCAGTCATTTCATAAAAATACTCGTGTCTCCCATAGGATAACATTGGGCTCGTTACTCGGGCCGAGTACACGAGTATCTCGGGATGCTCGGCCCGAGCTTCGAGCACCCGAGCATTTTAGTACTCGCTCATCACTACTTATCATACTTTTTTTTTAAGCATATAATTGGATTTTGAATATGCAAATGGAGTCCGTGGAGCCTCGATTAAGAGTCTCAAACATGGGACTAGCCAGATATCCCTCCAGGGAAGGACCTAGCCCTGGGGTGGAATCCTTGCGGAGACCACCATAACCACCATATTAAGTGGCCCTTTTAGTCAATATCCCACTGGTGGTTATGGTGGTCTCCGCAAGGAGTCCACCCCAGGGCTAGGTCCTTCCCTGGAGGGATAGCTGGCTAGTCCCGCGTTTGAGACTCTCAATCGAGGCTCCACGGACTCCATTTGCATATTCAAATTCCCAGGGGCAATGCACCATGGATTTCACTGTGTTTGAGTGTCTTAGCCAGCTGCCTGCAGTGTTTTCCTTGACTGGTCTCCTTGAGATCAGTGAGTGCTTTGTGTATAATTGGATATTAACAGTTATATTTTTTTTTTATTTGGGCTGTATATAGCTTTATCTGTGGGAGATGTATTTTATGTAGGTTGTTGGTTATACATAATGTATATTCATTTTTATTTAGGCAAACATGCAGAATAAAACCAATTCCATTTTATTTACATAAATACCTTTATTGCAAAGTTGTGGCGATGCAAAATAAGTGTACAGGAACCTATATTTATTGTAGAAAGGAAAAAAGTGTTTTTTTTCATAAATTTTTCATATTTTTTTTATTATCCTATAAGGAGACATTTAATTTAGATTTTCAACAATAATGTAATGGCACATGTTTGCATATTAGGCTGGCTTAGGCTGTGGTCACACATGCCAGCCGTTTTTGCTCTTGATCCGTTTTTGGGAAATTTTTTTGAAGTCCAAAAAAAGGTGCGTGTTAACGGATGGGGCATTTTATGGGTCATTCCGTTTTTGTAGACCTCTTCCCAGGCTCCAAAAACGTTGCAAGCAACGTTTTTGGGTGCTGCAAAGAAACAAACCATTTTTTGGTAACATGGGGCCCTATGGGAAATGGATCCGTTAACGGATGGTGCCTATATTTTGCATCCTTTAACGGATCAGTTTTTACTAGCCGTTTTTTGGCAAAAAAATGCTAAGTCCATAAAACGAAGAGCAGCACAGAGGGCTCAAAAAGCACCCAAAAAAATGGATATGATAAATGGAACACTATGAAAAACGGATTGGCATGCGTGACCACAGCCTTACAATGTCTACGATTCCACATCAACTCTACAACCTCATATATATGTATACGTATAAGAAGTTGAGATGAGGTTATTGTCACAGACAGAGCCCTTCAATGTTTCTGGACACAAAGACACCAGAGCAGCGCAATCAGTTTGTTCATGATGGTGAGGCGACTACCTAACATTTATGAAAAACAAAGAGAGAACAGGAAAACTGCAGTAATGGAGCGTTCTTCTCATAGAGCTGTCCTATCCTGGATAACCTAAGCTGCGTCTCAAGGGGGGGGGGGGGGGACACGGATTGAGAAATACTGAAAGAGGTTTCTGGGACTTAGACTGTCAAGCTCTTAGCTCCGTCTTGTATTTTTCATACTGATTTATGGACTGTGAATTTGTGGAAATCCTTACCAATATTCTTGTAAAGAATAATAGAACAGAAATAGAAATGAGATGGACCAACATTATAAACTGCAGCCAGATCCAGCAGCATATGGTGACACATTTAAATGATACATAATTTATAGAAATGTAAAGCAGGGATAATTGTACATATTCATGGTCATAGTAAGAGGGAAAGCAAAACTATAATGAAAACCAATACTGATCTTGGATTTCCATTATGACCCCTTTGATGTTACTATTACAATCTGAACTTTTTCTGATGCAAGTCAATAGTACTGTATGTCTGTCTGTAGATGACAATTCACTGTTATTGTTCTATAACAGATGATCCTCTATCATACCAAGGGTCAGTCTGTGAACACAGATCATAATGTGCTGTATAACAAGATGACAAAATGCTCCTTATAGAAATGAGACAGACCCTAGTATTAATTTAGGTACTGCTCTTTATAAAGAGATTTTTTCTGATAAGTTATTCAAAAGCTGTAGTGAAACTACCGTGGACTGGCTGTGGGGACTATTGGCACACATATGGCATGGCCACAAGGGAATCAGCCCTGGATGTACTGTAATTATAAAGGTTTATTCCTGAACAGTGTCCAAAACACCAGTCAGGGAGACGACATCTCTGGGAGTAATAAATAGTACATGCATTTATTATAGGGGACCCATTATGTTTTTGTTTTTAATCCACTTAGATCATGCATTATGCATTACTAACCTGGTTTAAAAAAAAAAAAAAAAAAAAAAAAAAAAAAAAAAAAAAAAAAAAACAGTAATAAATCCATCCAGCATCTCTTTGGATGCTTACATATTTGCATTAGGTACCTGTACAAAAAACAGTCATTGAGGTGGATACTTCAGCTGCAATCAGAGATGGAAATCAGTCACACAGCTTTTTAATCACATGTGGTGTACTGTGGTGATGTCACGACCATGGGCAGAGCTAGGCAGGTCTGGAGTGTTGGTGTAATGAGTGCTCTGCTCATTAAGGTCCCATGGTCATGACATCACCACAGGTCCTTGTACACCATATGTGATTAAAAAACTGATTGACGTGACTGATTGCCGCCTGAAGTATCCACCCTGATGACTGTTCATGCTGAAACCTAATGCAAACATATAAGCATCTAAAGTGCTTTTTTATGATAAATACATACATTTTTTCTTAAACTAACAAGGTTAGTGATACACAGTGCATTATCTAAATAACATTAGGGCAGTTTTGAAACAAAAATGGATATGACAGGTTCTCTTTAAAGCTAAAAAATCTTTAAGGTTTTGTTTACATTCAGTATGTCCTGGGATTCACTCTGTATCCACCTAAAAATAAAGATTAGATGTAATCCCTGAAGGAACTATAGACAATGTTTCTCTGTTTGTGAGAAGAGAGATACATTTTCAGAAAGAAAAGCATAAACAGCTTGATTTATGGCTCTGCCAGGGGTAAACATTAGATGGGATTCAGATGAAACCCTTGAAAATATTGTGGGAAATGCAGTGTGAATAGGGCCTAACATTTATATGAAATAGAACAGGAGAGGTATGAAAAAAAAAAAAAAAAAGACCCGGGCAACGGATTGAAATTCAATATTCTTTTCTTGGTTTGACCATCACAGAAAACCCCGGTAAATACTGTATCACACATTCTCCAGAGCTGCCGACATCTCCTTAAACTGCTTGGAGAAATGCTGAGAAAAGAAAAAAAGGGCAATATATTAGCACACATCATGCAAACCTGTATCACATATTCTCTGAAAATAATTCACAGCAAAGTATTGTCAGCTTTGAAACCTTTTAGAGAACATAAAAGCACAACAGGGCATATTTATCAAAACAATCCAATTTTTAGGCTAGTTCCGTACTACCGGTTTTTAAAACGGGGAAATTCGGGAAAAACCTGTATCCTCCGGGATTCCCCCGCAATTCTAATAATGATGCAACAGGATCCACCTGCACCGACTGGTATAATCAGTCTCACGGATTAGTGATAATATCGGTGCATAAGCATCCCATTTCATCAAGTTGTGTTCATTTTTGTCTGGATCTGGTGGAAAATGACATGCCCACTAGTGGTTGTGTCATTTAAAGGCAACCTGTCAGATACCTAAAGCCTCTCAGGCTATCACTACCTGTCCCTGCATCTTCCTATTAGTACGCTAACTATCCCTCTGTGTGCTTAAAGAGAACATGTCACCCCCTCCAGGTATCTAAAGATAACATAGCCACCTTCTGCGGCACTAAGGCTGCAGTCTGACAAGGTGTCTATAGCATTTATGCTCCCTTGATTCACTAAAATAAAGACTTATATAAAATCTGTTTCAAACCTGACCCAAGACCGGGAGGCAGGTTTTCAAGTGTCTATCTCCTTCCTCTGTGGTGTCAGTCATCCCTCTCTGCTCTCTGTGCACCGCCTCCAGGGCCATCTCCCTGCATTACAGAGCTTTGTCAGCTCTGCTACAACATAGAGCTGCCGTTATAGGAGACCCCACAGTAGTAAATCTAGCAGGAGGATCCTGAGCAGACAAAGCACTGCCTGCTACATAGCAGCCCTTGAGCTGAGCTGTCAGCAGTCCAGCAGAGTTGAGTTTGTGCTTTAGATCAGGGGCTGAGGACGGAGCAATGCTGCTGGGTACAAGAAACTGAAAGTGAAAACTGCTCAGCTCAAGGGCTGCTACGTAGCAGGCAGTGCTTTGTCTGCTGTTCTGCTCACGATCCTCCTGCTAGATTTACTACTGTGGGGTCTCCTATAACAGCAGCTCTATGTTGTAGCAGAGCTGACAAAGCTCTGTAATGCAGGGAGGTGGCCCTGGAGGCGGCACACAGAGAGCAGAGAGGGATGACGGACACCACAGAGGAGGGAGACAGACACTTGAAAACCCGCCTCCCGGTCTTGGGTCAGGTTTGAAACAGATCTTATAAAAGTCTTTATTTCAGTGAATCAAGGGAGCATAAATGCTATAGACACCTTGTCAGAATGCAGCCTTAGTGCTGCAGAAGGTGGCTATGGTATTTTTAGATGCCTGGAGGGGGTGACAGGTTTTAGTAACAGGTTAAAGGGTTTAAAAAAAAAAAAAAAAAAAATTCTCACCTTCCCAGCGATCCACCGACGCCTCCAGCAAGCTCCGGATGCTTACAGGACCTGCGGTTACATCACAACCCGATCAGCTGATCGGGTCACATGACCTGTTACCGCGGTAATTGCGGTCATGTGACCCGATGATGCTGCCGGGTTGTGACTTAACCACAGGTCCTCTAAGCATCCGGAGCATGCTGGAGGTGTCGGGGGACTCGCTGGACAGGTGAGCATACATATTTTTTATTTTTATATATACATTGCAGAAGTGAAATTACCATGCACAGCTCTTTCTGTGACTGAATCCGTGATAATCACGGCCCCGAACACAGAAATAGGTCACCTCCTGTGGAGTCCTGCAAAAAGTAGGATCCCACGGACAGGAAAAAATACGCTATGTAAAACCAGCCTTACAGCATGCGGTCTTCAGATTATATAGCAAAATCCTGCTGACAGATCCCTTTTAAGTGCGGGAACAACCGTCATAGGATTTCACAGCTCTCACACCTACACTGAAGAAAAGGAGATTTTTGTGTACTCACCGTAAAATCCTTTTCTCTTAGCCTCTAATTGGGGGACACAGACCGTGGGTGTTATGCTGCTGTCCACTAGGAGGCGACACTAGGCAGAATCTGAAAAAGATTAACAGTGGCTCCTCCTCTCCAGTATTACACCCCTGGAGCAGGCATTGCCTCTTCAGTTTTGTGCTAAAGCAGTAGGAGAGTTCACCGAGTAATAACAGTAAGAACAGTACAAGGCATGTAACCAAACAGGCAAACCTGTGTAAACATGTAATACTTAACATGGTAATAACAGTGTAACAAGGCCTGTAACCAAAGTGGTACATGGCAAACAGTTAAGAGTTAACAGTAATAATAGTATAACACAGATTGTAGCCAAACGGGCAAACATGTGTAAACAGTTACCCTTGTAACAGTTGAGAAGCAACATGAGAACTGTGGCCCCAAAGGGGCAAAAGGGTGGGAGCTGTGTCCCCCAATTAGAGGCTAAGAGAAATGGATTTTACGGTGAGTACACAAAAGTCTCCTTTTCTCCTTCGCCTCATTGGGGGACACAGACCGTGGGACGTCCCAAAGCAGTCCCTGGGTGGGAAAAGCGATGGAACTAGTAACGCTGAACATGGTCAGCGAAAAACTATGTACCCACAGGAGGGCTGCTGCCTCCTGGAGGACACATCTACCCAGACCTGCGTCTGCCAAGGCCTGAGTGTGAGCACTGCAGTGACTTGTAGATGTGTGTAGGCTGAGCCATCTGGTTGCCTATGACACTAATTGTGCTGACGCCTGGGGCCGGACGGCCTAGGAGGCCCCCACGGCCGTAGTAGAATGTGCCCCAACACCTGCAGTAAAGGGGGCGGGTTTTTGAAGGTATAAGCGTCTTGGATGGTTGGTGGAATCATCTAGCTATAGTAGCCTTAGAGGCTGACATGTCTTTATATCGGACCTCTTGAAGATTGAAGAGAGAATCCAACTTCCTAAAAAGGTGCTGTCCTGGATACATAGATGCGTAGGGCCCTGACGAGGACCTACAGGGCCCTGACGAGGTCCTACATATGTAAAGCCTTCACGACCCATGGCCTGGAACCAGGCGCAGAGATGGCAGAGAGAGGGTCTTCATTTAGGCAAAAGAAGTACCTCGCCAGTGGAAGAAAGGAGGGACCGGCCGAAGGGCAACATTGTTCTTGGTGGAAGACCACACAAGGAGAATTACCTGAGAGAGCTGAAGTTCCGATACTCTGCAGGAAAAAGTAATTGCCACCAAAAACCACCACTGTTAGTATGAGAATGCTAAGGGGAGTGACCCGTAGAGGCTTAAAGGATGGTTCTTGTAGAGCCGTGAGGACAAGGTTTAGGTCCCATGGTTGTAGCGGCCTGTTGAATGGGGAAATGAAATGGCAGACCCCTCGAAGGAAGGATTTGCTTGAAGTCTGGGAGCAAAACGTTTGTGGAAGAAGGTGGAAGTGGCTGAAAACTGCCCCTTGAGAGAACCCAAGGACAGGCCTGAGTCTAGGCCTGAATTGAGGAAACTGAGAATTCTTGGTAGGGATAGGGCCAAAGTGAATGGCCTCTAGAGGTGCACCAAGCAAACAAAAACAAATATTCATGTGCGATGGTAAATGTTTGAGGAGGCTGGTTTCCTCGCTCTGATAATGTTCGCCACAATACCCTAAGAAAACCCAGCTTGGGTTAAGACCCAGGTCTCAAGAGACATTCTGTCAATACAGAGTTGAGGAATTCTGACGGTATAACCTGTCTTGAGAGAGTGAGTCTGGACTGTCTGGATGAACAGTCTGGCAAGCGCCATGGTACGGCTGCTATGAGTGAGAGACGGAAACGGATCCATCTCTGGACTGGTGTGTGTGGTCCCAATGACTGTGGGTCATAAGACCTGGTCATGAAGGCTGGAGTCAGGAGTACCTCATCCGGGGTTCCCTAGCACCGGTAAATTCATGGGACAACGTGAGGGTGTGGGAAACACTCCCTTGAGGTAATCCCCTTGCGGGTGAGGTAAAACCACTTCCCGGTCATCTCAGCCAGTACGTGACCGGCTTATAGTACTGAGTTTGTGGATTCCGCCCAGTGAAGTACGTGATGAACTTCATCCGTTGCCTGGAGACTTCGGGTTCCGCCCTAGTGACTGACATATGTCACAGCCGTGGCATTGGCTAAAGAACTTCAGTGCTAGGACTATTTCCAGAATCTTCTGTATATTCATGGGCATTTTTGACTCCGGGCGGGATCATTTGCCTTGTGTTCCGTGATGGGGGACACTGCACCCCATCGCGTCAGGCTCGTGATAGTGGTTAAACTGTTCAGCGTGGCGGAACGAAAAGCCTTCCCTGCGTGATAGAAAGAGTGGCCAGAGCCACCGGGGGGGGGGGGGGAGACCGCCTACTTTCAGAGGACAGGTGAAAAACTCCTGTCGAGTGATTGAGGTTCTTATTCCTTGAATTGAGAATGGAGAGTGTGAAGGCGGTCTGAGATGCAGCTGTGAAATATTAAACTGTTGGAACCGGAGTAGAATTGTGGAGGTTGTTATAGTGTCTACAGCACCGAGACACTATGTTCGCAGTCCGCGAGGATCAGAGTTTTGGATAGGCAGAAGGTCCAAGGACGGAAGGATGATGACACCCCTGGAGTGAGGGGTAGTCATGACGTCTGCCCTGACCTTTGTGAGCACTGAAGGAGCTGTAGTTAAGTCGAAACGGGAGTGCCACTAATTAATAGCATTCCTGTTTGAATACAAATCTGATGGAACTTTCTGTCAGTAGCTGCATAAGAATATATGGGTAGGTGTCCTGTATATCTATGGGCTCAAGGAATATTTATTGTTCTTTGGAAGCAACTTGGAGTGGAGATACCATGTGGGATAAGTTATCCGGACATGTTAGTTTAGTTGTTTTAGGTCCAGTACGGATCGTACTGTACCTTCCTGATTGGACCACAGATAGGTTGGAAAACGCTCTTTGCGTGATACGGTTACAGCGACTCCTGAAATGAGGAGAGGCTTTACAGCGTGGAAAAGTACTTGAGCCTTTAGGCAGTGGAGACGATTTGGTCTCGGATTGGTGAGACTGACTCTGTCAGGATGAGCTACCCTTCTGGGTATCCTGGGACAGGTACCTGCGTGGCGACCGAGTACTCGTCAGTGTCAGTCTAAGTCTTGACCGACCCTAATAAATTCTGAAAGGAACGGTCGTCCTGGTTTGCACTGAGGGAGGGAAGTGCCCTTGCGTCTCTTAGCATCTGAAGTTAACTTGTCCAGCTGTTCTTCGAACAGGTGTCCTCTGAGGAATGGAAAAAACTGTGAGGGGCTTCTTGGAGACCACGTCCATTCTTCCCTTCCCGTACCCAGAGGGCACGTCTAAGGGAATGGCATTGTGAGCTGCTATTGCTTAGGTAGTTAGCTGAGGTGGCGACTCGAGTTGCTTGGGTCGTCAGAGTAGGGCGGCGGACGAGGCATTCAATATTGGTTGACCTGCTAATGCTGTGATGGCTGTCGCTGCCCTGACTGAAGCGAATCTTGTCCGTGTCAGTCTAGATGTGAACTGAATGAATTCCGGTTGGAATGCAGTTTGCTGACGGAGCTTGAAGGACCGCCTGGCTGTGCACTGAGGGAGGGAAATGCTTTTGTCTCCCATGGCATCTGAAAACAATGTGACCAGTTGTCTTCTGGACAGACGTCCCTGGGATATGGGAGGCCTGTGAGAGACTGAGGCTACAGAATATCTTAGAACTTCCAATAGAGCGTCAGCCTGGCGGCTCTAGGACTAAGGACGTATTGAGATCTGAGTCGTGGTTAAATTGGCCTTCTGAGGGCAGGACTGGGCTGCTGCCTGTAGCGCCTTTACTGTGGTATTATTGCCCACGTCACGTCCTATGTCCTGTGTGGAGCCACAGTCGGGAGGAAGTATGCTGAGCCTCTGATAATACTGATAATAATATTTATCCATTTATATAGCGCTATTAATTCTATAGCACTTTACATACATCCAGAAATACATATATATGTATTTATATATATAATATATACACACACAGGTGTAGAGGATCTGAACTTGGCAACCCGCAGGTGCAAGGTCCAGATCACTATCCTCCAGGCTACAATGCTTTGTGCTGAAGGGGAAAAAGCATGCAGAGCCGCAGCGGGGAGGGAGCCCTGCTTGGCTTCATTGCAGAGAGTGTGCAGTGTGAGATCCTGCGCCGCCAGTACTGCTGGACAACATGGCTGGAGGATTCGGGGATGACTCCTCAACCTAGTATTCCCAGGGAATTCTGGTGAAGGGGGGCGGCATATGACATGGAGTCTCGACCTCAACCGTGCCACCCTACAGTGGGAGTCTGGGATGAAACATGTCGGTTCCCATGAGACCGATGAGGGCATTGCGGCCACCGCAGACCGGTACCCCCCGGGCAGTCTACTGTACAGCCCCTTTCCCCTGTGTGCCTGCATGTTGCGGCAGGGAAGAGGTCCTGTGGGGCTCCCAGTGCATACGGGCCACAAGAATAGTGGGGCTCCGAGCATCATGAGCGGCTGTACAGAGTACCCTGCACTTGTATGTGAAGTGCAGGGATCAGTGCATTCATTACTAGATGCAGGGATTACTTGATGCCCCAACATAGCTTTATTATATGTCTTTGCCATGATACATCAGATGTCCCCATCATGGCCGCAGGAGAGGGGCTGTAGAGGAAACCAGGAGGGGGGCGGAGAGTGCAGGGAAATGAAACTTTGCTCCACAGTGGCCTGCACGCTCCGTTCCGCCCCCTCCATGATGCTGATCGCGTCATCCGGGGGCGGGGAAAGAGGCGTCGGCCTCGTTCACTAGGCCGGAGCCGGGGCCTCAAGTAAATGGCGGCCCCGGGAGAGTGAGGGGGCCGGCGCGGAAGTCCACAAGCCCCGCCGGTTCCGCAGTGTGGGACCGCCGCCGCCAGACTGCCCAGTGAGTCTCGCCGCCCCAGAAGCCTCACCGCTGCCACAGCAAGGGGGCACAGCCAGGAGGTACTGGGGAGCTAATTTTCAACCCTTGTCCTGGTCACAGTATTGCTGGGGATCGCTGCGTAGTGGGGAGGAATGAAATGGCAGAGGTCCTACAAAAGGACAGAAGCAGCGTGTCCTCAACCCAAGGTCCCTGTATGATAGGAGAAATGGGGAGGGTGATGATGCTGATACCACTAGAGGACTAGCAGTCTTCTGTAAGCTCTGGCTCTTTGCAGCAGAGGCTGTGAGCATCCTTGGGGGGCTCTGCAGCCGAGGAAATATGCTATGGAGCAGACAATGCTATGGAGGGGAGGGCACCTAAAGGTGGTATCTCAACCCAAGTTCCCAGTCAGGGGGAATGGGGAGGGTGTCCATTCATCCCATACTTTCTGGATGTTACCTGGTGCCAATAGGGAGATGTCTCCATTCCTCCATGGGAGCCGAGGGCCCCCTTTTTTGCCGGTTTTCTTCCCCTCTGTCTTGCTGCTTGCGATGGGGACATGGAGCATTGCTGCGACCCAGAGCCTCATCTGTGGGGACTGGGGAGGAATGCGGGCCTCAGAACCGGCAGGTCTGGAAATCGCTTTAACCCTGCACCTCCAACAGTGGAGGGCCGAGAAAGGAATAGCCCTTATCTGACAAAATAGCTCAACCCAGAAGCTCAACTATGGAGTCTGGGGAGGTATCTGTGGTCGACATGTCCCTTCAAAAAATAAAGATGCAGCTTCAAAAGGTAAAAATAATGAAGAGATAGTAAGAACGTGTGCCTCCTACAAGACACTAAGCAAAAACTGAAGAGGCAATGCCTGCTCCAGGGGTGTAATACTGCAGAGGAGGAGCCACTGTTAATCTTTTTCAGATTCTGCCTAGTGTCGCCTCCTAGTGGACAGCAGCATAACACCCACGGTCTGTGTCCCCCAATGAGGCGAAGGAGAAAGTAGCTGATTTCAACAAGCAGAGCACTGCATAATTGAATGCAGCCTGGAACACACACGTCAGACGGTCCGTACTGTGGATTATCTGCAAAAACCTGTAATAAAGTAGTTTACAAAAATGATTATCCCGCAGAGTCTTGTGCTAGAATTCTTTTCTTGTAGAAGTGGAGGTCTGTCCTAAATAGAACCTGTCACCAGATGTTTGTTACCCCAACTGAAAGAAACTTATTGTAGAGACAGAGTCCAGCAATGGATCACTAACTTTACCAATTGCTCCACATAAAATGGTTTTATATCCTGCAGATCTACCAGTTCTCTGAATTTTGAGCTCTGCATAACCTCACCCCACTAATGTGCATAAGCAGAAAGCTGACAGTCAGTGGTAGGGCATGGTTGGACTTCCTGGAAGCAGGTTTACTAGTCCTCTTGTGAAAATCTGTTGCAAATAAACCTGTGATTTTTTGAAAAGGACAATAAGCAGACCAGTAAGTGATGCATCGCTGGATTCAGTGTGCCTGGTACCATATTATGCGGTTCTCAGATTAGGTAACAAAATTCTGGAATCAGATTGCCTTTAAGGCTACATTGACACTGCGTTTTTGGTCTGTTTTTGCCCATAAGTTTTTGTAGCCAAAACCAGGAGTGGAACAATCAGAGGAAAAGTATAATAGAAACATGTCATCACTTCTTTATTTATCACCCACTCCTGGTTTTGGGTACAAAAACTGATGAGCAAAAACAGACCAAAAATGCACAGTGTGAATGGAGCATTTAAACAGAGTTTTTTTTTCTGTCTCCCATTTAGCCCCACCCCTGAGGAATTTCTGGGAGAGAGAAAAAAAAACCTCTGTTTAAATGCTGCAGACAGGGAGAGAATGATTGGCAGCGGTGGGCAGATTACACATGCAGGGGGTGTGAATCTGCCCTTGGCTGCAGCCCCTAGCCACCTCCTTAGTAGCTGTAGCATGTTAGTTTTCTAAGTGTATTATCTCGGGGTACAGGGCTGCTCAAGGGCTGGGGGACCCCTTGTCTGCACGCTGCATCCAGTGCTGTAATTAGATCACCATGCCTGGTTTGGCGACAGGTCCTCTTTAAATATCCATGCCTATCCAAGCTGGTGTTCTTTCCCTCCTCTCTGAGCTGGGAGGCGTTTTGTCGTGCACTCTGTGCTATCTGTAAGATTTCTATTATAAGAACATTGGTT
Organism: Allobates femoralis; assembly: GCA_033576535.1. Classification (NCBI taxonomy): domain Eukaryota; kingdom Metazoa; phylum Chordata; class Amphibia; order Anura; family Aromobatidae; genus Allobates; species Allobates femoralis. The sequence goes on along the minus strand of JARQOC010000002.1, from coordinate 562,842,409 downwards.
TTCCTGCATACATGTAATCTATTTTTCTCCTGAAACCGATCCCTCTTATTAAGATGTTTATGTGTTTTTGTCTTACCGACGCTTTTTAATCACACTCCGTATTTTGTAACAAAATTTGCACTGTTTTGCATTAGATATACTGAGTTCTCTGTGTGATTGAGTTACAAGTTGAATTGTGACATCGCCTTTGAACATGTAGTAAAAACTCATTAATATTTTTCTTGGGTTCAATACATGTAATGTATGTATCTGCTGAGCAAATGATCAAATGTTCTTATAATCACATAGAAATCTGAGACTGCACATATTACACACATGCCTCAGATACACGTAATGACATGAAGAGCTGCAGCTGAGCACACACACCTCCTCCCCCCTCCTTTCTCCTCTGCAATGAGGCACACAGAGGAGGGCAGGGCTGTGAACATGAATATTCATTCCTTGTGGAGTGGGCAGCAGAAAGCTCACTGTGATTGACACATGGAATGAATCTTTTATTTTAGAGTTTACAGAGGCTAGGAGGGAAGTATAAACAATAGAAATACATGAATAGAGAGAGCTTAGACAAAGGAATTAGAAGATGCTAGCACTTACATATGGATTTTTGAACTGATAAGATTCCCTAGATTTCATTTACACCACAGTGAAAGGCATCTAAACAAACCTGAAACTCGGGAATAGTCATCTCAAAGACTTTGTTTTGCACCTGACCAGAATGTTCTGCAACTTTCAATTCCACAGTGACGTAGGGATGATGCAGGGATTTGCAGCCATCTGAACTGATGGCCATTCCAATTTTCCACTGAAAATCAAGAAGCTGCAATTGAAAACAATACAAAGATTGTATAACTTTAAGGATGATGAAGACAGAATTAAAAATAGCAATGATAATAATCAGGAGGATGTAGTCGTTACACTTAGACATTGAGCAAAAAAAAAAAAAAAGGAGAATTGTGTACTCACCGTAAATTCCTTTTCTCTTAGCCTCTATTTGGGGGACACAGGACGATGGGTTATGCTATTCTGCCACTAGGAGGAGACACTAAGCAATTAAAAAAGAAGCAAAGTGGCACCTCCCAGCAGTATCTAACCCCCTGACTGGCACAGTCCAGCCAATTTTGTGCTAAAGCAGTAGGAGGAAAACTACATAAGCGGATAAGGCAACCAGGAACATAAGAGAACACCAACCACAACAAGGTCCACGGGCCACAGGGAGGGTGCGGTGTCCCCCAATTAGAGGCTAAGAGAAAAGGAATTTACGGTGAGTACACAAAATTCTCCTTCGCCTCATTGGGGGACACAGGATGATGGGATGTCCCAAAAGCAGTCCATGGGTGGGAATACATATCCACATTCTGAAATGCACGGTCTACAGGATAGCAGCCGCTGCCTGTAGGATGCGTCTACCCAGACTCGCATCTGCCAAGGCCCGAGTATGAACACGATAGTGTTTCTCAAAAAGTGTGAAGGCTGGACCGGGTGGCAGATTTGCACACCTGCCCAGCCTTAACCTGGTGCCGGATAGCCCAGGAAGTACCCTGACAGGATGGTCAGATTACGTAGGCAATAAGCTTCCTGAATGGGAAGCTAAATCCACCTGGCAAGAATGGACTTGGACGCTGCCATCCCCTTACAGTGCCCTTCTGGAAGGACGCGAAAAGGGAATCAGACTTCCTGAGAGGTGCTGTCCTGGAGACATAATTCCAGAGAGCATGGACCCCATTCCAGAGAGTGCAGAGCCTTTTCAAAGCGGTGCATCAGAGCCGGACAGAAGGATGGGAGAGAAATGTCCTCGTTCAAATGGAAGAGGAAACCACCTTGGGAAGAAAGGACGGTACCAGACGCAATACCACCTTATATTAGTGAAACTTGAGGAAAGGTGCCTTGCCGGAAAGAGCCGTCAGTACCAATACCCGCCAAACAAAGGTGATCACCACGAAGTAAACCACCTTCTGAGAAAGCAGGCGGAGCGAACCTTCCCTGAGAGATTCGAAGGGCGGCTTCTGAAGCACCTTCACGACCAGATTCAGGTCCCAGGCCTCCAAGGGCCTCTTATACATTGGAACAATCCGAGAGACACCCTGCAAAAAAGAACAAACCTGGGGTCTCGTGGCCAAACGGTGCTGAAAAAGCACAGACAGTGCTGATACCTGTCCTTTGAGAGAGCCTAGGGACAAGCCTTTATCCAGCCGAGATTGAAGGAAGACCCAGAATCGCTGGAATAAAAAAAACACAAGGGTGGAAGACCTCCAGACTCACACCAGACGAAGAAACCTTCCAAGTCCTGTGGTATATGCGGGCGGAGACAGGTTTTCTCGCACTGACCATAGTGCGCGCAGCCTCTTTCGAAAATCCTGCCAGAGTCAAAATCCGAGCCTCAAGGGCCACACCATCAAACAAAGGGCCCCTGAGTTCTGGTGACAAAATGGGCCCTGGGAGAGAAGATCCGGACAGTTTGGCAGGCGCCATGGGACGTCTGCGGCGAGCTGCACGAGATCGGCGTACCTCGGTCTCCTGGGCCAATCCAGGGCCACTAGAATCACCGGGACGGGCTCCATTTTGATCTTCTGGACCACTCTGGGAATGAGGGCCAGAGGAGGGAAGATGTAAGTCGAAAATGTGTCCAAGTCCGGACCAGAACGTATGATCCCAGTGCTCGCAGATCGCGGGAGCAGCCAAAGAAGTTGGGAACCTGCGCATTCATTCGCGACACCATGAGGTCCACATCCGGAGTCCCGAAGCGACTGCAGATCTGGCAGAATACTTCTGGATGTAGAGCCCATTCTCCCGAGGCAAGGCCCTGACGGCTGAGAAAGTCCGCCGCCCAATTGTCGATCCCCGGGATGTGAACAGCCGAGAAAAACGCTCCAGGAGACTCGGCCCAGCTGAAGATCGGTTCCACTTCCTGCATAGCAGACTTGCTTCGGGTTCCACCCTGATGGATGACATGTGCCACAGCCGTGGCATTGTCCAACTGAATGCGGATGTGACAGCCCTTCCGAAAATGAGGAAAACTTTGCAACGCCAAGAAGATGGCCTGAATCTCCAGGAGATTTATGGGCAGAGAAGACTCCGTTAGAGATCACCGACCCTGGGCTGTGTGATGGCGAAAAACCGCTCCCCAGCTGAGGAGACGAGCGACGGTGGCCAGCACGACCCACCGAGGCGGGAGAAGGATCTCCCCCGAGAGAGAGAGAGAGAGAGATGACGGGATCAGCCACCATTGAAGAGACTGCCTCGTTTCCGCTGACGGACGGAATGCCCAGCGAAGGGTGAACTGACTGCGATTCCAGGCTGATAGCAGGGCAAACTGAAGTGGCCAGAGATGGAGTTGGGCAAATGGTACTGCGTCCAATGTCGCCACCATCTGTCGCAGAATACGCATTGCAAACCGGAGGGAGAACGGGAGAGGAGAAACATCCGAACTGCACAGCGCAGGGAATGAGCCTTGCCCTGGGGGAGAAGCACAAGTCCCCAAGACGTGTCCAGAACCATCCCCATGAAGGTGAGCTTGCTGCTCGGAGTTGGCGAGGACTTTGGTAGATTGAGCAGCCATCCCAGGCGCGTGAGAGTATCTACCGTGAGGCAGACATTGTCCTCGCAGTCCCCAAAGGACTGACCCTTGACTAACAGGTTGTCCAGGTAGGGAAGAACAGAGACTCCCAGTGAATGCAGGATGGTCATGACAGCTGTCATGACCTTGGAGTCTTGTTGAGCTGTATCAATCCAGACTGGGACGGGAAAACCCGTCCTTCTTGGGCACGATAAACAGATTAAAATAAAATCCCTGGAACCGCTCGTTCCGAGGGACTGGGACTACAACAAGGGAAGAATCTTCTGGGGGAAGAGGGGCGAGTGTGAAACTCTATGCTGTAGTCGAAGGACACCAATTCAAGAACCCACTTGTTGTCTGTGACAGCGAGCCAGGCGTGCCGAGAGTGAAAAAGTCGGCCGCCAAGTTGGGAGGTGCCTTCCGGAAGAACAGAGTCAGGAAGAGGAGAACCTCCAAGACCCAGACTCCTTTGACTTAGCCCGTCGGTTGCGGTGGCTGCCAGCTTGAACTCGGCTTGCTGGAAGCCTGGGAACCCCTGTCTGTGCGAGGCGCATGGGACGGCCATGACGGGCGGGAAGCGGACCACCTGGACGAGTTCTGAAAGAACCGGAATCTCGTCTGTTGACCCTTAGCAAACGTACGCTGAGGCTTCTGCTGAGGAAGAGAGGTACTCTTACCTCCCGTAGCGTCAGAGATTAGCTTATCAAGCTTTTCCCCAAAAATATGCCTGCCTAAATAAGGCATGCTAGTTAAGAGACCTCATTGAGGCCGAATCCGCCTTCCACTCTCGAAGCCAGAGGGTGCGGATCGCAATGGCGTTTGAGGCCGCCACCGCAGTGCAGTTGGCCGCATCAATAGAAGCGTGACCAAGAAATCCCCTGCTACAGAAATCTGAGCGGCCAGACCAAACAACTCTGGATCTAAATCCCAGTGACGCAAGGCGGAATGCAAATCACTTGCCCAGGTCACAATGGCCTTAACCACCCACATGGAGGCAAAGGATGGGGATAGGGATGAGCCTGAAGCCTCAAACAGCGATGTCGACAAGTGTTCTAGCTGACGGTCAGTGGCGTCCTTGATAGACTCGCCCTCAGAGAGAGATAGCAAAGTCTTAGAGGCCAAACGGGACACCGGAGGGTACACCTGCGGGAAGTCTGCCCAGGCTTGTGATACCGCTGGCAAGAAAGTTAAACGGGACTTGATCATCTTACAATAAGCAAAAAGCTCATCAGGCTGAGACCAATGTTTCTGCATAGCTTCCTGGATCTCAGGATGGTCTGAGAATACTTTTTGAGGTCTTTTGGATCTCTTAAAAGAGACCACGTGATCCAAGGATGCGACCTGGGCTGGGTCAGCCACTGACCGGGCCTGATTAACGGCCGAAACAAGGTCGTCCACCATGGTCGGAGTATCAGAGGAGGCCGAATCAAAGGGAGCCTCCTGGTCCGGATCCGAATCAGAATCACGGAGCTCACCAGACGAGCGTGATTCATGGGACATGCTCCTTGTAGGGGAGACCCGATAGCCCGGTGATGGGGCTGTGAAGGAGCTCCTGCGGAGCCTCTTCCTACCAGAATCATGGAAGAGAGTGAGGGTACGAGCTAGTCTCCGAGAGCGTATCTCCTTGCGACCGGAGAGGTCATCCTGGGAGCCAGGGTGGTCTGAGGTGCTGGCCAAAGCTCGGGGCTGCAGAGCCTGGATCAGTGTCTCAAAGTTGTTGTATAGATTAACTCACGTACTGCGATAACGCAACCGCCCATTCGGGGTTAGCAGGGCCACTAGAGGAGGTATCCTCGCCAGCGGGGGCTTGCACAGGGGCCGAGGCACAGGGCTGAGTGGAAACAGAGGCACAGACATGGCAAAGCGGAATAGAACAATCGCATGGCAGTGCAGCCTTGCATGCAGTGCAAAAAGCAGAATACACAGCAAAGGTCTTTGATGCCCTCTTGTTCTTATTGCCAGACATCATGGCAAAACTCCCCCTGCTACCCACAGAAGTATACACTGCTGAATGTGAGGCCCAAACAGATAGTGTAATGCTGCAGCAGAAAGAATAAATCGCTGCTGAGCACACACACACACACACACACACACACACAAACAGCTCAGGGCTACAGCAGAAATATAGATTGCTGCTGAGCCCTGTCACCTGAGAGTCGCTGGAAGCAAAGCGCTGGCCCAGAATCCTATGTCCCCCTGCAGAGATCGACTGTGCCCACACTGAGGATCCCTCAGCTGCTGAAAATGGTGCCCAGAGCAGTAGAGAAGCGCCAAAATGATGAAACCCGCTAGGCCACCCCCCTGGAGCGGGAACCCATGCAGAGTCCATGGTGGACGCCATAGGCCGAGGGGCTGGACGGAGGCGTTCCTGGCCGGGCCGCATCATCACCAGGGGCGGGGAAGGGGCAGATCGCACTGTATAGGCCTGAAGTCGGGGCCTAAATTAATGCAGCAGGTCGCCGGCCGAGAGGGGTCCGGCGCGGAGCACACAGCGGGGGATGCGGCGGGCACAGGGGATCACAGGGGAACACCGAAGGGCAGCGCAGTTCCATACCTTATGATGGCTCCATCTCTGGACCCCATAAAGGGGCAAGGGAGCGGACAATCCATCCCAGGGCAGCATGAAGTAGATCCATCTTCCTTGTGCTGCAGGGGCCAGAGGCCATGGGAGATCTCCTGCAACCCAGATTCCCAACTGTGGGGTCTGGGGAGGGATGCTGCAGGAGTCGGCCATCAACCTGCCACCCAGAGTCCCATCTGTGGGGTCTGGGGAGGGACGGTGCAGCGGTCTGAACACAGGCTACAACCCAGAGCCCCAACTGTGGGGTCTGGGGAGCGAAGAGAGAAAATAAACTAACAAAACAGTGTCTTGCCTCCTAAGACACTAAGCAAAAACTGGCTGAACTGTGCCAGTCAGGGGGTTATATACTGCTGGGAGGAGCCACGGTGCTTCTTTAATTGCTTAGTGTTGCCTCCTAGTGGCAGAATAGCATAACCCATCGTCCTGTGTCCCCCAATGAGGCAAAAGAGAAAACAGCTTGTTTAAAATGGGAGAAATTCCTTCAATTAAAGAAGCAACAGAGATACAGGGATTTTTGTGTACTCACCGTAAAATCATTTTCTCCTAGCTCATCATTGGGGGACACAGGACCATGGGTGTATGCTTTTCTGCCACTAGGAGGCGACACTAAGTAGAATTAAAAGTTAAGCCCTCCTTCCTGCAGTATACACCCGTATGTAGGCGTAGCTATTCAGTTTTGTACTAGAGCAGTAGGAGAGCAGGTAAGGAAATACTGTACAACTAGCGTAAGGTAAGGTACGGTACTGTACAGACAGAGTACACGTAGTGTAGGGCAGTGTACTGTACAGAGTGTTGAAGAATTAGAGGGTGCTGTGTCCCCCAATGATGAGCTAGGAGAAAAGGATTTTACGGTGAGTACACAAAAATCCCTGTTTCTCCTTCGCATCATTGGGGGGACACAGGACCATGGGACGTCCTAAAGCAGTCCCTGGGTGGGAATCAGTTGAGTAGTGGTCGCGCATCGTGCGCCGGTTGCTTACGGATGCACGACTGTTGTCTGCAAAATATTTCTACGTAGGCTTGTCTCTGAGGATGCCTCGGTGTGAACATTGTAGTGTTTGGTGCAGGTATGCAGGCTGGACCAAGTTGCCGCTTTGTAAACCTAAGTTGCCACGGCCTGGTGCCGAATAGCCTATCAGGTGCCCACTGATTGAGTTGAGTGTTTTTTCACTCCTTCTGGAGTTGGCTTGTTTTTGAAGCAATAGGGATGTTGGGTCGTGGAGTCGATTCATATTGCCAATGTGGAGTTAAATGGCACTTTTCTTTATCTCGGTCCCTCGGGTATGGCGAATAGCGTTTCTGTTTTGCAGAATGGAGCTGTTTGGGTAGAGGGACGGGAGGACGATGTCCTTGTTAAGGTCGATGTGGGATACCATCTAAGGCAAAGACATGGGGCGTTCAGATGAGTGCTTATCTTTGTGGAAGGATAGGTGGAGGCCGGCAGGATAGGTCGGCCAGGTTGACCACGTGCCTAATTGACGGAATTGTATTTAAGAAGGCGATTGTAGACGAGAGATGGGATACGGGTATCTCCTTCAGAGGTTCAACTGGAGGCTCCTGAAGAGCACCTAGAACTAGGTTTAGGTCTTAGACAGCCACGGTTGTCCTGTCAGAAAGCCGTGTGCGAGAAGGTCCTTGGGTGAATGTCATCACCCGTGGTTTGGGGATGATCCTTCTTGGAGAAGGACACTTAAGGTACCTTTACACGCCGCCACAACAGGATGGATACCAACGGCTACTTCACGTGCACGAGCACGGCCGAACGGTTACAAACGGTAATCGCACCCTCTTTATACGCCGCCACAAGGTGCGCTACGCTACGCTACATCTACAGCTAGCTACATCGCCGGGTGTCTCAAGTAGCCATCTGTAGCTCATTTACACACCGCTACAAACAGCTACTATGGGAGTACCTGGTGCAGCAGGGACAGCACATAGGCGTGCTACAATTGTGGATTACGAGACGTCCGTACGCTGATAGGACAAAGCAATAATACCATGATTGGGCAGGCATCGCAGGAGGCTGATTAATACAGCACGCTCGAGCGATTGTGTAGTGTGACTGGTCAGCTCCTTAAAGGGATCCTGTCACCCCCAAATCACCTCTAAACCTATTAAAACCTGTCCCTAGAGCATATTAACACTGTCCCTACACTCCTTTTAGCTCCTAAATGGCATTAGTCAAAGTGAATATAAACGTTTTATAAGTACCTGATTAGTCATGATAATGAGTGACTATGCTATTCATAGTCACTCATCAAGGCAGCCCCTCTTCTTCATATCACGCCTATTCAGGCGTGCTCGTCAGTCTATGTTCAAAATCGCGCCTCCCTGCGCGCCTCCCCTCTCTCTCATAGCGTCCGGGCTTCACTGTAAGCTGTATGACGCGATTCGCGTCATTCCCGGCGCCAGATGACGTATTTGCAGCCGCGCCGCGCTGTCAGCTTCAAGTCCCGCAATGCGCATGCGCATGGGCATGCGCAGTGCGTATTTTGAAGCTGACAGCGCGGCGCGGCTGCAAATACGTCATCTGGCGCCGGGAATGACGCGAATCGCGTCATACAGCTTACAGTGAAGCCCGGACGCTATGAGAGAGAGGGAGGCGCGCAGGGAGGCGCGATTTTGAACATAGACTGACGAGCACGCCTGAATAGGCGTGATATGAAGAAGAGGGGCTGCCTTGATGAGTGACTATGAATAGCATAGTCACTCATTATCATGACTAATCAGGTACTTATAAAACGTTTATATTCACTTTGACTAATGCCATTTAGGAGCTAAAAGGAGTGTAGGGACAGTGTTAATATGCTCTAGGGACAGGTTTTAATAGGTTTAGAGGTGATTTGGGGGTGACAGGATCCCTTTAAATATGCCGCCCTGTGCGGCGACAACCAATCGCAACGCAGGAGCTTCCTCCAATGATCGCAGATGGGGCGGGGTAACACGGAGCCTGGGTGACGCCTTAGCTACATTGCAGCTACATCGCAGGGTGTCCACAGTTCCCTTCTGTGGGTTCTTTACACGCCGAGACAACTCGCTACAATCGGCGATGTAGCCATCTGTTTATGGGCAGTGTACGGATACAGATGTATCTGTAGCCGGCTGTGTCGTCCCGTCTTCAGACGCCGCTACTACGGGCGATATTGGCGCGACAAGCCACATTTGTAGCCTGTAGCGGGTTGTATGCATCCTGTTGTGGCGGCGTGTAAAGGTACCTTTAGGGTTTAGATTTTGTCTTTTATGGGTTTTGTGGTTAGGATCTAGATCCAGGGTTCTGTCGCCACGCGGTTAAAGACAGGGCTTCTGAGTTATGTGGTAAAAGTGGGGGGGGCCCAGGGATAGGGGAGTGGTTCAGCAGTTTGGGAATGGGCAGGGCGCGTCGGCGGGGAGCCGTACGAACACTGTGTACCGTGCCCGTCGTGGCCTGTCTGGGGCGATGAGAATTACTTGAGGCCCCTCTACTGTTGATCTTCCCGATTTCTTGGGGGGGGATTACCGCGAGTGGAGGAAAGATGTATGGGAGCTGGAATCGACGCCAGGGGAGGACCAACGCGTCTGTTTTTTAGGGTAAGCGGGTCCCGGGACTTGGTTACAAAAGTCAGGACTTTTGTGTTCATTCTTGGCGCCATGAGGTCCACGTGGGGTTTTTTCTAGCGTCGGCAGGTTTGTAGACAGACTTCCGGATGTAGGGAGTATCCTCCTAAGGTCAGCCCATGGCGGCTTAGGAGGTCCGCTGTCTAGCTGTCCACCTCCAGGGTGTGGACTGCCGATATGATAGAGTGGGCTCCCCTTTGGACATTAGCGATTTGCTGTGTGTGATGCCTCGGTGATTGATGTACACCACCGCTGTAGTGTTGTCTAATTGGATGCCGATGGGGCGACCAGCCAGGAGGTGGTGAAAATGATGAGGTGCTAAGTGATAGGTCGCCGCTTAGAATGTTGACTGTAAGGCATGGCTACTGGGGTGTCTAGTAGATATGGGTTGTGTGCTGGCGCTAGGCGGCACCCCTCCTCTACCTCGCAGCGTAGGCTGGTATTGGTGGGTACTACCAGCTACTGGAGCGGGAGGAAGGATTTTCTTTGCATGAGTGGAAAGAGGCATTTTGTTTGTTTGTTTGATCTTGGCCATGCTCAGCCCATGGTGTGATATCATCATGATAACTGCTGTCTGTGACTGTTGGTAACTAAGGGGGAGCTGTGCTCAATCCAACCTTAGCATATGTGCTGCCCAATGCACTGATGACTGTGTCTACTATCTGAGTACTTTTGAGAGAGAAGTCACACTGTTAGATGGCGTAGGGACTGCCAGTCTTGATGAGTATACCTTTGCCAGGTAAGCTGGATGTAGTCTATGGTGTGAGAAGTTGGTCCTGCCGGGGAGTATCTGAGAGCGGGACAACAACTAGAGGGTTACATGGGTCGCGTTGCAGTCATTCATGGGTTATGCGGGTAAGGTTTTTTGTTTTTTTTTGTTGACTGAGCAATTGAATTGTATAGCGCTGAACTGCTAGATGCTGGACAGGGCCCTTGCCCCATTTAGCAGTGAATTAGAGGCGGCAGGGGGTAGGTAACCTAGCGAGGGAGAGTAGCCTAGCTTGTCTGACGGGGGCCTGATTAACCTCGATTACTTCATGTGTAGAGATCAGACTTCGATGGGTCTGAAGAAGTTCTTGTGCTGCGGTTATCTAGGGATTATGCTTGAGGAACTCAACATTTGTTGTCGAAGGTCTGACTTCTGAGTGAGTCCGGGTTACTTGCAAATGCTCTGCGAATTAAGGGGTAACCTACAGACCGGGGCACTGAACCGGAGACTCTATAGACTATCTTGTGATAGTGGATTCCATACAGTCCTAGTATGGTAGGAGTAGGGTTTAGTATACCGGATGGGCTGTTAGTCCTGTTGAGGTTGCGCGACTAAAACCTGGTGTGGTAAGATATACGGTATGGGTATACGCTATGTCCGAGAACCAGCACGGAATTCGAGGTTTGCGTTTTTTATGTTATAGAGGTTGAAATTCTGACCCGGTAGGTAGTTTTGCAGATGTTACATCCCACAGAGGTAGCTGATGAGGTGTCTTGATTACTGCTTTCGTCAGTTGATCTGTGCCAAGAGGCGATCTGACCTGGCTACTGATGGTTAGGTGAGCCCTACCGGGGTCGGCCAGTGTAGGCTTGTATACCGGTAGTGGTATGTGAATCTTGTTTTACAGGCGGTTGGGCCAGATGTCATAAGGCGCAGGAGTATGGGGTTATGTAATGTGTGGCAGTGGTGTTTTCTGCACGCTGCCTGAGTGAAAGGTTATGGGCTAATGATGCAGGCAGTTAGGCTGATCTTGCTGGTTAGAGTTGTGCACTGAGATGACATCTGGAGCGTGTTTGTGGATTCCTTTAGCCGTTGAGATAAACGGATTTTAAGGTTAATCCTGTAGGCGGTTCTGTGATGTGTACAGCTATGTGCACTATCCACTGTCGTGTAACCTTAGGCCCTGGGGCCCTGGTGTGAAAGCTCCTACTGGGCCCTTAATCAATGCAAATCTTTAAAAGTATTAGTCCTTTTCTATGGGCCAAATGGACTGTTGGACTGCAGGGTCCTGGTGCGATCGCTACCCCTGCACTGCTTGTAGTTATGCCCGTGATTATACGGTTATGGGCTCGTTATAGGGCCCAATTTTTTGGTTACCCTTGTTGGGGTGTACACGGGTGAAGTGGAACTCATGTGTCCTGTGCCTTTTGAAGCTTACAGATCCGATGTTCTTATCCCTATGCCATGGCGCCTGAGTACTGCGCTATGTGCTTGTAATCACTGTCAGTGCTTTCAGTACCATCGGAGTTGTGATGGCTACTGCTGTGGGTGTCCGAGGGTAACTTGGACTGTTGGTGGACGATTGGGTTGAGAGTCGACATAAGGATGTGAATAATAGCGTGCAATGATCTGTTGTGGATAACAGATACTGAGAGAACTGCATGAGGGGGTTCTCTGGGCACATAGTATCTAGCTGTGGGGTAGGAAATGGCACTATGGACGTCTAGGATATGAGCTGATGTACAGCACCTGACCATTTGACATGGAGCAGGGTTGTTGTTCTACATCCGGCTAAAGCTGACCAGCACGGAGGCGGTGTCTGATTGGTTACAGTGACCATAAGGAGAGGTGACACCAGGACGCTGTGTCATGCTGCACTGTACGTGGCCTGTGTTAGCCCTTTATCCATAACTTTTACAGGGTCATTTTTCCTGTTGTCACAGGGACAGTTACTATAGGCTCACCTGCCTCCCTGTGCCCGGGATCGCAGGCGAGGGGGCGGTGTAATGGAGTAAGACTTATTACTCGATTCCACACTGTACAGGGCGGATGGGCACAAGCTGCAGCTTCACTCGGGTAGGAGACTTGGTGCAAGGAGTCCTGGGACTTGTAGTCCGGTGCTGACTGGGCCCCTGTTAGCGGCTGCTATGTTCCCAGAGGCTACCTTTATTAGGTGGCCTTCCAGCAAATAGAGAAGGATGAGCTGCTGCAGTCTGCAAGAGAGATGCACTTGTAGATTGAGAGAAGATGCAGTTACTATATGGCATCCCCTTACAAGGCCCTAGGTTACAGCACCCAGGGCAGGCTGAAGCCGTCACTCACCACTGTCATTCAGTATTTTACTGTTTGTGGTGAAGTGGCCCATGTGTGGATCCTTTGTTTTTAAGCATCGCGCCGTTTTGGGGGCGTGGTGTAGCAGTGTGCATTATGTGCTCTGTGCTGCACACACTTGCTTTGTTTTAGTTTCGCTCCGATTCGGGGGCGTGGCGATGCAGCATGGCCGTCGTGTGATTGGCAGCTTGGTTTGTGCTTTCTAACTAGCCCTGCGTCATAGTAGTGGGGGTGTGTTTAGTCGCGATTGACGCTTGCAGCGCCCAATCGCGGCTATCTATGTCCCCTGCGTCATTGTGCCCGCCCCTATGACGCTGGGCGGTCACCTGATGCACAGCCAATCACAGGCGAGGAGGGCGGCGTTAATGTGCGGGCCCAAACCGGGGCCTAAATTAGTGTCTGACCTCCGGGAGCGGCCCCAGAGCTAGCGATGCCGGCGGGTTTGCCCTGGAGCGGCGGATCGCAGCGCCGCAACATGTCACCGCCGCCCTCCAGCCCTGGACACGCACCGGTGGTGCGCGTCATAGCACGGAGCCGCCGCAGGGCGCTGTGGACTGAGGCTGTGGGGGCCGCTGACTGGACTTGGTCCCCTGGGTCTGGGTCTGTGGTATTGTGCCTCGATCACCCACTCCTTGGTTGGAGAGGGTGAGAGGTGGTGGGATGATCGCTCTTTGCATCCCCCTGTTGTGCAGGGGGATGCAGTGGGGCACGCGCTGCGGCTGACCGAAGGCTCTGTGAGCGAGCAGGGAGAGGAGGGCCCTTTGTGGGATCCGTCTCTTTCCACATTGGAGTTCTGGCCACATGCTCTGGATGTGCGTCCTGCACTTACTAGTGGTGCGCGTCCCGGCCTGGGGCCGCTGCGGCTGGAGCAGGGAATGGTGCCCAGTGTGTGCAGACTGCTGCTGCTGTGCTGCACCGGATCCCTTGGGGATGGATCAGTGCGGTGGCTGGGCACCCTGGTGGCCTCAATCACCTGCTCCTTTGTTGGAGGAGGTGAGAAGTGCTGCACTCGTGCTTTCTTGCATCCCCCTGTCCTGCAGAGGAATGCCTTGGGTATGCACGGTGGCTGCCTGCACGGTTTGGGGTAATGAGAGCGGATCCCCTTTTTGGGGATCCGTCGCCCCTCCATGGGTGGTGTGCATTGCCTTGGGATCCTCCATGCTCTTATAAAGAGGTTCTTTGTAAAAATAAGAATTAAATAATAAAAGAAAGAGTAAGACTGGTAGATGTGGTCTGAGCTACAGACACACATGTGCCTCCATGGACACTAAGCAAAAAACTGAATAGCTACGCCTACGTACGGGTGTATACTGCAGGAAGGAGGGCTTAACTTTTAATTCTACTTAGTGTCGCCTCTTAGTGGCAGAAAAGCATACACCCATGGTCCTATGTCCCCCAATGATGCGAAGGAGAAATTACACAATATCCATTCAATACTATATAACTAATGAAAATAGAAATCATGTACCAGAACCAAAGATGTCTATTTTAAATTAGATGTGGTATATAGAAATGAGCGCTAGGGATAATGGAACAAGCCGAACGCTTTTGTAGACATTACCTATTAGTTTATTACGATAAACACAGTACAGGTCCTTCTCCCACAACGCGTTTCGACGCTACATGCGTCTTCCTCAAGGAAGACGCATGTAGCGTCGAAACGCGTTGTGGGAGAAGGACCTGTACTGTGTTTATCGTAATAAACTAATAGGTAATGTCTACAAAAGCGTTCGGCTTGTTCCATTATCCCTAGCGCTCATTTCTATATACCACATTTATTATTGCATTACGTTCCTTTCTCCCTTCGGGGAGAGTGGTGCGAGCAGCTCTGGAGAGGACCTTGCTGAAGAAAACAGAAACCTGGCCCCTGCACGTGCACGGGACGGTGCACGTGTGAGAGAAGGAGCACAGACCTGGGTGCAAAGGGGAGACAGGCAATAGATGAAGACAGGGATCCTGTATAAAAAAATCTCACCTACTTGCGGTTAATCTAGTTGTGCAGAGGGCACAACCAACTTAGGTGAGTGAAACGTACAGTGTAATGGGAATTTATACCCCTAAATTTGCAGTGTGGCGCAACCATCTATTTTGATTTTTTGCATATTTTAAATTAGAGTGCCCATTGGATGACTCATTTTATCACAGAGGTGAAGAAATATCACGGCTGGTCCTCTGCTTCTGAACATTTCATACCCTTCGACATTGTGAAAGAAGAAATGAACAGTCCCTCATCTTCCTAATATGATCTGAGGGGTAAATTTTCATGCATTGTTGCTCCACTGACTCTTGTTATACCTAAAGGGAAGAGGATGATTCTAGTATTGGTGGAACAGCTGTACATGTCCTAGTAAAACAATAATGTGATGTGTCTGTGCTGAGAAACCGAGCTCTGATACAACGCGCAGACAGGCCTGGAACGTGCAGACAGGCCAGGCCGTACATCAAAACAAGCTTTCTGAATGCCAGGATAATTTACATCTGACTACAACGCTTGATGTCTCAGTCCTTGCACTTCAGATTACAAGACAGGCATACTTTTTAATGGTGAAATAAGACCAATACAGACTCATTACTAGTTCCAACAGTAAAAACCTTCTGACGAACTAACTGTCATTAATGTTACTTTAAAAGGGATTATCAAAGATATTTATGCCACATTCTTAGGACTTGCCATAAATGTCTGATAAATGTGGGCTAAATTAGGAGAACAGGACCCTGGCACAATCTCAGTAATTGTTGTAGCTCTCACATAAATGCAGAGTGGTGGGACGAGCATTGATTGGATATTTGTGGCAGATATTTTATGCATATGGTATAAATGCCTGTCATGGTGTGTACCTTTCCCAGTCCTGTATTCATGTATACTATGCAATTTAACGTGCTGTAACTTAACCTGTGTAACAATATGTCCCTTCCCCTGTGTTCCTGGACTATAATGTAATCAGGCCTTGGTCAACAGCTAGTGGGGGGATTATATGTTTGTTGTTCTCAAAAGTAGGTGTGAACCCCCCTATCCATGGGCTGATCACAGGAGCCCGAACAATATACTCATGTGTGACCCAGCCAGATGAAAAAAAAGAGAGTCGTGATGGTCGAGGGCCTGAAGCTGCGGCCAGACCCTTGTGCCCTGTGTGGATGTATAGAAGCTGCCACGTGGGATTGTGTGGTGCATCTCATCTGTTGGATCTATTGACTCATCCAAAGACTAGTTATAAATTTCCCTGGCGTCGGAGTACTGGGTGGCGCCCCCGGACTTGTTTTGCTGTTGTGGACTCATTGTGAACTCGGCAGAATTATCTTCATTTGTGCTGTTCCATTTTCCCTGTTCAATAAAGCTTGTTGGATTGATGATCAGCCTGGTGTCCTTCCTGCTCTGTAGCACACCCCGTCACAATGACCCAGATGGGAAAGGGTGAGATGTGCCAACATCATAGTGCAGACACTAGATTCATGCAAGTATACACTCACGAGTCCACCATATAAAGGAACGCACATATACACATACCCATCAAAAACACACACTCATTCATTGGCTTATAAGGATGACATGTCAAGGTCAGCTAACAAGAAAGGCATTATGGGACCAGCAATGTGATCTGCCCCAGTCACTGAGCACCAATGTGTACAGGATACAGCATGATGTATTACCTGTGCAGCTGGTAACAGGTCTCTGGAACTTTCAATGTCGCCCAGCTTCTGACCCTCCTCATTCCACACATGGCGAATGACCTGTAGACTCGGCTTTGGAAGCTTGTAATGACTTGTAACGGTGTTCAATAATACCTCTGTGGACAGTCTCTGTTTTGCAGCATTGCTATAGAGACAAAAACAACGTAGCAGGGCAAAATTAATGAGACAAGAACAAACTTACAAACCTGCTGACAAAATGCCAACCCTGCGCTCAGAAGGCGATGTGCCATTATGTATCCAAGGAGAACTAAGATATATATTATATATATAATAAATAATAGGACCCTTACAAATGTAGATGCAGTGGAAGTGACCATTCCGAGAGCCTGTGGGGCCCGCTTGTGCCAGAGCCATTTCACTGGATGTGTTTAAAATTACTGCGGTGCAGAGAGCCACTGGCTCCCAGCGCCACAACGCCAAAATATTTATGTATACCACCAGCCTATCAGAAGCCAGCAGCGGACATTGGAAATTTTTGCAATGAGTCGGGCCCCATGAGACAGGATTTGGAGGAGAAGAAGGAACTGCTCATAATCCATGCCATGCTAGGAAGTTTTATCCCCCATCAGAACTGTCCTATTCATTCCCTATAGGACTTCCATGTAGTGACTTGTCTTGTTCCATCACTATATAGAAAATAAATGGAGTGAAGGTTGGGCAATCTGCCGATTGGAGTAAGTCCCAGAGGTTGATCAATACGTTATCACCTATACTGTGGTCTCATAGATTGTAAGTCGGGCCCTCACTTCTCTTGTTCAAATTGATGAATAATTTTTTACTTTGCTAGTACAGTCCCCTCTGTGCTGCAGAATATGTTGGCGTTCTTGAAATATAATTATTAGATGTGATCATTTGTTTTTACCAAAGAACCCTTTGAATACAAATCCCTGGTAACAGTACATCCCGGTGATGGTGTGGACACAATAGCTGAGCAGGAGCCGCCTGTATTTTACAGTCATCAATTTGACGTTTCAGGATCATAACACACAATGGGCATTTGTATGCAGCTGTAAGAGGAGCTTATAGAGTCAATTCTACCTGTGGGCCCTGTGCCCCCCAATCCTACATTACTACTTACCTGAAGAGATAGGTCACTGCATTTATGACATTTCTAACTTCATCCACGTTTATGTCCACACCGGCTGCTTGAAACCTCTTTTCAATGAGAAAGATAACAGTTAACGAGCTCCCATAATCCACTGCTCTCTGATAACAGGAATCCATAATTTCTATACCAAACTTGACATTGGATGAAGAAGAAACAAAAAAAAAATACACACACAAGATTCATCGAAAAAAATATAGTTACCAAAATATGACAATGATTATTTAGTATGCAAGATATAATGACAAGAGAAGGGGCTGGGTATCAAATTTCCCCAAGAATCTGTAACAAAGTGGCCAGCGCCAAGTCTGTCCATGGTAGCCATCTTTAGAGCAGCCATGAGACCCCAAACAATGTTCCTGTTATATATATCGCAGGGTTGAATGAGGCCAAAAATGTAAATGTTTGCTTGTTTTCCAAAAAGGATTTCTTGTCGCAAAAGCTATTTCTGACACAGAGAAGGCTTTCAGTGCCTTTTACTTTCTTTTCAACTTGAATTGCTTTTATATTGGGCCCTTTTTTTCTGCTTGTGGTTCATTTTTGGCCAATTGCAGAGTTTATCTAAGGCAGAAAAGCTTCAAGAACTCAAGTTGTTTTACTCCCAAGTTGGGAAAAAAAACAAAGTACAATATATTCCCATTTTCTTTTAAATATTAGGAAGCTTATTTATAGTATTTTTATGCAGATTTTGATGAAGATTTACCAAAATTCCTTGCCAATTCTTGACCGCCTGCCCCTGGCATTAGAGAATCCCAACAATGCACAATACATGTTGTGGAGTTATACATCTTCAGTCAAATAGATTGACTACAGACTTGTACCCCAAGCCTGCCCATCCCCCCCTTCAATTTAGAATAGGTAGCCCTTTCCATTTAAACAGATTTATCTATTGCATTAACTACATTGATAAACGTGGTGCATTTTAGCACTGTCTACTCTAGACTAAACTACTTCTTAGAATTAGCCAGTTTTCATAAATCTGCCGGTGTGGAAACATACCCTTACAGAAAAACTGGTTTCCGAGCTCACAACAACCAAAGGTGAGAATTTCACATTGTGTAGTGTTCTGAAACAATGTAAGCTGAGTGGTGATTGGCTGACAATATTTGTATGTCTGCTAAACATTTTTGATATATGGGTTCAATGTATATGATCATCTGAAAATATTTATATGGCAAACATGAATCTACTGAAATCTGCTATAACTGTGCACTTTAACAGTGATATAACGAAGTCAGTGTGTAGCAATCCTTTTAACCATTCACCAATTCTTACCTGACAGAGAAGCATCTGGTCCACACCCACGTTCTGACATTGGAGATGCTGAATACTTTGTTGGCACTAAAAAAAAAACAAGATTAAAATATTTAGGCCTTGGTATCATATCTATTTAGATGAATTTTTTAGTTACCTCAGTATTTGTAAGGCCACATGCACACATTGAGTATTTGGGGAGTTTTTACCTCAGTATTTTGTGTAAGGCCTCAGGATGCACAACATGAGTATTTGAGATTGAGTATTCTTTTACCTCAGTATTTGTAAGGCCTCTGCACACATTGAGTATTTGGGGAGTTTTTTACCTCAATATTTGTAAGCCAAAACCAGGAGTGAAACAATCAGAAGAAAAGTATAATAGAAACACCTCACCACTTCTGGATTTTTAACCCTCTCTCGGTTTTGCCTTACAAATCCTGAGGTAAAAAACTGATCAAATACTGAAAGTGTGATCATGACCTTAGGACCACGTCACACAGTTCAATTTACTGATCGATATTGTTAGCGATCACATGCACGCGCGATCACTAACAATATCGTTCACATCGTTGGTGAGCTGTCACACAGGCAAACTCACCAGCGATGTGGAGCAGAGAGAACGCTGGTAACCATGATAAACATCGGGTTACTAGGCACCGCGCTGCGCTTAGTAACCCGTTGTTTACCATGGATACGAGCTCCCAGCATAGGCTGCGAGGCGCTGGGAGCTCGTTCATCATTGCTCTGCCAGTGTCACACGCAGCGATGCTGCGTGTCCACCGGCCGGCCAACGATAGATTTGTGAACATGTTGAAAAATCTGCAATCAAACGATTTTTCATGGAAAAATCGTTTGATTACACGTAGCGACGCACAAACAATATCGCTTCAGCGATCAAGAAAGCAGGTCGCTTAAACGATATCGCTCAGTAAATTGATGCGTGTGACGTGGCCCTTAGAGAAACATGTTCTCCCGCTATAAGAAGTGATAACATAACATTACAATGTTAATTGCGATACAACTGACAGGACTCCCATGTGTCTGCACCTGGCTTTCCTCCCATTGCCAAACTCCAATTTCCAACTGAACGACTATTGTTTTAGAGGACCGTGAATAAGAAATAAAGAAAATAATGGAAACTTGAAAAATCCTTTAGACAAAACAATACTTTCTGCTGAAAAAGTAACAAAGAACATTATTACACAGAAGTGAATGAAGATGGACTGCAAGACAAGGATCATTAGGGTGCATTCACAAGTAGCTTTTTTGATGCTACTTTGATTCTACAGGAAAAGCACAGCCTTTTGCCAGAAAACTAAAGGAAACTGCACACAGTCATCAACAACACGCCTTTCGGGTTTATGCGGTCAGTACTTTTACCCCATGTCAAGTAAAAAAAACTGTTTAATTATTAATTACGCAACTAAATTCTTTCTCTGCTTCACATCAAATCTGAAGGAATAATTCCGATTTTGGAGTTATATATAAGGATTGGGTATTGTGACTTGTTTAAGGCCGGGTTCACACCATGGCAGCATCAGGTCCGGACTGTCCGATATGAATCGGACAGGCCCTGACCTGATTTGGACACAGAACCCCTGACAGCCCCGGATTGGATTTAACCATGGTGTGAAGCCGGCCTAACTTGTGAAGAATAAAACCATGTTTTTTTTTTCTAAGGCTGGTTTCACACTTCCGTTTTTTCCCTGATCAGGTACGATCAGGTTCAATCAAGTTTGTGTGCCAAAACCAGGAGAGGAGCTTGCAGAGAAAAACTATAATTGAAAGATTGACACCCTTTCTGAGTTTTGGAGACACTCCTGGTTTTGACACATAAACCTGATCAGGGAAAAAACTGCAGTGTGAAACCAGCCTAATCTGTAGCAGAAGCTAATGTGCACTGGAAAATAGGTTCTGGGACACCTGTATAGGAGCTAAAGGTACCGTTACACGGTACAACGTTGCAGCGATGTTACTGCAACCATTCTGTGTTCATTAAATGATCAATATTTCAGCATTGATAGCAATTTATTTTCTTAACCTAAACCACATTTGGGAGGGTTTCAGCTTTCAAAAGAGTAAGGGCTTCACACTGCAGTCCGATCTGGGGCTGTCAAGAGTGACAACCCCGGACTGGACTTTGGCCCCATAGTGTCCTGTGCAGCCATGGTAGCTATCTGCCATCCGGCTTCCATCTCGCCAGAAGAATCCGGGAGAAGTGGGATTTTTCTCCCGGATACAAAAACGTTGCTTGCAATGTTTTTTTTTTGTCCAGGGAGACCAATCTCCCCATAATTGGTGTCTCCCAGATTCCACCGATCCCCCCAGATCCTTCCGGGCAATCTGGTGCTCCCTTAACATGGGAGCCTATGGGGCTGCACGCCTGGACCGGAGGGCATATTATATATATTATATTATATATATATATATATATATATATATATATATATATATCATTATATAATCACGAATGCAGCGAGTGCCCCTTTTGAGACCGCACTCGCTGCGAGTCAGCGTGGTCATGTGGATACGAACGAAGCATTGGCCGCGCAGCGGCCATTGCGAGTCGCCTTAGCAGCGCGATAGCATTGGCCGCGAAGCGGCCATTGCGAGTCAGAGACTCGCTCTGCTAGAATCCGATGCATTGTGCATCGGGCACCCAGCTAGTAATTATATATATATATATATTATATATATATATATATATATATATATATATATATATATATATATATATATATATATATATATATATATATATATATATATATATATATATATATATATATACACATACACACACATACATACATATACACATACATATACACACATATACATGTGTGTGTGCGTATTCTATCCAGTGAGAAAACCTGTTCTCACCTCTCCTGACCCCAATACTAGATATCTTCATGTTGTATCTTTCTTTATGACTAATTATTGGCCATTTATGAGGGTGTGGAGTAGTGGAGGAGCTGAACTTTAGACCCAGATTACAGCTGCTCTTCTCATTCTCTTTCCATAGCTTTGATATCTCAGTCTGTGTTTTCTAATGTGAATAAAGTGTAGATGCCTCAATGGAATAACACAGACATAAGTGTGACATACCAGCTCGGCAAACAGATCGGGAGGCAACAACTTCATCAAATCACTTGATTTTCCAAGTCCTGCAATCATAAAATAAAATGAATGAGTGTATTCCTCACCTCAGGCCAGTAGACTGTGCGACAGCGCAGGGTTAATTTCCACGGGATGTGTTACCAGGAAATGGAGCAAAGACAAGGAGGGAACTGAACTGGGATCTTATACAATCATTCATGCTCTCTTATTATACCACACTTTCTCTCATTTTAGGGCCCATGCTTACAACCAAATGTTCAGTCTAAGGACTATCAGAGAAAAACACCCCGTGCACTGATCAAAGTTCTTCAGAGCAGATGAGGGATTTTCCTGTGACCGAATCGGTGTTAAATAAATTGCAGCATACTTTACTTCTTTCCATAAATCAGATGAGACTCACCCATACAAGTCTCTGGATGGGCAAAAAAACAATGGACGCCATATATAAAGCATCTGTTTCTTATGACTACATTGCAGATCTTTAATGTAAGAAACTATAAATGGTTTTGTGAACTATTAATAACTACTGTCGGAAAAAAAACGGATTGTACAGCGATGTCAAGTGAGAAAAAAAGCATCCGTGTATCTTGGAAGAAACTACAGTCATGTGAACGCGGACCAATAGTAATTTGACCACAAGACCTATAGGAATGAACATTCAGTCTGATCAGGCAGGGGGATGCTATACAACAGATTGATATACAGGCAAGTGGGAAAGGATTCTTATCATCTGTATGTTATTCACTGGATATCTGATTTTGGACTTAGTAGTCAAGGGTGCGGCCTTATTGTGGCTTCTTCTGTATAAGTGTAAATCGCTGCTCAGGACGGTCTCCTGACTCCTAACCCCAGAATGAGTAGAGGTTTAAATAAATAAGATATGTCATATTGAATGTAGTGGAGGGTGCAGCAAGAAACCGTTGACTACATCTTGGTGACCGGTCTAAAAACCATGGCCTATGAGGAACTGTTACAGGATTTGAGAATGTTTAGCTTGTCAAAAAGAAGAATGAGAGGAGACTTAAAGGGGTGCTGCCGGGAGATGAGAAAAAAAAATAAACAATTATACGGTTCCTGCACTCAGACTATAATGCTGAACTGCCTTTTACACTTGTAGAATTGTTTAGAACGCGTATAAATCAATTTTTCACTAACTGCTCCTTACCTGTCAACCAGAGGGGACAAAGCGTCATGCCTGATTGAGCAACTGTTCCTCCTCCCTCCGCAGTGAGCATCTGTGAGTCTGAGAATAAACATTTCCTCATTGGATCACATGAGCATGATGGTACATAAGGTCCTATTGACACCTTGGTCTCACCACTGTTTTCTGTAGAGCAGCAGGTCTCCACACTCCGCTTAGTCTAGGACATGTTGTTATATCACGCCCACGTGATTGAATGAGGAAGTGTCAGACGGCGCTGATGCTTTCTGAGAGGGAGAGCTGCTCAATCAGCATGAGTAGTCCTCGTGATTGGAGCATTTATATGGCTTAGGAGTTCTAAACATTATAAAAGTATAACAGGCAGCTCAGCATTATATTATAGTGCAGGGACTGCAAAAAAAATAAATATAAAAAAAATATATATATATATATATATATACACACACAAAATAAAGGACTGCAGCACTCTTCTTTGTGAAACAACCGCCTTTATTCGGCCATCAGGTGGGTGGTGACAACGTTTGGGATCCTGTCCCTATAGGGACAGGATCCCAAACGTTGTCACCACCCACCTGATGGCCGAATAAAGGCGGTTGTTTCACAAAGAAGAGTGCTGCAGTCCTTTATTTTGTATACTTATACAGCAAGGAGGAGAGGAGCTGTGAGCTGCTGAGCACCAAGGGGAGCTGTGCTGCACCAATATACTAATATATATATTATTTATATATATACTAACTATATATAAATTTAGAGGGTATCTATACATACACACAATATATTTTGTGTTGTTTGTTTGTGCTTGTATATATACGACTTTTCCAGGTGGATTGTGGCCATTTTGAAGTTGGCTATTTTGGATCCAACTTTATTTTTTTCAATGAGAATAGGGTCATGGGACACATCAAACTTATTGAGAATTTCATAAGAAAACAATGGTGTGCTTGGTTTTAACTAACTTTATTCTTTCATGAGTTATTTCAAGTTGATATCACCATTCATTCCCATTTTATGTAGGTGAATCCATATAAATGGCCCACCCGGAAATTGGGCCATATATATGGATACACCTAAAAAACATGGGAATGAAGGGACATATCAACTTGAATAAACTCATGAAAGAATAAAGTTATGTTAAAACCAAGCACACCATTGCTTTTCTTTTGAAATTTCTAATAAGTTTGATGTGTCCCATGACCCTATTCTCATTGAAAAAATAAAGTTGGATCCAAAACAGCCAACTTCAAAATGGCCACAATTCACCTGGAAAAGTCGTCCCACTCCCATATACTAATGTGCCACAAACAGGGAGTCGATATCACCAACCATTCCCGTTTTATTTAAGTGTATCTTATAGATGGCCCACCCTGTAATATATATAAAAATCCATGTTTTTCCACTTTTAAAGGTTGTGCTGCAGGTCATTTTTTCTTAATATGTACACCTAAGGATTTATGGTGGGAGGGCTAGCACCCGAATTATTTTCTTTTTTGTGCTGTTCCACATATATTTTTCAGATCTATCTATATAGCCAAGGATGGGGGACATACAGTTTAGACCAAAAGTTTGGAAACACCTTCTCATTCAAAGAGTTTTCTGTATTTTCATGACTATGACAATTGTAGATTCACACTTTAAGGCATCAAAACTATGAATTAACACATATGGAATTATATACTTAACAAAAAAGTGTGAAACAACTGAAAATATGTCTTATATTCTAGGTTCTTCAAAGTAGCCACCTTTTGCTTTGATTACTGCTTTGCACACTCTTGGCATTATCTTGATGACTTCAAGAGGTAGTCACCAGAAATGGTCTTCCAACAGTCTTGAAGGAGTTCCCTGAGATGCTTAGCACTTGTTGGCCCTCTTGCCTTCACTCTGCGGTCCAGCTCACCCCAATCCATCTCGATTGGGTTCAGGTCTGGCGACTGTGGAAGCCAGGTCATCTGGTGTAGCACCCCATCACTTTCCTGCTTGGTCAAATAGCCCTTACACAGCCTGAAGGTCTGTTTGGGGTCATTGTCCTGTTGAAAATTAAATGATGGTCCAACTAAACGCAATCCGGATGGAATAGCATGCCGCTGCAAGATGCTGTGTTAGCCATGCTGGTTCAGTATACCTTCAATTTTGAATAAATCCCCAACAGTGTCACCAGCAAAGTACCCCCACAGCATCACACCTCCTCCTCCATGCTTCACGGTCGGAACCAGGCATGTAGAGTCCATCCGTTCACCTTTTCTGCATCGCACAAAGACACGGTGGTTGGAACCAAAGATCTCAAATTTGGACTCATCAGACCAAAGCACAGATTTCCACTGGTCTAATGTCCATTCCTTGTGTTCTTTAGCCCAAACAGGTCTCTTCTGCTTGTTGCCTGTCCTTAGCAGTGGTTTCCTAGCAGCTATTTTTCCATGAAGGCCTGCTGCACAAAGTCTCCTCTTAACAGTTGTTGTAGAGATGTGTCTGCTGCTAGACCTCTGTGTGGCATTGACCTGGTCTCTAATCTGAGCTGCTGTTAACCTGTGATTTCTGAGGCTGGTGACTTGAATGAACTTATCCTCCGCAGCAGAGGTGATTCTTGGTCTTCCTTTCCTGGGGCGGTCCTCATGTGAGCCAGTTTCTTTGTAGCACTTGATGGTTTTTGCAACAGCACTTGGGGACACTTTTAAAGTTTTCCCAATTTTTCAGACTGACTGACCTTCATTTCTTAAAGTAAAGATGACTACTTATTTTTCTTTACTCAGCTGCTTTTTTTCTTGCCATAATACAAATTCTAACAGTCTATTCAGTAGGACTATCAGCTGTGTATCCACCAGACTTCTGCACAACACAACTGATGGTCCCATCCCCATTTCTAAGGCAAGAAATCCCACTTATTAAACCTGACAGGGCACACCTGTGAAGTGAAAACCATTTCCGGTGACTACCTCTTGAAGCTCATCAAGAGTGTGCAAAGCAGTAATCAAAGCAAAAGGTGGCTACTTTGAAGAACCTAGAATATAAGACATAACAAAAAAAGTGTGAAACAACTGAAATTAAGTATATAATTCCACATGTGCTAATTCATAGTTTTGGTGTCTTCAGTGTGAATCTACAATTTTCATAGTCATGAAAATAAAGAAAACTCTTTGAATGAGAAGGTGTGTCCAAACCTTTGGTCTGCACTGTATATACCTAAAAGGGGTCCAGGACAGGGACCAAATATACAAGGATGGAGCCCATGATCGGAGACATAGATACCAAGATGGGGAACATATAGACATAAAAGGGAACACGGTTGGGAGAAATATAAATATAGAAGGGGCCATATGTACTTAGAAAGGGACCAGCATAGAGTACATATGCACTAGTAAAATCCCAGGGTGGGGTAGATATATACCTGGAAGGAGCTCAGGATGGGGGAGAAATATACATGGGAGGGGACCTGGTTGGTGGACATTACTACCAGGGCTGTGGAGTCGGGGTGGCTGCCCATTTTGGTGGAGTCGGAGTTGGAGTCGGTAGAAAATGTTCCGACTCCTAAAATATATAATAAATTGGGTCCAGTAGTTCAATGCAGAATGTGCTCAATATTATTATGTTCTATCTAAATATCTTTATTATTATGTCATTATAATGATTAAAGCCTAATGTTACCATTGACCTACAATCATTTTATCACTTAAAGGGAACCTGTCACCTGGATCTAAGCCCCTACACTATCACTACCTGTCCCTGCACCTTCCTAGCTGCTCCCTATCTATCCCTCTCTGAGCTAAATCCGCCCTATAAAACTGCAGAAAAATAACTTATAACTTACAGAAGTCCCTGAGGCTGGGGACTGAGAAGGCGGCGCCAGGCTCCATTCAGCCCCTCCTCCATGCAGCAGCACACAACCCACTGGGCGGCGTTATTCTTTCTTCATCGCCGCCTCCTCCATTTGGAATCTCCCACCTGCTTTACACCTATCATGTTGTGGTGATGCGACCTCGATGTGTCTCCTGACCGGGACACAGCATATGGGAGATTGTATCTTCTGCTCGGTAGCAGCACACACAGGGTGAGCTGCTACTGGAGCTAAGTGCTGATTGAAATCACTGACCCCCAGGTGTGCGGGTGAATAGGAGATGATATGAGCTGCCCTGGGCTGTGGGGAGGGGGTGGAGTGAGTCCGGACAGCAGCAGGAGCTGCTGGAATTGTATGAGGTTCAACTCGGCTGCGCCCCGGTGTAACAGGCCAGACTAACCCCCCGACCAGAATATACTCGGGGTTAAAGTGGCCTAGGCCAGATTGTACCCCTCCGTATACCACAGCAGCTGTAGATCAGGGCTCCAAGCAACACATGGGGGCTCGAGGCAGCACAAAGTGGCCCCAGGCAGCAGAAAGTGGCCCTATGCAACATACAGGGGCCCCAGGCAGTGCTAGGGCCCCAGGCAGTGCTAGGGGCCCCAGGCAGTGCACAGGGCCCCAAGCAGCACAAAGAGGCCCCAGGCAACATACAGGGGCCCCAGGCAGTACTAGGGGCCACAAGCTACACACAGGATCCCAGGCTACACACAGGGGCCCCATGCAGCATACAAGGACCCCAGGCAGTGCACGGGGCCCCAGGCAGTGCACAGGCCCCAGGCAGCACAAAGTGGCCCCAGGCAGCACAAAGTGGCCCCAGGCAACATACAGGGGCCCCAGGCAGTACCAGGGGCCCCAGGCTACACACAGGATCCCAGGCTACACACAAGGGCTCCATGCAGCATACAAGGGCCCCAGGCAGCACACAGGGGCCCCAGGCAGCACAAAGTGACCACAGGCAATATACAGGGGCCCCAGGCAGTGGGCCACCCGGGGCCCCTGTGTGCTGCCTGGGGCCCCTGTGTGCTGCCTCTGGCCCCCATGCGCTGCCTGGGACGCCTTTGTACTGCCTGGGGCCCTCGTATGCTGTATGTAGCCTGGGACCCTGTGTGTAGCCTGGGGCCCCTAGTACTGCCTGGGGCCCTGTATGTTGCCTGGGGCCACTTTGTGCTGCCTGGGGCCTGTGCACTGCCTGGGGCCCCGTGCACTGCCTGGGGCCCCGTGCACTCCCTGGGGCCCCGTGCACTCCCTGGGCCCCGTGCACTCCCTGGGGCCCCGTGCACTGCCTGGGGTCCTTGTATGCTGCATGGGGCCCCTGTGTGTAGCCTGGGATCCTGTGTGTAGCTTGTGGCCCCTAGTACTGCCTGGGGCCCCTGTATGTTGCCTGGGGCCTCTTTGTGCTGCTTGGGGCCACTTTGTGCTGCCTGGGGCCCTGTGCACTGCCTGGGGCCCTGTGCACTGCCTGGGGCCCCTAGCACTGCCTGGGGCCCCTAGCACTGCCTGGGGCCCTAGCACTGCCTGGGGCCCCTGTATGTTGCATAGGGCCACTTTCTGCTGCCTGGGGCCACTTTGTGCTGCCTCGGGCCCCCATGTGTTGCTTGGAGCCCTGATCTACAGCTGCTGTGGTATACGGAGGGGTACAATCTGGCCTAGGCCACTTTAACCCCGAGTATATTCTGGTCGGGGGGTTAGTCTGGCCTGTTACACCGGGGCACAGCCGAGTAGAACCTCATACAATCCCAGCAGCTCCTGCTGCTGTCCTGACACACTCCACCCCCTCCCCACAGCCCAGGGCAGCACATATCATCTCCTATTCACCCGCACACCTGGGGGTCAGTGATTTCAATCAGCACTTAGCTCCAGTAGCAGCTCACCCTGTGTGTGCTGCTACCGAGCAGAAGATACAATCTCCCATATGCTGTGTCTCAGTCAGGGGACACATCGAGGTCGCATCACCACAACATGATAGGTGTAAAGCACAGATTCCAAATGGAGGAGGCGGCGATGAAGAAAGAATAACGCCGCCCAGCGGGGCGTGTGCTGCTGCATGGAGGAGGGGCTGAATGGAGCCTGGCGCCGCCTTCTCAGTCCCCAGCCTCAGGGACTTCTGTAAGTTATAAGTTATTTTTCTGCAGTTTTATAGGGCGGATTTAGCTCAGGGAGGGATAGATAGGAAGCAGCTAGGAAGGTGCAGGGACAGGTAGTGATGGTGTAGGGGCTTAGATCCAGGTGACAGGTTCCCTTTAAAAAAGAGCCATGAATGAAGGAGTTGGAGTCAAAGGAGTCTGAGTCGAAGCCAGGGAAATTCAGGAGTCGGAGTGGTTTGATTTACCGACTCCACAGCCCTGATTACTACAAACTAAAATGGTAGAGGGGAGATGTGTGGGTGTCTTTATAGGGTTTAGAAGGCTACACAAACCTAAACATATGACCAACACATAGGCAGGGGTGCAGGTCCAGATCTTGCACCGGGTCCATGGGATTTAGTTTTACCACTGTCAGGAGCCCTAGTGACCATGTATGACTGATGCTTTATGCATGTGTATGGATCTGCTGGGGATTGTGGAGTACATCACTTATTACCACCATGAATAGAGGATGCAGCTGTGGACCATTATCACTGTGCAGGGTCTCAGTGATGAGACATCATACATTGCTCACCTATGACCACTATGAATAGAGGATGCAGCTGTGGACCATTATCACTGTGCAGGGTCTCAGTGGTCAGACATCATACATTGATCACCTGTGACCACTATGAATAGAGGATGCAGCAGTGGACCATTATCCCTGTGCAGGGTCTCAGTGGTCAGACATCATACATTGATCACCTATGACCACTATGAATAGAGGATGCAGCTGTTGACCATTATCACTGTGCAGGGTCTCAGTGATGAGACATCATACATTGCTCACCTATGACCACTATGAATAGAGGATGCAGCTGTGGACCATTATCACTGTGCAGGGTGTCAGTGGTCAGACATCATACATTGATCACCTGTGACCACTATGAATAGAGGATGCAGCAGTGGACCATTATCCCTGTGCAGGGTCTCAGTGGTCAGACATCATACATTGATCACCTATGACCACTATGAATAGAGGATGCAGCTGTTGACCATTATCACTGTGCAGGGTCTCAGTGATGAGACATCATACATTGATCACCTATGACCACTATGAATAGAGGATGCAGCTGTGGACCATTATCACTGTGCAGGGTGTCAGTGGTCAGACATCATACATTGATCACCTGTGACCACTATGAATAGAGGATGCAGCAGTGGACCATTATCCCTGTGCAGGGTCTCAGTGGTCAGACTTCATACATTGATCACCTATGACCACTATGAATAGAGGATGCAGCAGTGGACCATTATCCCTGTGCAGTGGTGGGGGGTCTCAGTGGTCAGACATCATACATTGATCACCTATGACCATCATGAATAGAGGATGCAGCTGTGGACCATTATCCCTGTGCAGGGTCTCAGTGGTCAGACATCATACATTGATCACCTATGACCATCATGAATAGAGGATGCAGCTGTGGACCATTATCACTGTGCAGGGTGTCAGTGGTCAGACATCATACATTGATCACCTGTGACCACTATGAATAGAGGATGCAGCTGTGGACCATTATCCCTGTGCAGGGTGTCAGTGGTCAGACATCATACATTGATCACCTATGACCACTATGAATAGAGTATGTAGATGTGGACCATTATCCCTGTGCAGGGTGTCAGTGGTCAGACATCATACATTGATCACCTATGACCACTATGAATAGAGGATGCAGATGTGGACCATTATCCCTGTGCAGGGTCTCAGTGGTCAGACATCATACATTGATCACCTATGACCACTATGAATAGAGGATGCAGATGTGGACCATCATCCCTGTGCAGTGTGGGGGTCTCAGTGGTCAGACATCATACATTGATCATCTATGACCATCATGAATAGAGGATGCAGCTGTGGACCATTATCCCTGTGCAGTGTGGGGGGTCTCAGTGGTCAGACATCATACATTGATCACCTATGACCATCATGAATAGAGGATGCAGCTGTTGACCATTATCCCTGTGCAGTGTCTCAGTGGTCAGACATCATACATTGATCACCTATGACCATCATGAATAGAGGATGCAGCTGTGGACCATTATCCCTGTGCAGGGTGTCAGTGGTCAGACATCACACATTGATCACCTATGACCATCATGAATAGAGGATGCAGCTGTGGACCATTATCCCTGTGCAGTGTCTCAGTGGTCAGACATCATACATTGATCACCTATCACCGCCTTATGCTTTCTGGATAGATTCCGGCCCGTTATAATGTGCTGCGGTCAATGTATAAGGCGGCCTCTGCCCAGCACTATATAGATTCTACATACGGCTGATAACAGCGAATAATAACCTTCCCCTGAGTGTTTCCTCTGAGCCTCGCACAGACCCCGTACACACAATGCGTCACTTACCCGCGTCTGACAGCTCATACATCTCCCTCGCAGCCATATAACCCGTCGCACCCCGCGAACAGTCACGTGAACTCGTACAAGTCACGTGCCCGGCGCCGGCATATTCCGCCACCATTTTTAAAGCGGTCATCACATCCCGGATACAATGAACGATTCTCTCTACCAACCGCAGGACACATCATCCCGTCACAGGCTGTGCTCGGCATCAATGCGGGGCCAAGCTGGTATATAACTGCCAATGATAGGGGTCTACAAGATTGGAATAAAACGATAAAGTGACTGAATCCAGTAGGAGGCTTGGAGCGCAGAAAAATAGGCGTGTCCGTATGACCACGCCCCTAAGCGGCACACGTCCAGGCGCGCAACCCTATTGGACAGTCTGCGCTCCACAGCGTGCGCCCTGGTTTAGGAAGAGCCTATCTGGAGCCGGCGGCGGGGGAGGATGGTATCTTCTCCGTTCTGTACGATTCTGCATGTTATAGCTTCGTTAAATAGCTCGTGAGAATATTTGTTTAATTTATAAACATTTTATTTTATTCCTTAGTACTTTTATATTCAGCACGTATCCTTGTGTATAATTAGAGAAGACAAGTGCGAACCCCCTGTATGTGACAGATGAGGTGGTCCATGGGTGAAGTTTGGGAGAAGGAAGACAGTGAGGAGCGTGTGCTGTCAGATTAGCATCCAAAGCAGTCATAGGCGGAGGCATCATGCAGTCCATGCGCTGGCTGCCGCTGGAGGCCAATCCAGAGGTGAGTGCTGGCTGGAGGGTGAGGAGTGCTGGGAGGAGGAGGAGGAGGGTGAGGAGTGGTGTCTGTAGCAGGTGGGTGAGGAATGGTGTCTGCAGGGTGGAGGGTGAGGAGTGGTGTCTGCAGGGTGGAGGGTGAGGAGTGGTGTCTGCAGGGTGGAGGGTGAGGAGTGGTGTCTGCAGGAGGAGGGTGAGGAGTGCAGGGTGGAGGAGGGTGAGGAGCGGTGTTTGGGATGGGAGGCGGAGGGTGAGGAGCGGTGTCTGGGATGGGAGGCGGAGGGTGAGGAGTGGTGTTTGGGATGGGAGGCGGAGGGTGAGGAGCGGTGTCTGGGATGGGAGGCGGAGGGTGAGGAGTGGTGTCTGGGATGGGAGGCGGAGGGTGAGGAGCGGTGTCTGGGATGGGAGGCGGAGGGTGAGGAGTGGTGTCTGGGATGGGAGGCGGAGGGTGAGGAGTGGTGTCTGGGATGGGAGGCGGAGGGTGAGGAGTGGTGTCTGGGATGGGAGGCGGAGGGTGAGGAGTGGTGTCTGGGATGGGAGGCGGAGGGTGAGGAGTTGGGTCTGGGATGGGAGGCGGGAGGGTGAGGAGCGGCGTCTGGGATGGGAGGCGGGGGTGAGGGGCGGCGTCTGGGATGGGAGGCGGAGGGTGAGGGAGTGGTGTCTGTAGCAGGTGGTGAGGAATGGTGTTGCAGGGTGGAGGGTGAGGAGTGGTGTCTGCAGGAGGAGGGTGAGAAGTGCAGGGTGGAGGGGGTGAGGAATGGTGTCTGTAGGAGGAGGGTGAGGGAGTGGTGTCTGGGATGGGAGGCGGAGGGTGAGGGGTTGGATGGGAGTGGGGTGGGGGAGGTGGGATGGGAGGCGGAGGGTGAGGAGTGGTGTCTGGGATGGGAGGCGGAGGGTGAGGAGTGGCGTCTGGAGAGGGGGTGAGGAGGGTGGAGGGAGGGGTGGTGTGTAGGGAGGTGGGTGGAGGAGGTGCGCAGGGTGGAGGGTGAGGAGTGGTGTCTGAGGAGGAGGGTGAGGAGGTGCGGGAGAGGAGGGAGTGAGGAGCGGTGTCTGGATGGAGGGAGGGTGAGGAGGGTGTCTGGGATGGGAGGCGGAGGGTGAGGAGCGGCTGTCTGGGATGGGAGGCGGAGGGTGAGGAGCGGCGTCTGGGATGGGAGGCGGAGGGTGAGGAGCGGCGTCTGGGATGGGAGGCGGAGGGTGAGGAGCGGCGTCTGGGATGGGAGGCGGAGGGTGAGGAGCGGCGTCTGGGATGGGAGGCGGAGGGTGAGGAGCGGCGTCTGGGATGGGAGGCGGAGGGTGAGGAGCGGCGTCAGGGATGGGAGGCGGAGGGTGAGGAGCGGCGTCTGGGATGGGAGGCGGAGGGTGAGGAGCGGCGTCTGGGATGGGAGGCGGAGGGTGAGGAGCGGCGACTGGGATGGGAGGCGGAGGGTGAGGAGCGGCGTCTGGGATGGGAGGCGGAGGGTGAGGAGCGGCGTCTGGGATGGGAGGCGGAGGGTGAGGAGCGGCGTCTGGGATGGGAGGCGGAGGGTGAGGAGCGGCGTCTGGGATGGGAGGCGGAGGGTGAGGAGCGGCGTCTGGGATGGGAGGCGGAGGGTGAGGAGCGGCGTCTGGGATGGGAGGCGGAGGGTGAGGAGCGGCGTCTGGGATGGGAGGCGGAGGGTGAGGAGCGGCGTCTGGGATGGGAGGCGGAGGGTGAGGAGCGGCGTCCGGGATGGGAGGCGGAGGGTGAGGAGCGGCGTCCGGGATGGGAGGCGGAGGGTGAGGCGCGGCGTCCGGGATGGGAGGCGGAGGGTGAGGCGCGGCGTCCGGGATGGGAGGCGGAGGGTGAGGCGCGGCGTCCGGGATGGGAGGCGGAGGGTGAGGCGCGGCGTCCGGGATGGGAGGCGGAGGGTGAGGAGCGGCGTCCGGGATGGGAGGCGGAGGGTGAGGAGCGGCGTCCGGGATGGGAGGCGGAGGGTGAGGAGCGGCGTCCGGGATGGGAGGCGGAGGGTGAGGAGCGGCGTCCGGGATGGGAGGCGGAGGGTGAGGAGGGGCAGCCACCTGGCAGTGTGCTCCATGACTCCTTCTCTTCTTCCTTGCAGGTTATGAACCAGGTGAGTGAGTGGCAATCCTCTGCCGTAGTGTTACTAATAAAGGGTTGAAGATCAATAACACGAGTGATGAGTAAGTATGATGTGCTCAGTACATACATGGCTGTGCCACCTGTAGGGTTGTTTGTTACTGCAGCCATTGCTGGGGAGGCCCTCGCCTTCCTGGATAATGACTGATCCCTGGGTGTAACAGGTACAATTACTCATCACAGTGAGTCTGTGGGAAATGACTAGTCAGGTGCTTATGTACAGCATTTACTGCTCTCCTGCCAGGTCTGGCTCTACACCACCTGTCACAGAGCTGCAGCACTGTGTGCTGCCATATGGTGCCAATGCAAACTGGAGGTGCCCACCTATGTAATATGTCATAATGTGGAGAAAACATCCTTTTACCTTCAGATGACATGTATGGCCCTTAAGGCAGAGTGCAGGCACCATACTATATCTTACAGCACAGATATATAATCTGAGCACAGCCTTCAGGGGTCTCCATATTTGTCAAGTGTCCTCATGTCTGAGTTTATACTGTATTGCCCCTATCATAGGTGAATAAGCTTACAACACGCACTATGTATACAGCAGGTGAAATAAGTATTGAACACATCACCAATTCTCTAAGGAAATTTATTTCTAAAGGTGATATGAATTTCTCACCAGATGTTAGTAACAACCCATCTAATCCACAAGGGGATAAAATTAAACCATAACTGTCCATAGGTTTAGTGATTTAGAATAAAGAAAAATGGCACAGGAAAAACATAATGAACACGACTACATGAAACGTGTTCAATTCTTTGTACAAGGCTTTTGTTGGCGATGACGGCTTCAAGACACCTCAGGTATGGAGAAAATAGTCACATGCATTGCTCCTATGTGATTTGGTCCTCACTTCCACACAAACACTTCAGATCCTGAGAGA
This sequence comes from Allobates femoralis, assembly GCA_033576535.1. Classification (NCBI taxonomy): domain Eukaryota; kingdom Metazoa; phylum Chordata; class Amphibia; order Anura; family Aromobatidae; genus Allobates; species Allobates femoralis. The sequence goes on along the minus strand of JARQOC010000002.1, from coordinate 562,807,246 downwards.
CCTGTGGGCTTCTTCTATGAACTCTGAGCTTTAGTTCCTTCCATACATATTCTTTTAGATTCAGGTCCGGTGATTGGCTGGGCCACTCTAGCAGCTTTATCTTCTTTCTGTGAAACCAATTGATAGTTTCCTGTGTATTTGGGATCATTGTGCTGGTGAAATATCCTCCGCTCATCATCCTGTTAGGTGTCAGTAGATTTTTATCAAGAATATCACTGTCCATTCATCCATCATTAAATCATATGCAATTTTATCAGTGATCACTGGACCAATGCCATATGTTTTGCAGCAATAGGGCTGCGAAGATCTTGAGACAGCTCTCTGGTTTTACCCATGATAAGATGTTTCTTGTGTGGCTCCTTGGTAATGAGACACCTTTTTATAGGCAATCAGTTGAACCAGTTGTTATTTTTCACTAAGTGACAGGTTTGCTTTCTAATACTGACAGATTTTATCTGGTGTCATGACTTTCCATGTTTTTTTGTTTTTTTTTTGCACCTTTTTCTCCACATGTTCAATACTTTTCCCCTGTGTCATTTCTCATTATTACACCAAACCTATTTTGTGGTCATCTATGGGTTGATTTCTTTAGCTGTGTTGAATGGATGGGTTGTTACTGACATCTGGTGAGAAATTCAAGTCAATAGCATCTTTAGAAATAGATCTACTTGATGTGATCAATACTTATTTCACCGACGTGTATATGAATATGTGTTTCATGTTCTGATAGCTTAGCGGGGCAGTGCTATAGGGCTGCTGATGCTTATTAGCCATATCCCTGTCCTTCCTTTGACCTACAGCAATCTTCTCCTGTCATTTATATGATTTTCAGGGGGATGCCCACTAATTGAACAACTCTCTTAACTATATATTCAGGGGAATACATTATTTATGTACTGACCTCCAACTCTGGCTGTATCCATCAATGACAGCACCAGGTCTCTGAGAGCTGACCGACCTGACACTTTTTTTTTTTTTTTAAACATTAAATTTTTATTGAGGTTTTTGCAAAACGTGAGAAACAAACATAACATGTCAATGTCTGATCCTTATCGGAAACAGAACAGAGCCGGGGGATCTAATAGACACTAGACATCTAAAGCACCTAAAACAACAGTAAAAAGAAAAGTAAGTGTTATAAGGGGGGAAATAAAGGTAGAAGAAAGAGAAAGGAGAGAGGGAAAAGGGGAGGGGGGGGAGGGGGACGACTTCAGGTTGTATTGGGAGTCCGTAAAAGGGGAGGGGAGAAACCATGCGGACTGCAGCATAGATCGAGTCACACTACACTATGTCCCCTATTTAAATCGAGTGTGATTTGGGCCGTTGAAACGAAGCCGCCAATTGTGTTATTTCAATGAGTTCCAAACAGACAGACAACTCATGGGGAAGACCGCTCCACAGCCGGCGGATCTGCAGGTTTTGCGGGGCAAGAGGGCCGGACGAGTCCCTGGGGGATCGGTGCAGCCTCTGGGTGTGAGGCCCAAACACTCCATCTATCATGGATCGACCGTCTGGATAACTTATTTAGTGCTAGATAGTATTCCTGATGGAAGATCCAGTTTATCTTATGTGTCAGCTCAGTCAGGGTAGGCAAGGATGAGGCCTTCCACTTCACGGCTAGGCATAGGCGGGCAGCGATAAGGATATACGTTACCGTTCCCCGCAACGGCCAGGGGAAGTCTCGAATGCCAATATTCAGAACCGCCAACTGAGGCGTCAGGTCTTGCCTAATTCCAGTGACCGAGTGGATCAGGGTTTGGACCAATGTCCAGAAGGGGCGTATTTTCGGGCAGGTCCACCACGTGTGCTATGTTGCCTCTCTCTCCACATAGTCTCCAACACTGCAGGGATTGCCCCCCAGTGGTGTGAGCAAGGCGAACAGGAGAGAGGTACCATCTGAGATGAATTTTCTTTATGTTCTCTAGATGGTTCACACATCTGGTGGTGCTCCCCACTTCTTTAGCTGCTGCGTGCCAGTCTTCAATGTCTGACGTAAATCCAAGATCTCCCTCCCATCTCCTCATGTAAGGCAGTTTCACCTCTTGGTCCACAGACACCAATTCCCCATAGATCTTGGACAGTGTCCGCGGTTTGGGGGGATCCGCTTGAACAGCCCTAAGGAGAGACGATGCACGGAGGGGGGGCACAGGTAGTGGGATGTATGTGGCCACGCGTAGAAGATGGTCTAGTTGAAAAAACTGCAAGAATGCCGCGCGGCACTCAGGAAACCACCCACAAAAGGTCTCAAATGTAGGCCACGTCCCCTCCTGACAAAAATCTCCCAGTGAGAGCAAACCCGCATCCTCCCATGTCCTCGTCTGAATCGACGGGACATGGAGGCGCAGCGCTCGTATCGGTACTTCCTCTGGCGGAACATGGGTCCAGGCCCGCGGCAGTGTCCTCCAGTAGTGTAAGAGGGTTTGGGAAGTCTCAAGCTGGCGAGTCTGGGTGACTGGTTGAATCGACTCAGCCGCCAGGAGGTCCCCTAAAGTGCCGCCCCTCAAGTAGGAAGTCTCAATGGATATCCATCTGAGGTGTTCAGGGCTGCGCCACCAGGACCCAGCCTCCTCCGATGACAGCCCTATGGTATTCCAGAATATTTGGCATACCCATTCCACCCGCCCCTATCGGAGCGTACATCGTCTCTCTGGCCACACGTGGTATCTTGTTGGCCCAAATGAAAGCGTTTACTGCGCTCTGTAATTTAGCCAGAAGGGTTTTGGGGATCCTAAGGGGAACACATCTGAACATATATATTACCTTTGGTAAAGTCATCATCTTGAAGGCGTGCAAGCGAGCAATCCAAGAAAGAGACTTAGCACCAAAGGTGGCTACGTCCGAAAGGACTTTTGATAGTAGTGACTCATAGTTAAGTCTCATGAGTTGGCTGGAGGGTGCCAGTGTAATCCCTAGGTAGGGGATACCGCCCCTGGACCAGCGAAACGGTAAGAATCTAGAGAGAGCAGCTACTTCTGAGTTCGGGATTCCTAGTGGGAGAAGAGTTGACTTATCCGCGTTCAGCTTGTAGTACGAGACCCTCGAGTACTCCTCTAGTATGCGCATGACCGCTGGGAGGGACCGAGACACCTCTGTGCAAGTGATGATAATATCATCAGCATACAGACCAATGGTGTGGACACCACCACCCACTTTGACCCCCGCCACATCAGGGGCCGAGCGGATTTTTTCAGCTAGGGGTTCCACTGCCAGGGTGAAAATCACCGGTGACAGCGGACAACCCTGACGAATTCCGTTCGTGATCCGGAAGACAGGCGAGAGAAAGCCAGATGTAACCTTGGCGTTAGGGTTGGAGTAGAGGGACAGCACCGCCTTTAGGAATGGACCCACAATGCCGAATCTTCTAAGTACCGCTTCCAGGTAGCCCCAGTGCACCCTGTCAAACGCCTTCTCCGCGTCCAAAGACAGGAATGCACCGGGGGTCCCCTTCAGCTCCATGGATCTGATGAGATCCACCATTCTTCTCGTCCCATCTTTCGCCTGTCTCCCGGCCACGAATCCGACTTGGTCCGGATTTATTAGCTTGGGCACCACCCCTCTTAGTCTGTAAGCGAGAACAGCGGCATAGATTTTAAGGTCGCAGTTCAGAAGGGAGATGGGTCGATAGCTCCCAGGCAGGTCAGGGTTCTTGTCAGATTTGGGAATCGTAATTATTGTAGCCTGAAGCTGGAGCGGGTCAATTGTGCCTACGTCTCTCCACTGCCGGAAAGTTCGCAGAAAGTAAGGAGCCAGTGCCTCTCTGAATGTCTGTAAATATTCATTAGGTAGGCCATCCGGGCCAGGGGCCGAATGGAGCTTTGTGTCTCCAATTGCACGATAGACCTCACCCAAGGAAAAGGGAAGATTCAAGTAGTCTAGATCTGAGGCCGAGACAGAGGGCAAGCTCAGTCCCTCTAGGAAATTTCCAATCAGCTGTGGAGTAGGCTGGGGGGTCTCGGAATCGTGGTGTAGGTTATACAGATCTGAATAATATTGTTGGAACACTGTCGCGATATCCACGGGGCTTCTCACCACTCTACCTGTTTTGTCTTTGATGTTATCTATCGTGGAGCGAGCATTTCTCTTTTTTAGACGTCTTGCCAATATGGCTCCCGCCTTGTCCCCAGATTCATAGAACGCCGATTTCGAGCGGCGTAAGGCTCCTTCATGTCGGGACAGGAGTAGGGATCTTAACTGTATTCTGGTTAGCGTCAACTGAGAGTCCAGAGTGGGGGTAGGGTTGATTTTATTTTCAGCTTCTAGGTCAGAGAGTCGGCTAATCAGTTCCGTTCTCTCTTTTTCACGACTTTTCTTAAGTTGAGAGGCCTTCTGGAGGAAGAGGCCCCTGACATAAGCCTTATGGACGGCCCAAAGGGTCTCGTCTGTCACACAGGCGTTATCATTGAGTTTAAAATATTCGACTATATGGGCTCTGATGTCCTCCACAAGGCCGTCATCAGACAGAAGAGCGCAGTTCAGTCTCCACGTGCCCGGTGGAGTGGGGCGGGAGTGCACCGACAGTTCAAGGGACACCGGGGCATGGTCAGACCACGTTATGAGCCCAATCTCAGCGCAGGCACAGGCCGTAAGAGTGTTATCGTCTACCAAAAAATAATCTAGTCTAGAATACGACCTATGCCTGCGCGAGTAGAAGGAGTAGTCTCTCTCTGTTGTGTGCAGGTATCTCCACGGGTCATGGAGACGATATTCCTTGCATATAGGTCCCGCCTCTTTTCCAGACCCAGGTGCCCCCCGAGATCTATCCAGAAGTCTGTCTTGTACTAGATTAAAGTCGCCACAGATGACTTTAAATCCTCCCGTATTCGTAGAGACCCTATCCAAAAGTCCCCTGAGGAACTTCACCTGTCCCTCATTAGGTGCATACGTGTTTACCAGTGTCAGGGGTACCCCAGATATCACACAGGAAAGAGCGATATATCTACCATCTGGGTCGGCGTCTACAGTGACTAGTGTGAATTGTAAGGAGTGTTTAATAAAAATGCACACTCCAGCCCTCTTGCCCGTCGTATTCGCAAAAAATGCTGTGGGAAACATATGATGGTGTAACCTGTGGTTGTCTGTCTGCAGTAGGTGGGACTCCTGAATACACAGGATATCCGCTTTTGATTTCAAGGCCTCCCTCCACAGAAGGGAACGCTTGAAAGGGGAATTCAATCCCTTGACGTTAAAGGACACAATTTTCATAGTGCGAATGTTATAGTTGGAGGGTATTACCTGGTGGTGGCTTCAAACTTCGACCGGTGCCTGTGACACGCTTGTATGTAGGATAAAAGGGGACACAAGGGGACACAATTATCTGTAGTGAAATCACTCGAGAAGGGATTGGGAGTAGAGGGGATGGGGGAAGGGGGCGACAGACATTTAGCAGGGGAATGAGAGAGATGGGGGAGTAGAGAAAGGAGGGAGATAAGAGAGATAAGTAAAAGAGATAAGTAAGAGAGAGAGGTCACCAGAGATAAGTCGTAAGAAATATAACTCTTAGAACATATGTAATACGATGAATACAGAGATAGATGTAGTAGCTAACACAGGGCACTGTGTATGGACCTCTCCGTCGCAACAATGGGGATAAGGGGGTAGGACAGTCAATCTCCCCCGGCTCGGCTGAGGGGAACAGTGGAACTCTCCACGTCAAAACTGGCAACCAGAGGATGGAAACAAAATGACTCCGACAGTTAAAAGAAAAAAAAAAAAAAGGAGAATTCCAAACAATTAAAAGAAAAATAACAAATAACAAAATTCCTCTGCTGGGGGTCAGAGCGTGTCCTGAGGTAAAAAAGTGTAGAGAATCATCCGAAAAGTTCAGTTCAAGTAATGGTGGAGGAAGAACCTTCGTTTCTGGCAGGTGAAGAGCGAGACAGTGGAGAGGAGGGATGAGCCGTCCCTGGAGTTGGTGAGCGACGAGGCGACGGCTCTGGGTCTCCAGTGAGGTTCCACTGTTTGAGGGCCTTTCCCATTTGGCTGGGAGACAGGAAAAGATGCATTTTTCCTTTGTATCGGAACTTGACCCTGACCGGGGTGCCCCAGCTGTAGGAAATCCCTTTGTCTCTCAAAACTTTACAATGCGGGGCAAATTCCCTCCTGTGGGCCAAAGTTCCAGGGGAGAGATCTGGGAAAGCTTGGATGCCAGAGTATGGTGCTGGGGGGGTACCCAGATGTCTCATCTTTTGCATGATTGTCTCTTTAGCTCTAAGGGTGGAGAAGGAGACTAGGATATCTCTCGGTAAGGTCTTATTGATGTGTGAGGGTTTTGGGATGCGGTAAGCTCTGTCGTATTGCAGATCATCTCCTGGTGTCTCTGGGAGTAGTTTTTGCAAAAATTGGCTCACTGTCTCATGTAGGTCCTCCTCGGCGTCTTCTTCAGGAAACCCTCTGAGGCGCAGGTTCTTAGCTCTAGCTTTATCCTCCAGATCCCACATTTTCAACTTCACTAGTTTCATGTCACCAGCCATGACAGAGTAGTCCTCTGCCAACTCGTTATGGGCCGAGGCGTATTCCGCCATTTTTTCCTCTATGTGCTGTGTTCGTTCTCCCAGGACTGTCACCTCTCCTCTCAGCTCTCGTAGAATGTCTTCTTGTATGGATTGTCTGAGAGCGCCCATTGCTTCCATTAAAAAGCTTCGTGTCACCTGGGTCTCTCCCTCTTTCTCCGATGAGTGGCCCCCGGAGCTTCGGGGTCCACGCAGGTCAGTAGCCGGCTGGGAGGGTCGGGAAGGAGAGGGCTCCATGTTGGGAGTCAGCATTTGTTGTCGCTCTGGTGGGTAAAAATCCGTGAGCCTTGCGGACTCTTCCGCGTTTCCGCTGTGATTGCCTCGGCATCTCTGGTGTCTTCTTTGCGTTGTGGGCAGGAGGTGGAGGACTTTGTCGGGTGGAAGGGTCCGTTAATGCCGCAAAACCTCAGGAACAAGCAGTAGCTCAGCACATTGCGCCCGGTGACAACAGCTCCTGCATCACGTCCCCGCTAAACAATCTTTAGACTGTCACATAGGAAAGAGAGCAGGGTCCAAGTTATATGACAAGATATTTAGTAGGAATGTATTAGTGCAAGCAGTGCTGTGACGGAAACAGTATTAATTTTCATGTAATTTATCAGTGTGGTCACCAGGAGGCACTGTAGTCTCACATTTGTTGGAAACAGCTTGCTGAGCAGTACATGGCAGGCACTGTAAATGTAGTTAATGGCAAAGCAGTCCACAGTAAAATGTTATCCTCAGTTGGTTATTGAGATATTGCACTGTCTCCATTAACCCCTACGTTGCTGTTTATTTCTTTCTGTGTCTCTGCAGGTGGGGGATGTCTGGTACTTGTAGCGTCTTTTATAGGGTGTGGGGCTGTGTATCTCCCACAGCAGATTCCCAGGCACACCCTGCAAGTCCTTCTCCCTGCTCCCAGCTCCCTGTTGTTTGGTGTAGTGTCAGCCCCAGGGTGTTTTACTAATAATGGTGGCAGGCCGGAAGAGAGCCCCCCGGGCTGTTAATAGTGTGCTCCCACCGCTCCTCTGTCTCTCCTGGGCGCGCAACCACCCAGCTCCCCTGTCTGTCGCGGGGGGGTCCGGGGCCGCCGGTAGTGCGCTGCTACACGCTCTCAGGAGCGGGAGCGTGGCTGCCGAGGCGCGGTCTCCGGGAGTCGCGGGTGTCAATCACCGCCTCCCGCGCCGGTGCCTCCGCTTCACAGCTCCTCAACGCGAGCCGATTCCGCGGCTGCTGCTGGGTCAACTCAGAGGGAGAGCCAGCCAACAGGGCAGGCGGGAACCAGCTGGGGAGCGCAGGATGGGCTCACACCGGGCCCAAGATGGAGGAGGCCCGGGGCTCGTGGCAGACCAACCTGGGCTGAGCTGATGTAAGCTCAGAGAGTCTTTGTTCCAGGTCTCCTGGGTCTCTGATGGTCTGCAGAGCTATCGTTGAGGGCAGATAGGCAGACTGAGGGGCCTCCTGTAGTGGATGGCTGTGGATTCTGCAGGTCTCAATGGAGCTGTGTCAGGAGCATCCTCCTCAGTCGGCGGCCATCTTGGACTCGTCCGACCTGACACTTTATGATGCCAATGGGTTATCACACCTGCCCCGCACGTCTGAGGGAAGTGTGACTGCTAAAGTTCTTAAGTAGCTGCTGATCGACTGCAGCGTGACATGAAATCGCTGGAACAGGGCAAGAACGCCTGTTGTGTTTTTTATTCCACCTCTGTACTTGTTCTTTAAATCTAATCCCCTGACCTTTGTCGGTGACTCTCCTTCTGACGGCTTCATCCTTTTCTGGTGGTGCTCCAGTCGGTATGCTGGGATTTGTGACCTGCCGGAAGCTCCAGTGTTTCATGGTGCGTGCTCAATACAAGTCTGAGTGCCTCGTTCTTGCATTGAGCGCTTGTGACGTAACTTCTGCCTTCCAACCAGTCATAAGTTATGAGCACAGGACTAGAGCGAGCTTGGTAGGAGGTGAAAATGCCGGAAAGTGAGTAAATGACGGGGTAGAGGGTTTACGTTTAAATCTCTATTTTAGCACTGAATATAAGCTGGGATCATGCCTACACTGGGGAATCCTCCATTTAAGAAGGGGTTGTCCACATGAGGATGGTTTGAGCAGCTACCAGACACAGTTGATGGAGGTTTATCTTCCCTGAGAACAAAAGAACTTTTCTTTTTTTCTTTTTTTTTTTTTTTTTTTTTTTTTATCACATTACATTCTGTTGCATCATTTAAGCATCCATCTCTTTGTGGACCAACGGTTTACATAAAAGAAAAACTTCCTGCTGCTTCCATCTTACTGCCTATATTGAGATGATTAGTTGACCTAGTGAAGTCCACACGTGGATCACGCTACTCCACAGGACAGACATTTGAAGAGTGAGATTGTTGTCACATACAGTATTTGACAGCAATGCATACAACTCATTTAATGTTGCTGACTCCTGGTAGCTTCCCGAGCGAGATCTCTTGTCTTTTCATCAATCTTTGCAGGATGTCCAGTTTATTTAGCCACTTACTGATGACTGTATTCAGTCTTCCATGGTATTTCTAATTCCTTAGATTTATTTATTTGCTGATTCATGGTGTTTTTTTTTGTTGTTGTTGTTGTTGTTGTTGTTGTTGTTGTTGTTGTTGTTTTTTCCCCTCATTCTTTCGACTAACTTTTAACAATAAGTACTTAATGAGGACCTGTCGCCCTTCACCCCCCCCCCCCCCCCCCAATGGATTAGAATCTAAGTGCAGCACTGAATGCAGAATGTCTGCTGCATTCAGGTAAGGGTTCCCCCCATGTGTCTGTGCGGTTGGTACCCCAAGAGATAGGCTTAGGAAAGCTTACAGTTAGAAGCCATGGAGGCTGGCTCTTGTGATGCAGCCACCTCGTAGCACGGGGTATTTCACGCCCCCTGCTTCTTTGTGCTGCCTTTTTAAAATGTGCAGGGCGGGGAAAGTAGAGGACTCATGTCCCGCCTCCTCTGACATCAGAACCTTTGCTCGCCCTGCTTCGTAGCATAACACAGAGCAGGGCGGGGAAAGTAGAGGACGTCACAGCAGGTGGAGGGACAGGCGGCGATGAGCAATACCTCGCTCTGCGTCTACAGCACAAGGACGTGCAGAGCACAGGCGAGGACTTGGGTGAAATGACTGGCAGGAGGGAGGCGGCAAACACATTTTAAAAAGACGGCACAGACGCAGGGGGCGTGAAATACCCCCGTGCTACGAGGTGGCTGCAGCACAAAGGCCAACCTCCCTGGCTTCTTACTGTAAGATTTTCTATGCCTGTATCTTGGGGTACCAACCGCACAGAGACATGGGGGACCCCTTTCTTGAATGCAGCAGAGTTGCTGCATTTAGTGGTGCACTTAAATTCTAATCCATGGGGGGGTGACAGGTCCTATCTAAGGACCATGGATTTTGCTGTAAAATATTACTAAGAAAACGTAATGAAAATCCTACAAGAACAATTACGCTATGTAACATGAGTTTTTTTGTTCCCAGGGAATAAATGTAATTTCTTAATTGGTTAGATCATAAAAACATGGAAACAATGTATTAGACTGCAAGAACTTTGCACTTTGCAGGCATAGCACCTTCTTACTCTTTCTGTGTCTTGATCCCTCAAAATCACGGATCCGGGCACAGAAATGGCATCCGGAGTTCACATCCAGGCCTGTCTGCTCCTGTCTGTGGTGTCCTGCAAAGAAACAGGATCCCCACGGACAGGAAAAAATCATGATGTGAAAGGGGCCTAAAGAGAAGCTATCAGAATGATTTTATAGTGTAAAGTAAAGACATACCGGTAATGGTGCTGTAAGACAGATTACATTAATACCTTTGACAAAATCAGCATTGTTTTTTAAACTGCATTTGAATTTTCCTTTTTTTTTTTTTTTACAAATTGGCTTTCAGTGCACAGCGGTCGGATTGTAACGCTGAGTCGTCTTCTCCCTGTCTGTGATTCTCCCAGCCTCTCTGCATGCCTCTTGTCTGTGAATGACTGGTCACAGCCGAGATTTCAAACTGAAGGGGCGAATCATTCACAGCCAAGATGCAGGCTGAGCAGCTTAGACAATTACAGACAGGGAGGAGAAGACTAAGTGGACAGTTTAGCCCCTATGCATCTAAAACCTTTTTATGAATTTGACACATTTTACTCCAGTCATCTCAAGATCAAATTGACATAGAGTAGCAATTTTAATGAAATTCTCACTATGTTTGGAGCTGGTGTTTTTCATCAGACTAGTTACAGAAATGGTTTAAGTATCCTATGAAAAAGGTGAAATGAATGCGGAGTATACTGTTAGAACCCTTCCTTCAAGTGTAAGTAACAGCTGTTAAAGGGGAACTCCAGTGAGAATTTTCTTGTGCAGTTCCTGCCCTGCTAACCAGAGCAGAAGAGCAGGTATGATTTTATTGATTTATAAGAGATCTATAGATCCTAGAACTGCAGTGTACAGCTCTGTTTCATCATGTAGCAGGGCAAGAACTGTGCTAAAAAGTTTTCTCTCACTGGCGTTCCCCTTTAATTTGCCACATTGATGCCCATGTTAGAAGGCTAGAGTCCAGTCTTGGTATGTCTGTGATTCATTTATGGCATGGCCGCTAGTCAGGACTGTGAGGGGAAACAGCAGCTCTTTGGCGCCCCCTTATCATCATGTCAATCATGGCATTGACCAAGTATAAGGAAGGGGCCGCAGCTGCCCTGCTATTGACCTGGTATTGAGGCGTGTTCAGTGAGTGTTCTGTGTGTGTGTGTATAATGTATATATCACTAGGGATGGGCGAATCCCAACTGTAAAGTTCAGAGTTTGTACCAAACCCCTAGTGTTCGGATACAGAGCCCGAACACTGACTCCCCTGTGAAGTTCAGGTTTGGCTGGGAGCTGTAAGAATAAACAAAACAGTGATTTAAACAGCGTTATACTTACAGCGGTCCGCGTGCTTGTACTTCTGGGGCCGTTCATTAACTTCCTGATTTATTCACCACACTGGCTCCAATAGCCAGTTGCAGATGCCCACTCTGTGATCATGTCTGAGATAGGCTGTTGCGCCCATCACCCATTGTGCTGGAGTCTGTTGTGATTGGTTTCCATAGGCAACGACCCTGATGTCGGAGTAGTGTAAGAGTAATAAAAAAAAAAAATGCAGGGCTTCGCTGTGTTTTTCACTCTTAGAGCTGATAAATGCGGACAGCTATGGTCTGCCACCCCGAGCTGTCTGACTTTACCATGGCTGGCAATCAAAAATACAGGGAACCCCATTATTTGTTTTAATCATCTAAACTAATGAAGTAATTAAAAAATAATGTGTGGAATTTGCCTATTTTTGATTGACAGCCAAGGTAACATCCAGGCAGCTGGGGGCTGGTATTCTCAGTGTGGTGAAGCCCATAGTTATTGGATTCCCCCCCCTCCCCCCAGGCTAATGAATAGCAGCTCTCAGCCGCGCTAGAAATTGGCACATTCTTTAGAAGCGCCAATTGGAGGGCTTTATCCGGCTCTTCCCGATGCCATGCTGTGGTGGCATCGGGGTGATAGGAGGGGTTAATGACAGCTGAGTATTGACTGCTTGTCATTAAGCCCAGATTGATAATGATCAGGCCTCTGAGAGCCGCCCATTATCAATCCTGTGAGGAAATAGTCAAAATACACAACACACAGGGAAAAATCCATTATTTGAAATAATTTGCATCAGCTTCTCCATGTTCGAGAGCAGAAAACTCTTATTGAAGGCTTGTTAGAGCTTGCTTGTGACCTCGTCTTGAGTGAAGATGCCCAGCTTGCAGACATTTTGTGCTTGGCTGCAGACTGCTGGGTACTTCGGTGCAGATGTGAGTCTATGAAAAAATGGATTTCAGCGTGGCGGGAATTGTGTTGCATTTTCTGGAGGGCTGCACTCTTGTTACTTGTGACTGTATGGCGGCTGCTGTAATACCTGTATGCCGTGCAATGTGGGTGGTAGCTGCTCCATACAGTCCAATCCGCTATTAAATGGACTAGCATCCATTTGACTGGTCTACCTTTGTTTACTTTGTGCTGTGTGAATTTCAGCATACAGCTTAAACCTTCTCTGCATCCTAAGTAAACAGACCATTGGTTCTGTAGTCTATTGTTTATTGTTTAATAGTGAGGGAATTATGTGATTCGATGGATAGTAAAACCATAAGAAGACAAATTAAACAAATCAGTGCTAAGCATATCACATCAACAGTAGTGACAATACACAGCAAAGAGCATAAATCCGCACTGGGTACATAAATCACATAACAGCTATGACCATATTCAGTACAGGAGATCCTTCGCTAAAATAGAGGCTTGAAGATAAACACATACATCCCTGCAGACCTAATCCCTATGTAAACACTATTGCTGTACAATCCTAACTACAGGATCTAAAGTATCAAATATATAGACAGGAGTATAACTCTCAGCAGATTAACTTGACAAGGTGACAAGGATGATGGAGGTTCACAAGAAAGAAGCAGGAGCAAGAGAACACATGTATGTGGGATGGAATCCTTTCTGATTCTGGCTTCTCCATTCCCAGATATGCAGAGGTCTGACCCTCAATACACTGTGTTCTTAAAGAAGAAGAGACCTAGATATGCAGGAATACTGCCAGATTGTACTAAACATATGTAAAAATCATAACAGGGTAACATGTCAGATTACACAGGTTATAACAAGTGTCAAAGTAGAATTACTTTAACCTACTGAGCCAAAATGCCAGAACACCCCCAGCCTCCCTAGCCACCATTTCATAACTTTAAAATTCTGATTCTGGTTCAAGTTTGGGTCAAGTCCGGTCCTGAACCTGGACTTTAAAAAAGGTCCGGCCAGATCTGCCGAACCCGAACATCGATGGGTTCTTCCAAAGTTGTCCAATACCCAAGAACAATATGTTGGCAGCAGTTCATAAGCTTGGTCTGTTACAGGCTTGTATCTGGTCAGAAACCAACCCCTGAGTAACCTATAATATTGCACAAGTGCACGGGCTTGAGACTCTGTATTGAGATAAAAGAAAAACACAGATTTAAGTTTTATATTTAATCGCCGTTAGGCTCACTAGATGATATTTACACTATTGAATATACATATATTATAGTTGTATATGCCAATAAAGGTAGTGAGTTATGACCGATATATGTAGTCAAATGTAATCTGTTACCAGTTTCTTGTTGCTGCCTAAATCACTGGCTCGGCTCATGGGAGGCACTGTTGAGCCAGGGTCTTTGCTTGGTCCCTTCCAGCACAGTGTTTGGGCCTTTTCATATCTGTTTTTTGCCTGTGTTTGGCTGCATTTGCATTTCCATGTGTTTTTACGGCAAAAACGCATTGAAACGCATCCAAAAATGCACCCATAGGGTTCAATGTAAAACGCATGTCACTTTGCAAAAACGCACACGTTTTTGCAAACGCAGCCCAGAACACGGGCTGCAGCGTTTTGGGCTGCGTTTTCAAAAACGCATGTATTTTGCATTTTTTTTCAAGATTACATGCGTTTTGCATTGAAACTTATGGGTGCGTTTTTGGAATCGTTTCAATGCGTTTTTAGCTTAGCTGTAAAAACGAATTTAAACACAAACGCTTCCCAACCTTAGGTGTGAACTGGGCCTTTCACATGTGGGAACATCCAAAAATGGGGCATTTGGTTTTTATGAACCTAGAATGCACCTACTGATCTGCCTTGTGCCAACCTCATGTGGGCTGGATTTGGAAGGAGAATTTTGAGCTGCAGATAAATATGAAATTGCAGCCTTCCTCTTATCGTTGTCCCTGGGCATCGTATACAAAATATATTGCTGTCACATTTTTGGTTATAAAGTCATCTTTTGATTGTAAACACAAACATAGCTGGTAATATCTGATGGGCAGCAAAATATTTGCTACAATTCTGGCCATCGCCCAGAGAAGAAAAACTGTCTTGCATTTGCAGTTTTATACAGATTTATAAAATATAACATTCATAACTGCAATATTGAGAGGTAAATGAAATTTGACTTCCCAGTCCTTCACCCAGGTGAACAAAAGAAATTAGAATCTCTGCTTCCCTCCAAAATGTCTTACTTCATTTGTCATAAGTGACCCTTCTCTCCATTCCTGAGTCAAACCTGACCAAATAATGTATTAGCTTTTCTTAACTACGCCACGGGAGAGATTCAGTTGGAGGGGCTGAGGTTTACAGCTAACAGAGTATCTCCTGACTGACAGCTCTAGAGATTTTGGGATGTTTGATGAGTTTCTTATATATTCTTTACACGGACTGTTTTTGTTTATGGGTTGACACTGTAGTTGATGGTTCTCTCCGAAAAGCAAATATAACTAAGATTGTGTGGTTTGTTTTTGGCAGACTCTACTGTGGAATTTTATGGCTGACACCATTATCGAGGCACTCTATGAGGCATCTGTGTACCGTATTGTATTTTTTTTTCTTCTTCTCCATTGGCCCAGTAAAAGGGATAGTCTAGTAGTGGATGATCACCCAACCCACAAATTCATAAAGCCAAACTGTAACAATATGACCAACAAGATATAAGAGCAAGAATACCACTGTCTGCTTCTGAAGTTTTAGATGAATAATGTGTGCATCAAGATAAATCTCTACATAAAAGTATCGTCTCAACATCCTTGGACAAAATTGTCAAGTGCTAGTAAAAAGAAGCACACGTGTAATTTGAATCTCCTCTTCTCCCTGTTCGCAAGAGCGGAGGGATTGTAAATTGTTCAATGCTCGTTGTCTGTTACCAACCACCATTAGTGTGGTTCAGTACGTGCAGGGCTTATAGTTGTTTTCAATAGAGCACCATAATCTGTAATCTAAAAATGGCTTGATCCTGCCAGCTTTAGTGTTCTCCGGCTCCTCCAGTGCTGCTGCAACCTCAAAGGTGCACAGGTCTGGCTAGCAATGTAGCTGCTCCGAACTGTCCATGTTCAGGAGTTCCCTTCAGGAAGCTAGTGTGCATGTGAGTGGCATGTTCCTGAAGATTAAAGGGAATCTAATTTTTACTACTTTATCTGACAGCAACATCATGCAGTCAGAGGAATACTGAACCCAACGATGTATCACACAGATTAGTTGCTGCAGCTGTTATGACACAATAAAAGCATTTAGTTTTAGCAGAGCTGGGAAAACTGGCCCTACCCAAACCAGGCTCTCAATAGAGAGGAACACTGAAATGCCACATCCTAGAGCTCCATGAGTGAAATGTTCCAGTTGCAAATTTTAATTCATTAAATAGGGGAATGTGTTGAGAACAATTAAAATATGAAAATGATCAATGTAAATCAAAATGAATGTCCCATGGAGGTCTGCATTTGGAATGATAATCAAAATCAAAGTGACAAATTAAATTGCAGGGTGATCCAACTTCAGTGGAAATACATCAAGACAAGGAAATGAGGCTCAGTAATGTGTGTGGCCTCCATGTGCCTGTATGACCTCTCTACAACACCTGGGCATGCTCCTGATGAGAAGGCATATGTTCTCCTGAGGGATCTTCTCCTAAAGCTGGATTAAAGCATCGGTCAACTCCTGGCCAGTCTGTGATACAATATTGCATTAGTGGATGGAGTGAGACATGTTTCAGATATACTCGATTGTATTGAGGTCTGGCAAACAGACAGGCCAGTCAATAGCATCAGTGCCTTCACCATGCAGGAACTGACACACTTCAGCTGCATGGCGCCTAGCTTTGTAATGCATCAGTAGAAACCCAGGGGTATACCTGCATATGGTCTGACAGTGGGTCTAAGGATGCCAGTACCTAATGGCAGTCAAGGTACCTTTGGCCCTCTAAAATGCTTCCCCACACAATTACCATCTGCCAATCGCCCAGCAGGGTGTTTGGCTTTAAGTACAAGACCTACTTGTGGATGTCAGGCTCTCCTATCACTGTCATGGAGTCTGCTTCTGACAGTTTGAGCAGATCCATGGATATTAGTGACCTACTGGAGGTCATTTTGCAGGGTCTGGGCACTGCTTCTCCTATTTCTCCTTGCACAAAAGAAGAGGTAGCAGTCCTGCTGCTGGATTTGTGCCCTCCTATGGCTTTCTGCATGTCTCCTGGTGTACTGGTCTGTTCCTGGTATCAGTTCCATGCTCTGGACACTGTGCTGACAGACACAGCTACCCTTCTTACCACAGCCCGCATTGATGTGCCATCCTGGATAAGTTGCACTACCTGAGCAACCTCTGTGGGTTGTGGACACCGCCTCATGCTACCTCTAGGGGTGAGAGCAATATCAAAAATGCAAGTGACTAAAATGGCCAAAAAGGATGAGAACTGAGAAATGGCCTGTGGTCACCACCTGCAGAACCGCTCCTTTATAGGGGGCGTCTTGCTAATTGCCGATATTTCTACCTGTTGTCTTTTCTATTTGCACAACAGCAATTGATTCACGATCCATGTTGCTTCATAACTGGACAGATTGATCTTCATTGAAGTGTGATTGACTTGGAGTTATTATTTAATTTTTTTTTTTTTTGAGCAATATGTATCAATGGGATGTGTCAATCATAGTAGATGGCTATGTGTGAATCACACTGTAGTCCTGTAATGGTAGTCACAGGGTAATATAGTTTTTAGTTTATGTAAACAATAGCACACAGCCTGAGAAGTGGCACAGTTGATTTGTTTTTTAACCCTTACATCATGCTGTCCTCAGCTTACATAGCAAAAACTTGCTTCCTTTTATCCCAAGGGTAACCTGTTAATACATACATCCACTTTCACAATAAATATATTCTTGCACTAGACTCTGTAACAGAATAAGATTTCTCTATCACTGTGTTACACATTTTTGCTGATGTCCCGCAGTACAGACCACTTGAAGTGTGGGCTAGGGAATGCACTAAACTAGGCAGCATCCTGCTTGTTGTTCTTAGCTTCCATCTACAGTGCAGGACCAAGCACTGTATAATCCTTTCACTCGCTGAAATCAATAGCTTGGCAGTAGACGGACTCTGCTACTTTAGTACAACCATAGCCTGTGAGCCCTTGTGGACAGGGTCCCCTCCAGTACCTATTTGTCCTGATTGTCTAGAGTTATTGTAATTGTGCTTGTCTCCCCTATCCTCATGTAAAGCGCCATGGAACTTAATGGCGCTATATAAATAAATAATAATAATAATAACCATAGCAGAAACTTCAGGTAGTCCGCACTGAGAGAGAGGACCGCCCATCCAAGACAGGAAACCTCTGAGATAAAAAAGGCGGTACCTATCCTGCACCTCAGTTTAGGTTTCATGTCTTGGAGGTGGGAGATCTCTGAATCTCAAGCGGTTCCCTGTCTTAACCCGGTAGCTGGAAGAGATGGTTCTCACCTGGCCGTGGTTCTGGACTTGGGTGCAGAAGCTCCTCCACGGGGTAATCACTTTCAGTGGGTGAGGGCGTGGGGTCTGGTAGAGTTCTACCAGCGACTTTGTCACGACCCCAGCGCCGCCCAGGCGACACACGTGCATGGCTCTGCCCAGTTACGCTGTGCCCTGGGTAAAAGAGGATCACGGAGGCAGTGCAGCGTCCTGGGGCAGAGTTTCCGGGCTTGGGAAGGAAGAAAGGCTGCACAAACGTCAGTAATTTAAAATTTCCCGCTGCGGGACCGCTACTTCCGGTTCGGTGGCAAAGCCGGAAGTGACGTGGTCCTGCACACTGTGGTCCAAGATGGCGGCGTCCTAAATCTGGAGGACGCAGGGTGGTTCCTGGCGGGGTCAGAGACTTATTGAGGGGTGCGGTGGCTGTTGATACCCTGCAGGAAAATGGAGCAGGGCTCTCTCCCAGCTGTGATGGCTGATCAGGTCTCAGCCTTCAGGTGGCAGTCATAAGTCCTCACAGAAGGGGGCCAAGGTGGATGTGGACCCGAAACAGCCTCTGAAGCTGGTATACCGTCATTTTGGATGACTGCCCTCGGTTTGTGCTATGTGCTTTTTACACTCTCTTTTTCTTGCTTGTTCCCTTAGGATGGCAAGAAGGTTTCCAAGTAAAAACATAAGGATTGTGCTATTTGCAAATTTCCTCTCCCTTAGGATTATGTGAAGGATTTATGCTCCCCTTGCATTGAGGACACTGTTAGGGGGGAGGTTCCCAGTTTGGCCTCTAGTCTCATAGATATAGTGAGGGAGGAATTCAGGTCCCTTCGGAAATCCGGGAAGGATAGGGGACATAAGAGGACTCGGGGTTCTTTCTCTACTTCTGACCTTGCTGCACCTAAATCTCGCAAGGGGAGATGCAGGTCCAGTTCTTCCTCTGCCTCGTCCTCGTTGTCCTCCTCCTCAGACGACAGCGGGGATGGGAAGCCGTGTTTTCCACTACACAGATTTTTTGGTTAAAGCTGTCCGCTCTACCATGGGGTTGGTGGACTCACATGACCCTGCTTCAGTTGAAGATTTAATGTTTGGTTTCCTCCAGGAAGAAGCACACCTTCCCTGTAAACCAAAAGGTTCAGGATCTTATTATGGAACATTGGAAGAAACCAGATAAGAAGGATTCACTTCCTTATATGGCTAAAAAGAAATATCCCTTTGAGGAAGAGGCGACCACTTCATAGGATAAGACCCCTAAAATTGATGTAGCTGTGGCCCAGGCCTCTAAGCGTTCCTTCATTCCCTTTTGAGGATTTAGGGAATCTGAAAGATGAGCTGGACAGGAGGTCGGATGTAATTCCTGGGAGTCCACTGCTAGTATCTTTCAGACTTCAATTTCAGGCACGTCGGTCGCACGATCCCTCATGATAGGGTTTCGGCAGTTGGAAGGGCAGGGATAATGCTCCTAAGGAAGAGATCTTGTCGTCCTTTCATTTGGTGCACTCTGCTGCGGCTTTTTTGGTAGACTCTTCTGCTGACTCTCAAATTGGCAGCGAAGGCTACTTCCCTTTCCAGTGCGGCACGTCGTGCTTATGGTTGAAGTCTGGGCCGGGGGGCACTCAGTGAAAAGCTAGATTACGCTCCTTGCCTTGTACAGGGGAGTTTGTTTGGTAAACCACTGGATGAAATTTTAGAACATGCTAAAAAGAAAAATTTCCCTTCCTTTCATGCTTCCACCTTCCGTGATCGCTCCTTTTGTAGGTCACGGTTTGCCAGATGGAGGTCCCCTAAACAATCCCGTGAATCTTGGTACGACAAAAAAGACAAGAAGTCGGGCTTCTTGTTCAAAGGTTCTTCCTTTGACAAGAAGTGGCCGACTAAGTGACGGCTCGCTCCAGGTGGGAGGAAGACTCTCCCGTTTTCTCCCAGCCTGGTCCAGGATAGGTGCTTGCGATTCGGCTCAAGGTATTATCAGCGATGAGGTAAGGCTGGAATTTGTCTCGGCCCCTATGGAATCCCTGGTAATTACTTCTGTCAGCCACCCAGAAAAATGCAGGTATCTGATAGACTAGGTCCTGTCCCTGGAGACAAAAGGAGTTATGTCACCAGTACCACTAGCCCATTGGGGCAGGGGGGTTCTATTCCTCACTGTTTTTAGTCTCAAAGCCGGACGGCTCGTTCAGGGCCATTATCAACCTGAAGAACCTGAACTGCCTTGTTGTACAGCGAACATTCAAGATGGAGACTTTGAAGTCAGCGATCAGACTGCTTTTTTTTCCCAATTGTTTCATGGTGGTGCTGGATCTGAAGGACGCGTACTAACCATGTCCCGATCCACTGGCACCACCAACAATTCCTGAGATTTGCCCTGTACATGGGGGGCATTATCAATATCATATCTGCCATTATCAATACTGGGCCCTTCCCGTCAGGCTGGCAATCGCTCCCTGGATTTTTACGAAGCTATTGGCAGAGCTGATGGCTTACCTACGTCGCCAACAAATTTTGATTATTCCATATCTGGATGATCTTCTGATTGTGGGGAACCCCAGAGAACAGTGCCTCTGTCACCTACAGGTTGTGCGGTCCAACCTGCAAGATCTCAGATGGTCATCAACCTTAGGGCCACGTCTCACACACAGATATCTGTGCAGATATTGTTCGCAGATCTCTGGTTGCAGTGAAATCATGGACACATTGTTCCATTTTGTGGCCGTGTACAAATGTAACAATGTGTCCATGATTTCACTGCAACCAGAGATCTGCGAACAATATCTGCACAGATATCTGTGTGTGTGACGTGGCCCTTAGCTAGATAGTTGTGGGAAGCTATAGCCCTAGCTTATCTGCTAGCCAGGTGCAGGTTCCCGAGGGTATCACTGCATATTCTACCAGGGCAGTGGCAGCGTCCTGGGCAGAGAAGGCTGACATCCCTTTAGAATTTATCTGTAGGGGTGCTACATGGTCTTCTCCTTCTACCTTCTTCAAGCATTACAGATTTGATCTTTCTTCCACTGATGAGGTGACCTTTGGTAGACGGGTTCTGCAAGCGGTGGTCCCTCCCTAATTTTCTTTTCTCTGAAATCTCTCAGGTGGTTCTGTCATGGGGATGATGGAAAAATCTAAATTACTTACCGGTAATGTGTTTTTTTGGAGCCACGATAGCACCGCCGCATCCTTATTACCTTTTGGTGATTGTCACTTTGGGGTCTTTTGAATTGTTGATTTCTTTGGTGGTGCAGATTTTTGGTACTCCTCTGTGATCTCTGTAATCCAACTGAGGTGCAGGAGAGGTACCGCCTTTTTGTCTCAGAGGTTTCCTGTCTTGGATGGGCGATCCTCTCTCTCAGGTGGTGCTGTCGTGGCTCCAGAAAAACCCATTACCGGTAAGTAATTTAGCTTTTTCTTGTGAAAGTAGAGCTACGTGTTAACTGTTTCCTGAGCTCCCTGAAGGGTTTACACACCTGAAAATTGCTCTTTTCTTCCCTGTCATTATTTGGCTCAGTTTCCCTTTAATATCCCCATCCTATACAGTTTAGAACAATATGCATTTCATAAGGGAATCAACGCCACATTCTGAGATGAAAAATCTGTTTTTAGAACAGCACTGCTTACTTGTGCACAGCATAGCCCACGCACCACCCGTCAGCCGCAGTGATGTTACCAGCAGGTAGTTTGAAGCTCCTAGCGTTTGACAGCTTGGCATTAACCTGGCAGATAACTCTTGTGATGCTGATTTATATTGTCTCGCTCACAATTCGACTATCATTGCAGATTAGTCATTTGTGCTGACAACATGACGGATCATGGTGTCTACACTTGTACCGGCTGAGGTCATACGGGAGACAGAACTGACCGGCTGCTGTCTTCTGACTTGTCCTGTCCAACGACAATGAACAGGAAAATGTAATATTTTCAATGGTAATACGTGTGAATGTATCATCGTTGTATAGATGCAGCCTAAGAATTGCTCTTACCTTCACATCCCCTGCAGTTTACTCTTATCTCTCATTTAATTGTTCAGAATTCAGACTCAAGTTCGTCAGGATATAACTAATTGAGCTCAGTGAGATATCTGTAAATGATGTATTATAAGCCTCTGTGGCATCTGAAGGTAGATATGATCCAGAAAATAGGGGGAGGGGGTGGATGCACTGGGAGTGAAGTAAGGGTATGTGCACATCAGTCGTTTTGTGGGCTGCTTTTGGACGTTTTCCGTCGGCGTTTTCCGCTCTGTTTTATGTTAATTTATGTTAATCCTACCCTCCGGTTGCATTAACATGCTAGTCAATGGATTTTAGAAAACTCTGTCTACATTACAACGTTTTTCTTCTGGTCGTTTTCAGTCAAAACGGAGTTTTTTCACCGGTTTCCAAAAATAGAGCAAGTGACTTCTTTCCTCCGTTTTTCCACCGGTTTCAGCTGAACAAGTGCACTAAAAACTCAGTTTTAAAACCGCTCAGAAAAAACGCTGTAAAACCAGGTGGAAAACGAGCAAAAAACGAGGGACATTGCTGAGCACAGAAAACTCAGTTTCTGCCAGTGTCCTCCGGTTCCCGGTCGGTCTGCAGAAATGCAGATCCGACTTATGTGCACATAGCCTAAAGGGGGCTTCAATTGCCTGACTCAATATCTCACTCTTCATTTCAGCGTAGCACTGCATATAGGTCATTTTCTATGGTTTTAGGAACCTGTCCTTTTAGCACTTGTATCCTTTCTAAGCGTTCATTGATGTTAGTGTTGGCCAAAAGTATTGACACCCATGCAATTCTGTCAGATAATACTCAGTTTCTTCCTGAAAGTGATTGCAATTATAAATTCTTTGGTATTATTATCTTTATTTAATTTGTCTTCAATGAAAAAAACACAAAAAGAATTGTCCTAAAGCCAAATTGGATATAATTCCATACCAAACGTAAAAAAGGGGGTGGACAAAAGTATTGGCACTGTAAGAAAAATCATGTGATGCTTCTTTAATTTGTGTAATTAACAGCACCTGTAACTTACCTGTGGCACCTAACAGATGTTGGCAATAACTAAATCACACTTGCAGCCAGTTGACATGGATTAAAGTTGACTCAACCTGTGTCCTGTGTCCTTGTGTGTACCACATTGAGCATGGAGAAAAGAAAGAAGACCAAAGAACTGTCTGAGGACTTGAGAAACCAAATTGTGAGGAAGCATGAGCAATCTCAAGTAGGGCTGGGCGATTAATCGAATTAATTCGATTAATTCGCCCCCTGCTGTGGCCACGATTGTTGTTTTATTAACAATCGTGAAATTCGATTTAAAATGGCAGCATTTCCGGTCCGGCGACACCTGGTACTTCCGGTGCGCACCTCCTCCCCGGCTGGCGGTGGCTGGCAGCAGAGCAGATCGCAGCATGGCTCCGGCGCTGGACAGGCCCGGACACTGGGGGCCGCCGACCTCCACCCTGGACTGGTGCGAGGAGAACTACGCCGTGTATGCACCTGGTACTTGCGGTGCGCTCCGCCTCTTCCCCAGCCGGCGGTGACTGGCAGCAAAGCAGAGCGCAGCATGGGTCCGGCGCTGGACAGGCCCGGACACCGGGGGCCGCCAACCTCCGCCCTGGACTGGTGCGAGGAGAACTACGCCGTGTCCTGTGAGTGTACATCGCCGAGTTCTGTGAGTGTCCAGTCCACTGTGTATATGATATATACTGTATATGCTGTGTGTATGATATATACTGTGTATGCTGTATACATATATACTGTATATACTGTGTATGCTGTATACATATATACTGTGTGTATGATATATACTGTGTATGCTGTGTGTATGATATATACTGTATACTGTGTATGCTGTATACATATATACAGTGTGTATGATATATACTGTGTATGCTGTATACATATATACAGTGTGTGATATATACTGTATATACAGTGTGTATGATATATACTGTATATACTGTGTATGCTGTATATACATATATAAAAAAAAATCGAGATTTAAATCGAAAATCGTCCATAGGGTTAAATAAAATCGAGATTTTGATTTTTTTCCAAAATCGCCCAGCCCTAATCTCAAGGCTACAAGTCCATCTCCAAAGACCTGAATGTTCCTGTGTCTACCGTGCGCAGTGTCATCAAGAAGTTTAAAGCTCATGACACTTTGGCTAACCTCCCTAGATGTGGACGGAAAAGAAAAATTGACAAGAGATTTCAACACAAGATTGTGCGGATGGTGGGATAAAGAACCTCGATTAACATCCAAACAAGTTCAAGCTGCCCTGCAGTCCGAGGGTGCAACAGTGTTAACCCGTACTATCCGTCGGCGTCTGAATGAAAAGGGACTGTATGGTAGGATACCCAGGAAGACCCCACTTCTTACCCCGAGACATAAAAAAGCCAGGCTGGAGTTTGCCAAAACTTGCCTGAGAGAGCCTACAACGTTTTGGAAGAATGTTCTCTCTTTTTGGGCAAAGGCATCAACATAGAGTTTACAGGAGAAAAAAAGAGACATTCAAAGAAAAGAACACGGTCCCTACAGTCAAACATGGCGGAGGTTCCCTGATGTTTTGGGGTTGCTTTGCTGCCTCTGGCACTGGACTGCTTGACCGTGTGCATGGCATTATGAAGTCTTCAGACTACCAACAAATTTTGCAGCACAATGTAGGGCCCAGTGTGAGAAAGCTGGGTCTCCCTTAGAGGTCATGGGTCTTCCAGCAGGACAATGACCCAAAACGCACTTCAAAAAGCACTAGAAAATGGTTTGAGAGAAAGCTATAGAGACTTCTAAGGTGGCCAGCAATGAGTCCAGACCTGAATCCCATAGAACACCTGTGGAGAGATCTAAAAATGGCAGTTTGGAGAAGGCACCCTTCAAATATCAGGGACCTGGAGCAGTTTGCCAAAGAAGAATGGTCTAAAATTCCAGCAGAGCATTGTAAGAAACTCATTGATGGTTACCGGAAGCGGTTGATCGCAGTTATTTTGGCTAAAGGTTGTGCACCCAAGTATTAGCACCCTCAGCCTAATACTTTTGTCTGGCCCATTTTTGGAGTTTAGTGTGAAATGATTAATATTTAGCTTTTTGCTTCATTCTATTTTGTGTTTTTTTCATGGAAGACAAATTAAATGAAGATAATAATACCAAAGAATTTGTGATTGCAATCATTTTCAGGAAGAAACTGAGTATTATCTGACAGAATTGCAGGGGTGTCAATACTTTTGGCCAACACTGTATATCTATTTGTTGACAGTAAGACCTGATTCACACTGGCGTTCGGTATGTCTGCATCTGGTACGCAGAGGCAAACGCATGCAAGAACGCAGCCGTACTGATTGAAACGCAGCGGTGATTATATGCAGATGTTCTATTGAAAATCTTCATAGAAAACCATATGAGAGAGAGACCTTGCGTTTGCTTGCGCTGCCATGCGGATCGCAATGCGTCCCAATTAATTTCTATGTATAGATTGTGCACTTGAGGATGCCAGTGTCAAAAGTGAGCATCCTCGAATGCACGATAAATGCAACATGAAGTGTTTTTCACCGCTGTGGAAAAAACGCAAACGTACGTAAGCACATGCATGTGCGGTCAAACTCGTACACCATGCGTCCTCATGTTAAACATAGGGACACAGGACGCATGCGTTTCCGCACACACGGGACGCATGCCTACGCTACGCAGGCAAACGCCAGTGTGAAACTGGCCTAAGCGAGTATGGCGGAGAACCTGTCTCCTAAAGAAAAAAGAAAGTCTTGGGCCATGTTCACCCGTTGAGTATTTGGTCAGTATTTTCCTTCAGTATTTTTAAGCCCAAACGAGGAGTGGTTAACCAATGCAGATGTGGTGTCTCTATTATACTTTTCCTCTTATTCAACTCTTGGTTTTGCATTACAAATACTAAGGTAAAAACCTCACCAAAACTCAACGTGTGCACATGGGCTTGCTGGATTTTGAAATAATGCCAAAAGCTCTGTAATATGACCATCCCATCTCCAGGACATTCAGAAAGCTCACTTTGATTTGCCTTTGTTCCCCTTTCAAGGGAACCAATCATGTCCCAAAGTGCTGATAACCTGAAGATATGGGGTAATCTGCAGGGAAGCAGCATGCCAGTGTTGTCCAGCGTAGGGCATCTTCAGGTACTGCTCAGTAGTATAGTGAGTGCAGGTGTAAGCACGCCCGGGACTTTAATTGACAGACGGTTCAGCAGCGCATTTGTGTGCAGATCAAGCAATCATTCACCATGCTGGGGCGTACTTATAGCCGCCGCTTGCTGTGTACTGAGTGCAGGCTGGAGCCGTTCTGGGCGCGCCTCTGTGACTGACAGCTGGTGACTTCCAGGGGGATTAAAGCTCATCTTCCTTGGAAACTGCACTTTAAATATCTATCCGGATAATATTAAAATTCAGTTCCCTGCAAATTAACCCTATATGTGCAGGTTCAAAGCATTTGGTGACCTGAAAGGTTCCCTTTAAGGCATAGGCTGATAAAATTGACAGGAAACTGTGTGTGGTGCCCTGCAGGATTAAGGCTGGTTTCACATCAGCATTTTTGAACGCTGCGTATGTTGCGCATGCATAAATGCATGTAAACGCATTCATATGCAGCGTTTATTATCCGTAGATATGTGCGCAAAACAATAAAAAAAAAGCGGTGCATGCTTGCGTTTATATGTGTTCGTGCATGCGTTTGCATCTTTACTGTGCATGAGGTTTGGACTGGGATTTGGGTGGACTATGGGAGGGATTGAGAATTGCTTCCTGGACATGCGCTGTGTCATATGCATGCGCATTGAACACAGCCATGTGCACCCATAGAAACCAATGTATTTTATGCACTCGTGCGGATGCTTGCGCA
This sequence comes from Allobates femoralis, assembly GCA_033576535.1. Classification (NCBI taxonomy): domain Eukaryota; kingdom Metazoa; phylum Chordata; class Amphibia; order Anura; family Aromobatidae; genus Allobates; species Allobates femoralis. The sequence goes on along the minus strand of JARQOC010000002.1, from coordinate 562,780,637 downwards.
TTTTTGGGCCATCAAAAAATGCAACATGTTGCATTTGCCGGGCTCGCACGGGGACGCATACACAGACATACTGAGTCCAATGCAGGTTCCTGCGTTCACCTGCACACACCATATTAAAGATACGTGCGCAATACGCTTGCGGATTTAAAAAAAGAACTATGCAGCATACGCTGCTCTGGTAAACACTAATGTGAAACCAGCATTAGTGTCACAAATATCTCTAAACTCTCGTGATGCTGGAAATCGGCTCTTTTGCCATTTTATACATGCTGATGTGATTAGTGCAAGGGCTATTGTGAGTTATGGTGGTTAGCAGCCCCTATAGGAGAACTAATGAGCCCAGGAGGAGCAACAGTACCCTCTTTGGATTCAGTGGTACTGAAGACAAAGGAGGTCAGCCAGAGCCTTTACTGTGGTCGCTGTCACGGTACAGCAGGATCTGTGCAGCCGCACTTGCGGTTCATCGCATAACGGCCGCTCTTGCGGTAAGCCCCATAAAATGTCTATGGGGCTTGCGGTAAGAGTGCGGCAGGTGCGCAAGTGCGGTTACGGCAGGTGCGGTCGCGAAAAAAAACGTGGTATGCCGCGGTTTTTTCGCGGCCACACCTGCCGAAACTGCACTTGCCGCATCTGCCGCAAGCCCTGCATTTACATGCATTTACGCATGCACAACATACGCAGCGTTCAAAAACGCTGATGTGAAACCAGCCTTAATCCTGCAGGGCACCACACACATATTTTCCTGTCAATTTTACCAGCCTATGCCTTAAAGGGAACCTTTCATGTCACAAAATGCTTTGAACCTGCACATATAGGGTTAATTTGCGTAAACCGCTGATGTGAAAGCAGCCTTACTCTGTTGCACCTGAAGTCTGGACATTACTTATTGAGAGCAACTGATCCTGCACCTCCATCCACAACTTGAAGCCCTTACTATTCTCCTAAGGACGACCTGCCAGCAGGAGAGACAGCTGGCTGCCATTACACCCTGGCTCAGTTAGGCTGAGCCAGACACATATACAGACCAAAGCTGGTCTATATATAAGAAGGCTGGAAGAAGGTCTTGGTGACCGAGAGGTCCGTCACACCATTGCCTGAAGGCCAATAAAGGTGTGATACATCTGAAAAGGAGTGCTGCAGTCGTATTTACTTGGTCTGTATAGAAGAGTGAATGAACCCCACTCCGGGCTGAATTTGCACCCACCTTAATAGGAGAAGTGCTGCTCCATTCTGCCTATTATATATATACTAGCTGTAGTGCCCGGCTACACCCGGGTTAATAAATAACTGATGTTGGCTATAACAAAATAGAATTTGAATATGTCCTATTAATGACCTGTAAGAAAATAGAAGCCAAGCTGTGATTGATTGCTCCAGCCAACAGTAAACCCTCCCCCTGGCCGGGCAGTATATGTTACCTCACACATACACATAATAGACAGCTCATGTGACTGACATCTGCCTTAATTCCCTTTATGGCACATGTGTTGCACATTGGCTGTTTTTAATCAGATGTTTATGTTTGGAAATTAAAGATAGCACACGTATGAGGCGAGTTGTGTGAGGTGATTTGTGCACATCTGTGTTGTTCTGTGTGGCGTGTGTGTCCCTGTGGTGTGTGTGTGTCCCTGTGGGGTGAGTGCATGTGTCCCTATAGGGTGTGTATGTGTGTGTCCCTGTGGGGGGGTCTGTGTGGTGTGTGTGTATCTGTGTTGTGTGTGTCTCTTTGTAGTGTGTGTGTGTGTCCCTGTGGGGTGAGTGCATATGTCCCTATAGGGTGGCTATGCGTGTGTGTCCCTTTGAGGGGGGGTCTGTGTGTTGTGTGTCTCTGTGTTGTGTGTCTCTGTGTTGTGTGTCTCTGTGTTGTGTGTCTCTGTGTTGTGTGTCTCTGTGTTGTGTCTGTGTTGTGTGTGTCTCTGTGTTTGTGTCTCTTTGTGGTGTGTGTGTGTGTGTGTGTGTGTGTGTGTGTGTGTTTGTGGTGAGTATCCAATGTTGGGGCTGCACCTTAGCGACTATACACTTGCTGTTACTCTTTGTGTGTTGTGTATAAATGTCCCCGTGCTTGGTGAATATCTCATGTTGGGGCCCCACCTTAGTGACTATATGCTGGTATGTGCTGTTAGTCTTTGGCGCTATCATTAAGCCCCTCTCATTCACAACTGTCAACTGGTAACTGTCACTTTTTCCCCATTATGTAGATAAGGGCAAAATTGTTTGGTGAACTGGAACGTGCAGGGTTAAAATTTCACCTCACAACATAGCCTATGATGCTCTCGGGGTCCAGACGTGTGACTGTGCAAAGTTTTGTGGCTGTAGTTGCGACAGTTTAGATGCCTATCCCGGATGTATACACACGCACGCACGCACACACACATTCAGCTTTATATATTAGATATATATATATATTATACGCATCTTCGTGAATTAGACTATCTCCAAATAGTTCATTTTTCTCAGTAATTAAATGCAAAAGGTGAAGTTCATATACTATATAGAGTCATTACAAACAAAGTGATCTATTTCAAGTGTTTCTGTAAATGTTGATGATTATGGCTCACAGACCATGAAAACCCAAAGGTCATTATTCGTGATGAGCGAGCATGCTCGGCGCTACTCATTACTCGCACGAGTATCCGGTACTCGGGATGCTCGCCGAGTACTGCCGAGATGCTCGGACTCCTCACTAATAATTATCGATCTGACACAAATACACAGCTCCCTGCAGTGCACACAGTGATCTAGCACCTCACAGAGAGCCGATTAATTGTTAGGGTCCCTCTGGGGGCCACAGCAAGGTGTTGTATGCTGCAGCGATTTGAAAAAGCCCACCCTCCCGCCCTTTCCCAGAAACACTCGTTTTATAGCCGGACGTCTGTGGGCGGAGCCTGTCACTAATTGACTTACATTGGGCTTGGTGCTCGGGCGAGTACACGAGTATCTTGAGAAACTCGCCCCGAGCATACGGCACCCTCGCATTTTAGTGCTCACTCATCACTAGTCATTATCTCAGAAAATTTTAGTAGGGATGAATAAGGGTTAAAATCCGCACTACCGTATTCCACGAGACATCAAGTGAATATAATGTTGATTTATTAGTTAACACGTTTCTGGGCTCCCTGAAACATGGCAATATGATATTGATTAGTCCTGAGGAAGAGGCCAGGGAGCCCTGAAACATGTTACTAATTAATCAATGCTATATTCACCCCTTGGTGTTTTGTGGAATATGACAACATTCTATTTAAGTTCTCCTGCACAGATTGATCAGGGCACCAATATTTCATACGTGTCTTCTAAATTTAGTACATCTCTCTCCACCGTACTTTGGCTTTCGACTGCTGTGTTAAACGTGAAATGTAAAGAAGGAGGGGATGATTATACAGTCTTTGCGCCTGGTGCGAGGGGGCAGTTTTTGGCTCCATTGGGCAGACTAAATTATTTCTAGACATTATTTAGAGACCACATTTACTATTCGGACTGAACCCATCTGTTGGTGACAGATGAAAAATACAATACAATTTACTTGAGGTTCAGTGCCAGAGTTCAGCACTCTGCAGTATGCCTAATGACCACTGTGTGGTGCTGTTCATTTACAGATCTTGTGTAACATCCCATCCAGTGTGAGCCGAGGTGCTGGTGCATGACTTCACTGCAGGCAGATGTCTTCACTCTTCTAGATTTTCTCTATTTTCCTTTAAAGAATAAGCATTGGGTTACATTTATTTCAGAAAACAGTAGTACACATGGCAATAAACATTGTAATATATCTTATCAGATAATGTGCTGCTTTCCCCTCCTGTATTGTACTTTCTCTCTTAATTGGTAACATCTGTATTTAGTGAAGACTGTTTTTCCCATTACTGAGATGACGATGCTTTTAAACTTCTAAGGAGAGCGGGAGAACTGGAGGAAGACTGACATTCTGCCGCAAGTTCTCCTGAAACCACAGTCACAGGTCTCCATAGAGTTTAATGGGCACCAGCTGCCATCTCCCATCTTCATAACTGGGAAATCTGTGTTTATTGTATCAGATTCTATCTGTGAATTGAGAACGAAAGATCAGTCCAGGAGGGGAAAGAAGATGCTTTTTCTTATAAGATATATATCACAAAGATTCAAATGCACTATTGTTTTATAGGGGAAAAAATATTAAAATTGTAGTTACTTATTAACCCCTATGTCCGTCATGGATGTAAACTGTCATTGTGTGAAAACAATGATAAATATATAAAATGTGCCAGAAAAATGGAGAAATTATAGCTGTCAAAATAAGGTGATGCAAAAACTTTTTGTAAAAACTATATAAATGTGGTATCTCTGTAATCGCATCGACCTGAAGAATAAAGCCGATCACTTATACCGCACAGTGAACGCTGTAAAAATAATTTTCTTCTGCCTCGGAAAAATCGCCGTAAGGCTTGGCTCACATTTATCCCTTGCACTATTGTCGTGCCCCGTGGGGGCCATGGGGTACTCAGAGCCGGGTCTGACTATGTCATCTGGGGATGGGACGTCACGGTGGCGTTACCCGTGGCCCCAGAGAGGGTCAATAAAAGGGGCACTGTGGTTAGAGGTTCATGGAATAGGGGCTATAGGAATTTAGGGGTGGTTGTCGTGACGCCACCCGTGGTATTCGAATATTAATGGCCGACGCTGTGGTGCTTGACGTCTGAGGAAGATGTGATGTCAGCTGTGATGATTTTTCTCCCCACGGGTGGGGTGGTTCCCCAGGACATCTGATGGGTTGTTCAGCGATAGAGAGGGGCCAGCAGGGTTGTTTCTGGCTGGGTAGGGGCGTTCTCTGGCCGACACCTGCGGCCTGCGCGTCTTATCAGTCTACCGCTTATCAGGCGGGAAATGAACAGTCTCGTACACAGTTCTGAGTTCTAAACCCAGTTTACTTAACTCTTCACTTGGCAGTGTTACAGGGTACTTTCCTTGCACAATCTCAGTCCGGATAGTCCTCAGCAACTGGGATAACTTGTCCAGGACACCCCCTTCATGTTCTTTCCTTCTCAGGTTGCTCTCTCTCTCAACGCTGCCTGTTCACCCAACTCCTGTCGGGCGACCGGCCATGTCCCCTGACCCTAGTACGGCTGCCTTCTCGGCGCACTTGTTGGGAGTCAGCCACAGCTCCTCTAGATCTCTTGGCTCCCGTTCTGTGGTTGGAGCTTGGAGTCTCCTCGCCACCTTCAGGGCCGGTCCCCTGGTGCTCAACCGGCCCTTCCGCTTTATTTCATATTCGGGCACACGGGTGTATCGCTCACTGCCCCGCCCCTGGGGCTCCCTCTGCCTCTCCGCAGTCTGCTATTCCGGGACACAGGACGAGCCGCTTCTCCACTCAAGTATCCGGGTCCTTCTCCTTCCTCTCGTCCCTCCATTCTCTTACTGTCTTCCTGGTTTACTGTCCCACTACTTGCTGTTCTTTTCCTTTCTATTGCCTCTCCTATTTCCTGACTGCTCCCTACTAACTTCCCACCCTCCACCTTTCTCCCCGCTGTCCCATTGACTAACTGGGCTCACCCTCTATCGGGTCTGCCTGCTGCCCCTGGGACCGTGTGTGTTGGGTGCTTTTGTGGGTGTCTGGACTTACCATCCCGTGTACTGAGAAAAGAAATACCACACCTGTGGATTGGGTGCAGTAACCCTCTGTGGCGACCAGACCACGATTTCCGTGTAAATCTCTGAAATATCTGGTTCAGATGGAACCAATAGAAGAATTTCTATAATGAGGCAGATGGAGTCACTTTGGACTCTCCTCAGCCTATGAGCTTGGCATGCCCATATTTTTAAAGGCCCAGTTACATGGTACGATATCGTGAATGATATCGCTCAAACGTCACGGGTTTGGAGTTGTTCAAATGACTTGTTAGGACGTTGTTGCGTGTAACACCAAGATAAGAGTATGATAACTCATAGCGCTGATCGCAGATTTGAGAACATGTTCTCGAATCAGACAATTCACGATCAGCCAACCTGCTGCATCGTTCAGTGTGACACCGCGATAATGTCGTTAATGACTTCGCCCATTCACAACAGTGAACAAGTATTATTCTCTGGGTTCTGTGAACGATACCTGCTCACTCACTGGATCGTTGGTGCGTCGTGCACGATATCTAGGCGTGTGACAAATCGCCAACAATCTCTAAACGATGTCCCTAACGACCGGCGCCCCCGAGATCGTTAGTGATATCGATTAAACATTGAAGCGTGTAACGGTACCTTAAATGTGCACAAAAGTGCAATTGACCTCTTTTGTGCACATCTTAAAAGCTGGATACCGCTTCAGAGTCCACACTGTCTCTGCCAACTTATTAGTGAATTGATCATTCAAGGGGGGGGTTGGGGGATGAAACCCCAATGTAAGTGCTCAGCATACAGCACAGGATAAATGTGATCTGATCCAAATTGGTTTTCTCCCCTCTCTGCAGTGTGTGTTTTCAGCCCCCTCCCCCCTTCTCCCCACCATGTGCATTCTCAGAACCCCCTCTCGCCTCCTCACCGCATTGTGCGTTCTCAGTCCCCCCACTCCGTTTTTACCCACTCCCCACAGTGCAATGTCATATCCTCCCTGACATGCTGTCTGCTTCTCTCTATGCCAGAGGTAGGGAATCATTTTTCTGCCGGGGGCCATTTGGAAATTTCTATCATCCTTTGAGGGCCGAACAAAATTATCACCTTGGAAATTACCCGATGTTATCACCTCCCCTATTGTGATGGCTGGAGCTGCATCTCTTTTGTCTGGCTGTGATGTTCAGTGATATTGATTATGTTGCTTTTCAACTGTTTTTCCAGGTTTGCTAGGGCCATAGACATCAAAGGAGAGGCCAGGGGCATATATGTCACCGGGAAGGCTCATGTGTGGGCATAGAAATCACTGGGCAGCTGGATTTAAAATTCAAACACTCAGCGTCTGCCTGCCTGAGACCTGTGGTCCCCAGGAATCTGCCCTGGGGCCGCATATGGCCCTTTGGCCTGAGATTCCCCTCCCTTGCTCTATACGATCGCGAATGTCAGTACCATATGTGCAGGAGGATATAAGCACTGCCCACAAGTGACATCACTGGAAGCTTCTGGCTCATCAATATGCATAAGCCTCGTGATACCCACTGATGCCACTTATGCTCTCCTGCACGGCCGGCCTGACATTCGCGATTGCACCGAGGGAGAAACAGCATGTTCGGGAAGATGTCACACCGCACTGTGGGGAGTGGGGGGGACTTAGAACGCACACTGCAGGGGAGGGAGAAGGGGGACTGAGAATGTGGACTGCAGGGAGTGAAGAAAGGGGGACTGAGAACGTATATAGCGGGGAAGGGACAATGTGGGCTGAGCAGTAACTCTGCGTGGAGGGGAGGCTGGAGACCCTTGTGAACATTTGGACAGCACCACCCCTGGAACCAGCGTCACCGTGATGCTGTTTACTTCTGGAAAACAGTCATGGAGTCAAACACTCGAGGGGGTTGCTGGTGTTTTGACACTTTAGGGCTCTGTATATGAGGTCTATAAACTATTCTGTGCTCCAAAAATCAAATAGCGCTCCTTCCTCCTGAGTCTCACTGTGTGGCTAAACTGTACTGTACAATCGCCTTTTGGCATTGTTACAAGATGTTGTGTAAAAATATATATATATATGTATGGTCAATTTTAAATATTTTCACCTGTAATTATTCTTTTGTTCTCCGTTCTATGGTTAACATGTTTAGTGAAACAATGTGATGTCAATATGATCACTACACGGCTAGATAATTAGTTTTTTACTCTGCTGACAGCTCCAGAATTCATTTATTATTGTTATTATGATGATAATTGTATTTTTTTGCAGTTTCTCAAGCAGTTGGGTGTTGGCACGAGCTGGCAGTTTGTAGATGTCTATGGACTTGACCCCGAGCTTCTCAGTTTGGTCCCGCGTCCTGTCTTTGCTCTGCTGCTTCTCTTCCCCATTACAGAAAAGGTATGTTTCTTTTGCTCGCTAGGCACATATTGTGGCGCTATGTCCATGGGAGATGAAGACGCGCAATAGTTGGTCCTCTGCCATCTATCTAATATATAAAGCTGATTGTATGTGTATGTATGTCCACTAAAGGAATCCTCACTGTCACATCTACAATCACAGCATTTTGCACTGACACCTCATTTGACTCAGGGAATATCTATGACTGTTTTGCAATCACAGTGGTTGCTAGCTTTTAATGACTAACTGAAAAGACGGTAAGAAAAAGTAAGCTTTCGAGACTCTTTGACTTCTTAATCAGGCTTAATAATGGTACAACTTCTGGAGACACATATAAATACAAATGCAGGGTGGGATAATGTAATACCTAACAAAGGTGACGTGAAGCAGAGTATAATGGTCAGTCTTGGGAGGGAGGGGGGATGGAGCAGCTGGGTGAGTAGAATCAGAGGTAAGAGGCACAGACAGTTTTATTTGTCCTTTGATTAGAAGTTTGTCAAAGAACATGAATGAGATGGGGTGTAATGGTTATGGTAGTAAGTATAGGAACAGTTCACTGATAAGCAGTATTAAAGTTTTCTTGTCCTCTAATTGGGGTCTGTTCAAAGATATGATACCCCCAAATGCCCTTTCAATTGATGTTAAAAGGTATGAATTCATGAAAAATGTTAATTCCTTCTATAATTTTTTATATCTACTGGCGAAGCCAGACTTCACACCAGGGTGAAATCCGTTCCAGGGCTGTCAGGGGTGAACCTGACAGCCCTGGATCAGATTTCGACCCCATAGAATGCTATGGGGCCGGATAGCAGATAGCTGCATCCAGCTTCCATCTGTACGGGAGAATCCAGGAATAATTAGATTTTTCTCCTGGACGCAAAAATGCTGCATTTGTCCGGGGGAAAAATGCTGATCCATCCCGGATGCTCCCAGATCCTCCCAGTCCGGTGTGATCGGCGGCGCCCCTAACATGGGGGTCTATGGCGCCGAATCACACTGGAGCCGCACCCGGCAGCCGGATGCCGGGTGCTGAAGCTCAGCGCTGCTCAGTGCTTAACTAAAGCACCACGGAGGTGTCCCCTGCTGACAGTTCAGGACCGCGGCTCGCAGGGATCTTAAATTATCAGCAGCTGCGGCTGCAAATGAGCCATCCAGCTGCGCACCGGACCGGTGGGCATAATTGGTTCTGTGTTCACACCTGACAGCCCCGGTTCGAATTGTGCCATGGTGTGAAGCCGGCCTAACACGGTACAAACATGTTTTGAGGTCACATTTTAATCACGTGCTTTAGTCATTCGCCAAATAAAGGCTTAGGGCCCTTTCACATCAGCGTTTTTGACATTTGCGGCAGATGCGGTGAAAAAACCGCATCTGCCGCAATTACCGCATACCGGCTGCACTTGCGGCGCGGTTGCGGTAAACGCCATGCAAAGTATAGGCGTACTTGCGGCAGGTGCGGCAAGTGCGGTTTTGCACTTGCGGCAGGTGCTGCAGCAAAAAAAACCGCGGCCGGCCGCGGTTTTTTTCGCTGCCGCACCTGCCGCAAGTGCAAAACCGCACTTGCCGCACCTGCCGCAAGTACGCCTATACTTTGCATGGCGTTTACCGCAACCGCGCCGCAAGTGCAGCCGGTATGCGGTAATTGCGGCAGATGTGGTTTTTTCACCGCATCTGCCGCAAATTTCAAAAAACGCTGATGTGAAAGGGCCCAAAGGGTATGTGCACACGGGGGCGGGTTAGTGGCGGCGGCGGCTGGGCGGGACCCGACAGGAAGCTCCGGAGCCGTCCACCGGCTTCCTGTCGGGTCCGTGCTGCGGGAGACGGGCGGGTGTGCGGCGGTGCACAGCGGGTTAGCGCCGGCGATTCTGCAGCGGCTGGAAGCAGCACATGATTCTGCTTGCAGCCGCTGCAGAACCGGCCGGAATATAGAGCAAGCTCATTCTTTGCTAACCCGCTGGGAACCCAGCGGGTTAGCAACGGATGAGCATGTGTAAACCGCCGCTGTGTGCACAGCGGGTGTCGGTTTACATAGGTTTCTATGTTAATCCAAACGCCGGTTTGGATTAACATAAATTTGCATGAAATCTATGTAAACCGACCGGCGGTTTCCGCTGCTAAAACGGCCCTAAAACTCCCTGTGTGCACATACCCTTATACTGTTTGTATCTGTGAGCTAATAGATACTGCATTTGGCTGTTTTGACAGTTGGCCTGGATATTCATCAGTTGGCCTATAGCAGTGATGGCGAACTCCAGGCCTCGAGTGCCACACACAGTCCAGGTTTTCAGGATTTCCATTGCATTTGACAGTTGGCAATCAAATTACCAACTGTCAAACTCTAAGGAAATCCTGAAAACCTGCACTGTGTGCGGCACTCGAGGCCTGGAGTTCGCCATCACTGGCCTATAGCAACGAATTGCAGCTCAGCTTCTGATTAATTGCTATAGGCAAAAAGGACATTGTTTCTGTAATGCAGCTTATGCACGTCAGTGAAACATTCATTGAAGCTTGCAGTTGATAAGGACTTATGGAAAATGGCACATGACATGACTCTCAGGGAAGCAGCAGCCATACAAGGCACAAAGCAACTAAGACACCTCATTACTATTCTTCTTACAACCTGTAATATTTCAAATCCCATGGAGATTTGGACAAAGTACAAAACTGATCTCAGTGAGGGCCACTGGCAGATGAAGAGTAGCCAGGACCCAGACTGTTTAGAAGGCGAGTGCTCTCCAACCCCAAGTATTATGTGACATGTCACATGATGAACTTTTGAAAGATCATGTGATAGATCACGGGAGTAGCCAACAGGGACAGATCCGTAGAGGCACCACACAGCCCCCAGTGTTGCAACCTGGAGGCTGCACACTTAGCCCCTGTATTAGATTTGCAGCCTGTATATCTCGGTAGAGAGAAGCAAGACTTTGTTAACCCATTCTATTTTGTTATAGCTAAGAACAGTTACCGTATTTCCATCCCAGGCTACGCTGGGAACTGCACTTAGTATCTTTATATGTGTAAGGGCCCTTTCACATCAGCGGTAATTTGAAATCGCGGCAGATGCGGTGAAAAAAAACGCATCTGCCGCGATTGCCGCATAGCCGCCGCATAACCGCTGCACTTGCGGTGCGGTTGCGGTAATCGCCATAGTAAGTATAGGGGGACTTGCGGCAGGTGCGGCAAGTGCGGTTTAGCACTTGCCCCAGGTGTGGCCGCAAAAAAAAACCGCGGCTGACCGCGTTTTTTTTTCGCGGCCGCACCTGCCGCAAGTGCAAAACCGCACTTGCCGCACCTGCCGCAAGTCCCCCTATACTTTCAATGGGAATTACCGCAACCGCGCCGCAAGTGCAGCGGTTATGCGGCAATCGCGGCAGATGCGGTTTTTTCACCGCATCTGCCGCGATTTCAAATAAACGCAGATGTGAAAGGGCCCTAAGAAGAGCAGGTGGATTTATGTCAGTTGGCTATAACTATTCACAATTTTACCTGTGCGGCTTGGAAACCATACATTGATGTGACTTGTGAGAAGAAGCACTTCTGCAAAACACCTGTGCTGCTTCTATTGAGAATCACTTATTTTATTTTTTTAATTCTTTATTTATAGAATTTAACATTGAAAGAAAAAACAACCTGATTTAATCAAGCAAAATGTCTATTTGTTGACAATGCAACATTCAGATCTTCCCTATAAATATAAAAAATATAAACACAACAGAAACCAATAAAAATTAGAAGAAGAAAAATAAATAAGAATTGGGAAAAAGAATAGAGGATGAAAAAGTAAAAAAAAAAAAAAAAAAAAAAGGAGGGGAAGGGGAATCCAGGGGGTAGAAAGGAACCATCGCTCAGCAACGGAGTATTACAGTCCTCTGTTCAACCTATATGCCTCTGTCTGTTGGAACTCAAGCCAACCAAACCACGTATTCCTGAACCTCTCGTAAGAGTAATGGACTGTGGAAGTTAAATCCTCCATGTGCATAAGGTCGTTGATTTTCGAGATCCACATCGAGATTGGAGGGCATGTTGCCATCCTCCATAGGAGTGGAATACATGCTCGAGCTGCCATTACCAAGAACCTCAGCAGAGAATGTTTATATCTACCAGTGGGGATCTCACAGTGATGGAGTAGAAACAGAGCTGGTTTCCGTTCCCCATCATAGTTTGTCACATTTCGAATAATCTCGCTAACCTTGGACCAAAAGGGGCCCAAAATTCTGCATTCCCAGAAGATGTGTAAAAAATTTCCCTCAGCCTCGCCACATCTCCAACACACCGGGTCAGTAGAGGGAAAAATTTTGTGTAGGTGCAATGGGACCCTATACCAACGGGAAAGTATTTTATAATTTGCCTTCTTGAGTCGCGAGCTGATTGAGGTAGTATGTGCTAGTGTGTACACTCTAGTTCTTTGTTCCGGAGTGAGTGTCAGTCCCAAGTCTATTTCCCATTGCAGCATAAACAGAGGTGTTGGCAAGTCCGGGGGATGAAACCAGTAACGCGTAGGTTCTAGAAAGGGCATGTCTGTAAGTTCCAGAACCTTGACAGAAAGTCTCGAAAACCGTCTTAGATCCACGAAACTCCGTCTTTGGCAGGAGGCTATGAAAGAAATGATTAAGTTGCAAACATATCCAAAACCCTAGGGGACTAGGAGCCAAAGTTGAACTCAGGAATTCAAGAGACGGCCAGATATCTCCACCCTCCCTGCTATCCACTCCATCAATTCTCGCCGCTATCCAGGAGCCAAAAACTAGATCCGCAACACTCGGTTTAAAGTTCAGGGGACTGAGTATTGGGGTGAGGATTGAGTTAGGAGGAATAATCCCAGTTCGTATCACCTTATGTCTGCATTCAGACAATGTGAGCCCAATGGTTGGGTGGTCGTACAGGCTTCCCCCCCCCCCCCCCAATCTCACCGTCGCCCAATGTAAAGTACGCAGGAGAAATGGGGTGAATCTTTGTTCAATCTGAACCCAAATTTTATTTTCGTTATTTCTACACCAATCTCTTACTCATGTGAGGTGACTCGCCAGGTGGTATAGTCTGATGTTGGATAACCCCACTCCCCCTCCTTTTTTGGTCTGAACAAGATCGATTTATTTTGCCACACAGGCGCTCTTATTATTCCAGATGAAGGTCGTTTGGTTGCGGGATTTAGATTTAAAGAAGGAGGATGGAATCCTAAAAGGAAGTGCTTGTAGATAGTATAAAATCTTAGGTAAAATAGTCATCTTGAATAGCTGACAGTTGCCCATCCATGTGAATGTTAATTTTGTCCACCTATCGCAGTCCGCTCGGATTGAGGCAAGAAGGGAAGGAAAGTTAGCCCGATAAAGCTCCCGAACCTCAGTTGTGATCTGTATGCCTAGATAACCTATGGCTTGTGTTGACAAACGGAATCAGAAGGTGTCTTTTAGGCAGTCCACAAGTCAGGAAGAAAGAGTAATATTAAGGGCCTCAGACTTGGACTGGTTAATTTTAAAATTAGAGAGATTAGAGTATATCTCCAGCTCCTTCAGAAGGTTCGGGAGGGAAATCTCAGGATTTGACACAAAAAAAGAACAGGTCATCTGCGTATGCAGCAACCTTATGCATAGACGACTGTATCCGTACACCAGCTATGTCTAAATTCGCCCTTGTATGTCTCATCAATGGCTCAAGAGGCAGTAAGAATATCAGTGGGGACAGAGGGCATCCCTGGCGGGTGCCTTTTGTGATGTTGAATGACTCTGAAAGGAGTCCGTTCACCCGGACCCTGGCTGGTGGAACCGAATAGAGGGACAACACCCATTGCATCATCCTTGCCCCTAAGCCAATATGGGACAGGGTTTCCTCCATGAATGTCCTGTTAACTCAGTCGAACGCTTTTCCTACGTCCGTTGACCGAAGCATTAATGGAGAGCTAGATAGGTTAACTTTTATAGATCAAATTTATCACTTTTGTGGTGTTGTCCCTAGCTTCTCGACCCGACACAAATCCTGTCTGGTCTGGGTGGACTACTGAACCCACCAGGGTGGACAATCTGCCTGCAAGGATCTTTGCAAATAATTTAGTGTCTACATTTAGTAGCGAGATTGGACGATAACTTGAGCATTGCGATGGATCTTTCCTCGACTTGTGAATTACCGCTATTGTAGCCCTTAGGGCATCTCACGGGGGCACCGCCATCCTCTTCATAGCATTAAGAGGCTTTTAAATGATGGAGCAATCTCCAAGCTTCTTATAATATTGGACCGTAAACCCATCAGGGCCTCGTGCCTTGCCCGATTTGGCAGATGAGATCGCTTCCCTTATCTCTTGGTCCGATATCTGGTTTTCCAGGGTTTGAATTATATAGCCTCTTGCAATTTGGGTAGGCCCAACGCTTTAATGCAATCTTGTATACGAGATCTGAATCTCACCGAGAGTTTATCGGAGTTACCATTGTCTAAATTATATATTGAGGCATAGTATTTCTGAAATGTCTCCGCTATATCTAAGGGGAGTTTCACCCCAGAGACAATTTCTGGAACATAGCTTGCCGCACGTTGAACATGTGAAGCTTTGGCCAGGGATTTACCCGCCTTGTTCCCGTGTTCATAGTAATGACGACCGCACCTGGAGAGAACACCTTTTGCTTTTCTAATCATAATTGTACGCAGTGCTTCTCTAGTTTCGATCAGCTGTTCTCTTAGAACGTTAGAGGAGGTTTGTTTGTGTCGTGTCTCCAGATCTTTCAAACGCGACAACAATTCCGCTGCTCTCCGTTTTTTTTTTTTTTTAAACTGGCTCCGTTTTTTATAAAGACGCCTCTGACCACGCATTTATGGGCCTCCCATTTATTCACTGGAGAGCATTCACTAGACACATTGATATCAAAATAATCTGATATTGTCTTTGTAATGTATTGAAATACTTCCGGGTCATCTAATAAGGAAATGTTTAATTTCCATTGCCATTGCTTAAGGTGAAGCAAGTGTGGTCAGGATTGAAACCATGGCATGGTCAGAGAACGTGATGGGCTCTATGTCAGCGTCCTGCACTCTAGCTATATCAATATGTCGTAGGAAAAATAATCAAGTCTAGCATACGTATCATGGGCCGCGGAGTAAAATGAGTAGTCCCTACTCCTGGGATGGAGCAAGCGCCATGGTTCTAATAACTGGTGGTCATGTAGAGTCCGTCTGAGCCGCCTCTGTGCTGGTCCACCTACCCTTTGAGGTATCTAGAGCTGGGTCTAAGGTAACATTAAAATCTCCCCCAAGTATCCGGGTCCCCTCTGAAAAATCCTGCACGTGTTCTCGGAATCTCGTTAATAAAGAAATCTGACCTGTGTTTGTAAGATATAGCGAGGCGAAGGTGTAGACCCGAGATGCGATTTTACCTTTTATCAGAAGCATTTTATCGGCTCCATCACTTCAAGAATCCATGAATTCCCAAGACAACGATCTTACTAGTGCGATGCTAGTACCGGAGGAATGGGTGTCCATCGAAAAGCTGTGGTAGACTGTAGGAAACCACTGGTTTGTAAGTTTGAACGGCCTGACAGCGCACATATGAGTCTCCTAGAGGAAGGCGACATGAATCCTGTTAGATTTTAAATAATTAAGCATGATCGATCTTTTGCCTGGGTCGTGTAGACCCTTCACATTTAGTGAGCCCAACTTCAACACTGCTATACAACCATGTGACATTATTCGATATCAAATAAGGTGAGGACAATAAAGGAAAAAACACGAGGAGTAAAGACGGAATATAGGAAATAGGTATAGAAGTGAAGTAGAAATAAAAAATAAAGGGGGGGGAAATAGAAGAGAGGCAACAAAGAGACTTTCTTAGTCTGGACCGGTCAAGGCCAGAGAATGGAATCCTCACCGAAAAGAATAGGAGGATCCCACGGGCCGCAGACAACCATGGAAGAGCCCGTCTCAGGTCTGGGACACATCAAAAATATATGTTTGACATTTATACCCAATACTGACTAAGTATGGTAAGAAAAAAGAAAATTTGGGGGGAGGGCGGGGAGAACCCCAGGAATAGGGAGATTTCAACTCTTAAAACCGTACAACAAACAGAGTACGGGTGCAGTCTAGCACCAAGTTTAAATATTATCAGGAAACTGGAGACCATCACCATTTGGTGGGTTAAACAAAAAGAAAGAATACAAATAAACAGCAGGCTTTGTTAAGCAGACAATTGTTAGGTCGGGGCGCTTCCTCCTGGTTCTCCCCGTCGTCTCCTCTGTCTATCAACTGATGGTCTACAGGGCACCGACCCACGACCCGACGAAGGAGCTCTAGTGTAGCCTTCCAGGGAGAGCCAATCCGGAACCGGAACTGGTGTAATACTCAAATTGAAATAGTCCGTCCAAATCTTCTTGTGTCCACATCTTGCCCTCTCTCCTCACGATCAGATGAAAAGGGTGGCCTCATCTATAAGCAGCACTAGCCTCTTTGACCTTCACTAGGAGTGGGCGAAGATGTAAAGCGTGCAGCTGGAAACATCAGGAAACAGGCGAATAGGAGAATCACTTATTTAATTTAATGTGACACTAATTTTTTTCTCCCTCAGTATTCTCTTCCTGTACACCAATTATTTGATCTTTTCTGTCTGTTTTCCACGATGGCTGAATTGTATATGTCTGTTTATGGCTCCTTAACACTCTTCACTGTGGCAACTGTAAAAGATTGTTTTATCACCTCAAAAGTAATTCTTGTGTTTTAATATGCAATCATTCTACAAATATATAAAAAAAAATTAAGAAAAATTAAATCATCCGGTCTATCCATGGAAATAGTTTTCCTTGATTTGACTATCCTCTTCTTAATGGAGTGTTAGACACAGCTGGCAATAATACCCTGCATGTCAGATCATGCCATATTTTTAAGGCTGATTTCACACTGCAGTGTTTTCCCTGATCAGGGTCCATCAGATTTGTGTGCCAAAACCAGGAGTGACTCCAAAACCCACAACAGGTGTCAATCTTTCAATTATAGTTTTTCACTGCAAGTTCCTCTCCTGGTTTTGGCACACAAACCTGATCGAACCTGATCAGGGAAAAAACTGCAGTGTGAAACCAGCCTAAAGCTCCACTTCAATGTTTGTTATTGTCCTTTGCCTTTACTGTTGCACTCACCCTTTAGCGTCTTTATCTATTATCGGTGCCGCTCCGTTTGGTCTTCTGCTAATTGGGACCTGCTGGCAGCTCCAGTATTTCATGGAGCGCGCACCTGGAGGCCTCAACTCAGTACAAGTCTATGAGAGCCTTGTTCTGGCACTCATGGAATTGTATTGTGAGTTTATGACATAACGTCTGTCTTTCAGCCAGGCAGAAGTTGAGTCACAAGATGGCGACATAGGACCGAAGCGGTGTCGATACAAGGTGAAGAGCCCAAGGATGTGTATTGGGATGGGGTAGGGACCTTAGGTTAAAACCACCACTCCAAAAGAAAATCCGGAATGGTGTATTATAAATAATGTGTTTTTATCCTTTCTTTCCATTTCTCGTGTCATTAATGGCTGCCTCTAATTCACATTATTCATACAATGATTTGGTTCAGTGATGGACTCATCTGTGATTGAGGCCGGTATAGCTGGAGTAGGCTTGCATTGGCTCACTGCATGTATAAAAGAACGCCATTATGTTACAGCCAAGACATGACTTATTAAAGCTGTGGATGTGAGAATGTCACCATTAACATGAATCCTTTATTTTTCTTCCAAATCAGTATGAGCACTTCAGGGCAGAGGAGGAAGAAAAAATTAAATCCCACGGTCAAGATGTGAATTCCTCTGTTTACTTCATGAAGCAGACAATAAGCAACGCCTGTGGAACAATTGGCCTCATTCACGCTGTGGCAAACAACAGGGACAAGCTCGCTTCGGTAAATCACTGCCATAGCATATGTCCACAAGGTGGCGCTGTAAGACTCTATGAGAGCAGTCACCTTTATTATAACCTTGTCATTTTAGAATGAAGCCTCAACACTGCCCCTATTTTATGCAAGTACTAAAATGTGCACATTGGCTTCCATAACGGAGTTGATGTTCGTAGAAATGCCATTTTTGTGTAGGTGTGATGTTTTGATAATCTCTTATCGCATTGTATTGCAATGTTGAGACTTCCGAAAAATGTAATTTTGGAGTTTTCATATTTTTGTTGTTGTTCTGTTTACCTATCATATGAATTTATATTTTGATTGCATATTTCTGAGCTTGACGAAACTAAATATTGGTATTATTCTTATTGTTTTATTTTCAATGGGGCAAAAAGGTGATTTGAACTTTTGTGTCTTGTTGGTTTTTTCTTTTTTTCTTCCACTTTCTTTGGTTTTTACTAGTCTACTTAGGGGACTTGAAGCTGTGATCATCTGATAACTCCTGCCCTGCTTCATGCAGCATAAGCAATCAGCTGACCTCTAGCTGTAATGACAACCCATCAGCGCCCTTAGAGCACGTCACTGGAGCACCAACGGGAGCAGGAAATTGCTTGCTCCATGTCAGTGCATGTTAAATCCCGCTGTCAGAGATTGACAGCAGGATTTAACTAGCTAAGAGTGGCTGGCAGATCTCCAATCTACTCGGCACTGTGAAAGGCACATGTCGGCTGTTCGTTATTATGATATAACAAGCTAAAATATAATAATTCATAATATTTAGCCCATTCTGCTTTGAAGTACTGTAGCCAATTTATTATTTATTTTAGGAGTCTTGAATCAGTCCATATTGTACCGACTCCACAACTCAGGCTCCACAGCACTGGATGCCACTCCAGTTCCGCAGCACCATATTGTCCATGTAACTTCTGACTGGACGGAAGTCAGAAGTTACATCATTAGAGCTTAATGCATGCTTGATGAGATCTAGAATGAGACTCCCAAAGGGGTGTATTGAAAAGTGACCTAAGACCTGCTCCATGAAACACTTGAGTGCGGTGTCAGGTCACTTTTCCCCAGAGGTCAACCGAGCGATAGATGATGAAGCTGCCTGAAGATTAGTATCAGACAAGGGTCAGGAGACTTGTATTTAAAGCAACGAGTATACACCAAAATAGTATAATTAACAACAATGGCTTTAGGGTGCAAAAAAATAAGCCCTCACACAGCTCAAGATTCTGGAAAATGAGAACAAAAATGGCGACATAAGTGCAAATTTATTTTTATACATACAAATTTATGAATTGTTTAATCACTTAGGCCCCTTTCACATCAGCGGTAAACACTGATCGCGGCAGTTGCGGTGAAAAAAACCGCAACTGCCGCGATTACCACATAACTGCCGTCTATGGGGCTTGTGGTAGGTGTGCGGCATACCGCGTTTTTTTTTTTGCGGCCGCACCTGCCGCAAGTGCCAAAACCGCACCTGCTGCACACTTACCACAAGCCCTATAGACATTGAGTGGGGCTTGCCGCAAGTGTGCGGCCGTTATGCGGTAATCGCGGCAGTTGCGGTTTTCTCACCGCAACTGCCGCGATCAGCGTTTACCGCTGATGTGAAAGGGGCCTTAAATAATAAAAGAACGACAATACATGTTTGGTATCTATTACCTCATATGACCTTTGTAATCATATTGTTAAACTAAGTTTTACCATATAGGGAACATGGCAAATAAAAAAACCTTTGTGGAATTTCACTATTTTTTCTATTTCGCAGCACTTGGTAATTTTTTCCTGTTTCCCAGGACACTATATGGTGAATTTAATGTTGTTATTCCAAACTACAACTTGCCCAGCAAAAAACAAGCCCTCACAGCAGAAAAACAAAAGGCTGTGTTTCTTGGAAGGAGAGGAAATAAATGGAAAATTGCCTGGGGATGGAGGGGTTAAAATAACAAATATTGTTTTAAATTCAAAGACCCACATTTAGGGGTGTACTTTGTAGTATGGTATCCCATAGAAGATGTTGATTCTGAAAGGAACCTAAAGGTTTTATGACAAATCTGTTGGGGAATACTTATTTATGCTGAACACTGTATGTCCAGTAGGTGCACCAAAAATTAAAGGGGTCTTCAGGTTTAATGAAGTTATCACCTATTCTTAGGATATATGAGAACTTCTAGATCACTGGAAATCTCACTGATTGCTCAGAATGGGCCATTTTTATTCCTGTTAGAATGGCGCTGTGCATATGTGACTCCTGCTCTATCATTCACTTTGAGACTGCTAGGGCACTTTCTACATTAGTCCTATAGAGAGTGAAAGAAGTACAGGTCAAGCATGCACAGTGCGACTCCTAATGGGTATAAAGGTGCTCTGTTGTGGTGATCTCATGGATAAGTGATAATTCTTACAAACTGGAATACCCAGGGGTTGATTAAGGGTAGCCAGGGCTCGGGGCTGTTCAGACTCTATGGGCCCCCCGGTCATGTGACTGGGTCATGTGACTGGGTCATGAGACGGGTAAAGACTGACCAAATACTCAGCGTGTGCACGAGGTCTTACAAATACTGCAGTAAGAAACACCAAATACTCAGCGTGTGCACGAGGCCTTAGGCTGGTTTCACACTGCGTTTTTGTGCAATCCGTAGCGGTCCATTGTAAAACGGACAGCTACAGATCCAATTTGGCCCCTATGCATCCCTATGGGCCACAGATCACATCGGATTTGCCCTTAATGGCATCCAATTTTTGTCAGATCCGATTTTTTTTTTTTCCTGCACCCAAAATCCGAGACTGCTCCGATTTTGGGAGCATCTGACAGAATCTGACAGAATCGGATCCAACATGACATGGGGACCTATGGAGTGCAGGTCCGAGAAAAAGTCTGATGGTTTCTCTGACCTGATTTTAGTGTACTGAGCATGCTCAGTACACTAAAACTGCTCGTAACCGTCTAATTTCACTTCCGCAATGTATATACATACATTGTGGAAGTGAAATTAAATAAATGCAAGGGTTAAAAATAAAGAATCTTTATTCTCACCCGTCTACGAGTCCCCCGGCGTCTCCAGCTATCTTCTGATCCTTACAGGACCTGGCGTGATGTCACAACCAGGTCACATGACTGGTTACCGTGGTAACCAGTCATGTGACTGTAATGCAACCACAGGTCCTGTAAGGATCAGAAGATAGCTGGAGACGCCGGGGGACTCGTAGACGGGTGAGAATAAAGATTCTTTATTTTGTAAGGTCTGGAGGAGAGGGAGAAGAGGATGAAAGAGGGAGAGAGAGACTGAGGGAGCAGGGAGAGGAGGGGGGGAAAGAGGTGACTGGAGGGAGAGAGGAGGGGGAGCGAGGTGACAGGAGTAGAGACGGAGAGGATCCAAACTGATCCTGCAAAATATCAGAATCAGATGCCTATTTGGCATCAGATTGCAGGCATCAGTTTGGATTCGTTGCTGTCCGAGGGGTCCTGCAAAAAAAAAGGATCCCCCTCAGACAGCAAAATAACGTTATGTGAAAGCAGCCTTACAAATACTGAGGTAAAAACTCACCAAATACTCAGCGTGTGCACGTGGCCTCACAAATACTGAGGTAAAAAAACTCACCAAATACTCAGCGTGTGCACGAGGCCTTACAAATACTGAGGTAAAAACTCACCAAATACTCAATGTGTGCACGTGGCCTTACAAATACTGAGGTAAAAAACTCCCAAATACTCAATGTGTGCACGTGGCCTCACAAATACTGAGGTAAAATACACCAAATTACCTAGGGTTCACACATACCAATCAGTTTTTTTCCATTTCCAAAACCTGGTTCTGTTTTTTGAAAATGCCATTTTTGCATCTAAAAAATGCTATGCGTTAACGCGTGCGTTTCTTATAGGGCCCCATGTTAAAAAACGCATACTTTTTTTTTTTTTTTTTTTTTTTTTTTTTTTTTTTTACTGCACCCAAAAACTCTGCTAGCAGCGTTTTTTGATGCAGTTTCAAAAATGCATAGCGTTTTTTAAGTGCACTTTTGACACTGCTGTTTTTTGCATTGCAGCCTATGGATCCGTTTACACATGATTCAAGTTTTTCCACAACTCTCGGGAGGTTGAAAAACGTATGCAGATAATGGATCCAGGGCTTAGTTGACCTAGGCATACTCGCGTGTGCACGAGACCTTACAAATACTGAGGTAAAAACTCACCAAATACTCACCATGTGCACGAGACCTTACAAATACTGAGGTAAAAACTCACCAAATACTCAGCGTGTGCAAGAGACCTTACAGATACTGAGGTAAAAACTCACCAAATACTCAGCGTGTGCACGAGGCCTTACAAATACTGAGGTCTACATGCTGTGTTGTGTGCCCCTCAATCTGGATATTTTTCTTGAATCATTGTATGGACTCCATACATATATGATCCAAAGAAAATATCCACATATAGGGGCAGGACACACATACCATGTAGACGCATTTCACATGTGTCTATCCAACATGGAGGGGCAGTGGGTGCACAATGTAATCAGGGATAAGGGAACAGGAAAAGAGTGCCACAACAGCATTAACCCCGGGGATGCAGGAGCCAGGAAAAGGTAGCCGGCTGCTCCACCTGAACACCATAGTGGGTGCACACGCTGATGTTAATCAAGATAGTAGTGGAGCAACTCTGGCAGACTGGCACAGACACCGCACAGCAGCAGGACAAGTTCAACATATCACTCACTCACTGTCTAACTGCCGGGCACGTTCCCCTCCTCTGTGCTGGCCTGTGACTGTGTTGGACTAGGTGGTGACCGGTCTCTCTTAAAGCAGCCCAGCCTGGAGGTGGTGGACGGCGGCCAGTGAATCTGTGATAGACTCAGTCAGGAGGACTGGAGTCAGGAGAGAAAGCGCAGCTGCCAAGGACTGACCAGGCCGACGGCAGAATGAGCCGCTGTGACCCTATAAAAAAAAAAATACCAGTACCCCATAACTGTTCCTAATTATTCTAATTACCCCATAAAGCCCCCCACTGCTGCATACTGTTACTATTTACCCTATAAAGCCCCCCACTGCTGCATACTGTTCCTAATTACCCTATAAAGCCCCCACACTGTTCCTAATTATTCTAATTGCCCCATAAAGCCTCCCACTGCTTCATACTGTTACTATTTACCCTATAAAGCCCCCCACTGCTCCATACTGTTCCTAATTACCCTATAAAGCCCCCACACTGTTCCTAATTGTTCTAATTACCCTATAAAGCCCCCCCCACTGCTTCATACAGTTACTATTTACCCTATAAAGCCCCCCACTGCTGCATACTGTTACTATTTACCCCATAAAGCCCCCCACTGCTCCATACTGTTCCTAATTACCCTCTAAAGCCCCCCCACAGCCCCATACTATTCCTAATTACCCTATAAAGCCCCCCACTGCTCCATACTGTTCTTAACTACCCTATAAAGCCCCCCACAGCCCCATACTGTTCCTAATTACCCTATAAAGCCCCCCCACAGCCCCATACTGTTCCTAATTACCCTATAAAGCCCCCCACTGCTCCATACTGTACCTCAATACCCCAAAAAGGTCACTTGGAAAGTATCCTCAATTTAACAAACAATTCTGCGGATGATCTTCGGCTCCTTCTGGAGCGGCTCACCTGCAAGTGCTGCCATGTGTCCTCTCCTCCTCTGCAGCCCGGCCCTTGCAGCAGTGTGTAGAGAGCCGCAGCATGCAGGCTCTACTCGGACTGCTCCTCAGGGACCGCTCTCTCAGCACTGCCGTCTGCCATGCCTCACACAGGGGGCTCTTACCAAGTGACGCTGAGCCTGGCTCCTGTGTTAGTCACAATGTTTCCCTGTGGGCTGAGGTGCTCACGCTCTTCTCTGCCCGATGTCCCTCGCATCTGCATGGCCGCCCGTGACTGAGGTAGGCGGGCCGCCTGTGCCTCCAGCACCCGCAGTCTTTAACAACATCCTCTGCACGTCTGCCTCAAACATTACCTCACCGCGTCATGACGTACAGTACGGTGGGGGAGGAAGAAGGGGGTGGGGCGGCGCGGTAGCACCAGCGTCGGCATCAGCGGCCAGTGCAGAGTGCGGTGGTGGCAGTCAGCGGATTATAATGGGGCAATTAGTTACCCTGGGCTAGTGGGCCCCCCCACAGCATTGGGCCCGGGGCTACTGCCCAAATTGACCTCATTATAATCCGCCACTGGGAATACCCTTTTAAAATGCGGATATAAAATTCATCTAATTTATTACATCTGGTATTTGTCATTTCCTGAAGAGGAAATATCAGACTGGTCACAGGTTCATCTGGTCACACAAGCTCACATATTTCAAAGCATTCTGTCACCTTTAGGGGCCTTTCACACTTGCGTTTTTTTCCTGATCTAGAAGATCAGGAAAAAACCTGATTCTTACAGGATTCATTTTTTTTCCATTCACTTTAATGATTTCAAGAAAAAACCTGAAGCAACAAGATTTTACCTGAAATCATTAAAGTGAATGGGCAAAAAAATGAATCCTGTAAGAATCAGGTTTTTTCCTGATCTTCCAGATCAGGAAAAAAACGCAAGTGTAAAAGGCCCCTTAGATACAATGCCAATATATCTTCAGGTAAATAATCTACTGATAAATAGTGTTTAAGTCATGTCAGTCTGTTTTAATGGAACAGTCGCTACAGGAAGAAAGTGAAGTTGTGTTCTCCCTGCAGCCACTTGCTTCCAGTCATTAGAGTGATATAGAGGGTGATTACAGTCATTCTCATTCTACAGTAAAGCATGGCTGTATCAGTCACCGACACATTGATTGACAGCCTGCTCTGTGGACAGGCTACACAGCACTCTGCAGAACCTGGTGTCAACCAATGTGCCAGAAGTGATTGAGCTGTGTAGTGAGTGTTGGCTATAACAGCTCCTTACACCGACCCAATGACAGCAAACTGCTACATGAAGAGTAATGTGTGTTTGACCAATGCTGCAAGACACAGTACCATCTAATCTGCATAATATGGCAAAGCCTATCGATAGAGCATCAGAGAAGAATTGGTAACAATATAAAGCATAATGCCATGATATCTGAAAAATCCCAATATATGTCCCAAATAGGAGTTGTTGGTTTCTTCTGACATGATGATGTTTTTCTTCTAGAAAGTGACTCTGCGTTAAAAAAATTTCTGGATGATTCCACTTCATTAAGTCCAGAAGAAAGAGCCAAATTTCTAGAAAAAGATGAGGTATGTACAAGTATAACGGCTCTTCTGCGACCAACTAGGGTTAGAGAAGCGCAGCTGTCGTCTGATCACTAAGGAGGCTTCATTATAAGAATGGGACCTTGTAAGGTCTAGTCTAGCAGTGCATTTCTGCTTGTGCGGCTGAATGCAAACTATGTAAATTGCTGTGTTTTAAAGGAATTTTCCTTTTATGTAAATGAAGATTAATCACTGTACAATAAACATTATATAACTCTCATTCCCGGGATTTAGGAGATCTTTTCTCTGACAATGAAAACATTTCCATATTTACATCCACAGACTGAAAACACGTACAAATCTTAAACTTTCACAGCTGAAACTTTGCTACAATTGCCTTCGATGTAGAATATCTTGTGTTGGGATGCAGGCACTATCACTGCAGGTTTGTCCTGGTGAGCTGCTGGTTGAACTGGCTCTAATAGAAGTAACTCAGTAGGATAAACCTGTAGCCCCTGACGACCCACTGCTGCCTTTGACATGAAGCCACCTACTAGGCAGCGCTGTTGGCATAAATTTCTAAAAAGCGTCTATATGTGGCTTACATTCCGGAGGAACTTTTGTGTGATGGTTGAGAACCCTGACAGTGTCCCTTCCTGATCACAGACAATTATAAAGCATTGCTGTTCTCTCTCCTGCTGCCTGACATTGATCAGTCTGATTAGTGCAGGACAGGAGAGTAAGTTACCAGGACCTGCCATCTCTAAAGCTGTACTAATGCTGCAGATCCTGGCTGTTAGCTGAAGGACCTTTCATGTCATGTGATCAGTCATATGCCTGAATAAAACTTCAAAGTGCAGAAAAATAGTGGTTGTGTGTGCTGTAGCGAAGCCAAGCGCTGTGTGTGTGCTGTAGCGAAGCCGAGCGCTGTGGGCGTGACGTAGCGAAACAGAGCGCCTGTAGTGTGGGCGTGACGTAGCGAAGCCGTGCGCCTGTGATGTGGGCATGAGGTAGCGAAGCCGTGCGCCTGTGGTGTGGGCATGACTAAATGAAGCCAAGCGCCTGTAGTGTGGGCGTGATCTAGCGAAGCTGAGCTCCTGTGGTGTGGGCATGACTAAATGAAGCCGAGCGCCTGTAGTGTGGGCGTGATGTAGCGAAAGCTGAGCCCTGTGGTGTGAGCATGACTAAATGAAGCCGAGCGCCTGTGGTGTGGGCGCGACATATCAAAGCAGAGCGCCTGTGGTGTGGGCATGACTAAATGAAGCCGAGCGCCTGTGTTGTGTGGCGCGACATATCAAAGCAGAGCTCCTGTGGTGTGGGCATGACTAAATGAAGCCGAGCGCCTGTGTTGTGGGCGCGACATATCAAAGCAGAGCGCCTGTGGTGTGGGCATGACTAAATGAAGTCGAGCGCCTGTAGTGTGGGTGTGATGTATTGAAGCCGAGCTCATGTGATGTGGGCACGACATAGCGAAGCCATGCGGCCGATGGCATGGGCGCGACGTAGCGAAGCCAAGCGCCTGTGGTGTAGGTGTGATGTAGCAAAGCAGAGCGCCTGTGGTGTAGGTGTGATGTAGCAAAGCCGAGTGCCTGTGGTGTGGGCACGACGTAGTGAAGCTGAGCGCCAGTAGTGTGGGCATATAGCACTGCCTATTTGTGTGCGCTGGAGAGAATTTTCATAGTGTGTATTGTAGAGGAGTTTGTGTGTATTGTATGCATACAGCACTGCTTATATGTCTGTGCTGAGGTGTTTTCATAATGTGTATAATATAAGGCTGTGTGTTATAATACACATTGCAGAGAAATAGAATTATTTTCATTACCAGGGAAGTTTTTAATTGGTAGGAAAAATGTTTTATGTTTTTTTTTTCTTTTCTGATGTCAAAACATGGGGTGTATCTTACATTAAGGTGTGTCCGAAAAATATGGTTCGTTTGGGGGGAAAAAAAGTTTTTGACATCTGTTGCTGAGATAACAATAATGTTCTATATCGCGTATCCCATAGCTACATTCTATACACAATTTATTATAGGATAGATTTCTTATTGTTGAGCCCAGGAAAACCTTGTGTTTGGCTGTGTACATACCCAGTATTCCTGTGGTCCATTCATTGCCATGAAGCTTAGACAAGTATGTCTGCAGCTATTAACAGGATTATTGTCTGTTGTATTCCAGAGTATTCGGGTTACACATGAGAGCAGCGCTCAGGAGGGACAGACGGAGGTAAGACTTCTTATTCTGTGTTTTGTGCCCAGTTCTTCTCTTGCCAGTTTTCTGGGAACAGACTTGACACCGATACTGTTCATTCACAAGTAAACCAATCCCGTGTGGGAATCTACTGGCGTAGCTGAATCTCTTGTATAATCATGGCTCTGCCGCTATGTAAATGTTTGGAAGCCTCACATGACATAAAATGGCTTCATAACAAGTTCACAAACAATTGCTGACATGAAGGAAATGTAAGTGCAATGGTTCCTTCCAGAGCCCACCAACATGGAGCCGGGATAGCCAGCTCTCCTGTATCTGAAGCATTTTCACACTGAAAGACGTGGTTTTTCTATGTCTGGATGAAAAAGTGAATGGATTCAGGATCTCCTGTTAACTCTTCAGGCTCAGTGCTTTAAATGCCATAGACCTAGATATGGATTGTGGAGGAGTGGAGAGGGAGAGCTGGGACTCTGACACCTGAGAAACCATGGGGGGAAAGTCTGATTACTTTGTATTCATTGTAATGTGCCCAACATGCTTATCTGCACCGCTGTCCGTGTACATTTGACCTACGGTCTCTCCCTGCTATGGGTTTTGAGAGATTAGACTTTGATATCCACAAAACCTAAATTCTAAGAAAAAAATCTAATTATCTAATTTTCAGAAAGCACAGGCGTGGCAGATTGTATAATTGCCGTCCAGTATTTAATATTGGTGGACTCCTTCATACAAAATTATTTTAAAAAGTCCTATTGGTTACCAAAGCAGAGCCAGAAACACATGACATGTCGCATGAATTGACATTATTTTTATTTCACTGCTATATGAAATACATGTCTTAAAGTGAACCTGTCAGCAGTTTTTCTGATATAGGCTGTGGCCACCACCAATAAGCCCTTATATAATATATACAGCATTCTGAAATATAAGTCCCCAGGCCGATCTGTAGAACATCAAAAAATAGCTCTTATTATACTCACCTGAGGAGTGGTCCGGTCCAGTGGGCATTGCTGATCTTGATCCGGCGCCGTCTTCTTCTGTGTCTGTCGTGTCCTAAGTCACCTACACAGTCCGCCTCCATTGCTGTCCTGCAGACCACTTTGCTCTGCTGAGGGCAGATCAAAGTTCTGTATTGCGCAGGATAAGGTCAAAGGAAGCCGCATAATGCGCATGCATCCTTTAGCTTTTTTTTTTAGAGCTGGAGTGACGCTTTATATGTAAGCTTCCTGCCTCTACTCATACACTAACCCTCTGGTGTTTCCATGATTTATCGCCACCACTCCTGTCTCGTGGTGCCATCTTGTGCCTGTAGCCTCTGACTGGCCAGAAATCAGAAACTACATAACAGGTGCTTAATGCATCTCTGAAATCCAGAAGGAGGCTTCCATAAGGAAGTAATGAAATGGGCCATGTCTCACTGGAAGAGGATGAAGCCACTGGAAGGAGAGTATCAGGCAGGGGGCAATTGAACTAAAGTAGTGGTGCAATAAAATAAACCTATGCAGTCGAGGCTTTAACCAAGAGTCATGGTGGCTTTGTTTGGACAGTAAGATCACCTCGTGGCATGAATATATATGTCACTATTAAGTGAATAATCTTTATTAGCCGTCTAGATATATAGTATTTTTACGTCTTTGTGATGGCATTATATGAATACTGTCTTAATTTTTGATTGGAGAATTTTGATCATGTGATCCTGCAGGATATGACTTCATAACCTTGCCTGATATGAAAGGAAGGAAGGAAATCCCGCTTCATTATGGAGTTTTTATTACTGCTGATGTTTCTTATTATTAATTCTATTATGTTTTCAATTTATGTTTAGTATTAATACACCTTTTTCTTTTTGCAATCAGGATAACTACCCTGTATCCCCTAAAATAAGATGGGAGGGGAGTGAATATTGCATGGGAATATTGGGGGCTCAAAGGGGATGATGGTATATTGGGGACTTCTGGGAATATGGAGATTGCAAGGGGATGATGGGAAAATAAGACAGTGCATTTTTTTTGAGCAAAAAGTAATGAGAATGTCTTAATTTCGGAAACACAGGGTATGTTAGGTGGCTGTTAGTATATTTAGTTATGGATGGATGGCCAGTTTTGTACCACATTTTCTGTGAACTAACGGTATAGCTACTACCCTTGGTCTGTTTATTATATTCCAGGATTCAGAACGCTTTTGTGTAAGAAACCTTTTTTTAATGGAGGGTTGTTTGTGTTTGTCTTGGACTATAAATAGTCTTGATATTTTCACTTTCTCCAGAAGCTGGACCTGCTCCCTTTCCTGTGTTATACAGAAATTGATTCACCAAATTTATTAGGAGACATGTGAAGGGGCGGACATATCATTGGTGCAACCTGTGCAGCCGCGTAGGGGCCCAAGAGGTAAAGGGGGCCCATTTCCACCTCCAAAGCAAGAGGAATTGTGCATTATGGTGAGCTATTGGACTAAAAAGGGCCCCATGTACTGTATTCTTGCACAAGGGCCCTTTGCTATCTGTGTCTGCTCCTGGGCATGTATCCTCTTAATAATTCCGGTGCATTCTGCTCCAGCGTGCTTTTTATTAAGGTTGGCATAAAGTGCCCCATCTTAATAAATCTGCCCTTCTGTGTCCAATTGTTTTGCTGTTCCTTTATACGTCTATTACAAGCATTAGCATAGTGCACAGAAACTCTCCAAAAAGCGTTTCTCCCATATGGTCATTTTAGCGGTATCTGGAATCTTTAGGCTAAAGTCATGATCTTATCTGTTTCCATGGCTACTACATATTTCTATTAAAATGGATGTAAGGGTTAAGTATAGCAATATCGCCCTATCATGTGATACAGCTTTTCTTTACCACAGTACGTTGGCTCAGTGGCCTGTACTGTAACCTTATAGCTCTGGGGTCCTGAGTTCACATCCCACCGAGCATCGGCATTGAAGCAATTATTCTCCACAAGGCTGTATGGCTTTCCTCCCTCCTTTGGTAATTTAGACTGAAGTGAATGCTGATGATCTTGTGCAGGGCTGTAGTATCATGGATAGATAGGATTATTATTTTTATACAAGCCATAAGTCTTGGCTCCAGTTCCATACAGTGTAATGATCAATCCTTTCTGCCTATCCAGTGACCTTCCATTGTGTTAGCAGTGCCTGTGACACTGTAACGTTCTTCTTTCTGAGATCTCCCTACTTTCCTCCCCTTCCTCCATTATTTTTCAGAAGTTGGTGAGGCGCAGAGTTTATGGTCGTCTTCCCTGCAGCTATACATAGCAGAGCGTGTCCGTGATCATTCTGTGCAGTGTTACGGAGCGCAGGTGTTTAGCAAGAATGGCATAAGCCATTATATACAGTATTATGAGTTTTTTATGTTTAGATGTATAAATGCACTTTTTTTTTTCTAATATACAAAAATCGAAATAAGGTTTACCACAAAAAGCATGGCAGTCAGTGCAAAGATCACCTCCCTGCCAGGATACAGTGGCCAAATGTATCCTAGAAGTAGGGTGAATTTTGGTATCAGCCCTAGCTGAACAGACAATGATAAATAAGGTAATGAACTAGACGGCGACTGCGGAGAACCAAACCGTTTCTGCCTTTTCTTTATTTAGATGCCATATTCATTGATCCCTTTAACATTTTCAAAATCCTGCAAACCCCAACACCTAAAATAAAGGCTTCATCTGCAGATATGAATCTGACATTAAAATCTTCCACTCTAAACATCTCACCCTACACCCAATCTTAATCTCTTGTACTATTCCCTTGCTACTTCTATACTGCTGGTGATATCTTCCAATGTAGGACCATTCCCACCACTATCTTCCTTTTGTCACGATGACTTACTACCATTTATTGTTATTCCTGGTTTTCCTCCCCCACCTCCTAAATGTATGACCTGTTCATTTCTCATAACCTTCCTGGGCCTAATAGAAATATGGTGGACACTCAGGTCATGGCTCCCATCACTGCATTTTCTTGTGGCCGTCTAATTTACTTGCACTCCTCAACACATTATACCCTATTTAACCTGTATTCATTCATCGCAATCATGTCACCAAATGCTCATACTACAATCCAGCCCCTCATATACCATCCTATATAACGGGTATAGCAGTGGATCACAACGTGTATTTGTATCTGCTTAGTGACATGATTGTTATTTCAATCCTTGACCCATCACATAGGATGGTATATCAGGGACTGGATTGTAGTATGAGCATGGGGCCGGTGGCCATGCCCATTTCCTAGACAAAAGTGTGAGGGGGCTGGAATGTAGGATGATCATGCAGCCCCAGGGACCACGCCCTGACACACCTCCTGCTTTCTGCTGCTGCATGAAGCTGACATGCTGAAATGTTATGTCCCCTGAGGATGGGTCAGAGCTGAGGAGCAGGTATCATTTTATTGAATTATAAGCGATCTATAGATCCTAGAGCTGTAGTGTACAGCTCTGCTTTATCATGTAGCAGGGCAGGGACTATACTAATAGGTTTTCTGTCCCCCAAAGTTCCCCGTTTAATAAGTTATAACTTAACTGGTGATAAAATACTTTGAATCTTCTAAAAACACTCTTGGGCTTCTCTTACCAACCACAGGGCTCTGACAAGTGTCTAATATGAATGGGTACAACATACAGTAGATTTGAACGTAGCGCTGGTCTTTTATACATTACTAGAAATAGGCCTGATGCTATTGCATCGGGAGGGCAGTTTCTGTGCCTGTGTCCCCTTGTATGCTCTCTCCTGTCTGTGCTGTCTCTTTCCATGTGCGCTCTGTCTTACTTGTGCCTTTATCTCCACTCTGTGTGCGCTGTCTTCCCCTGTGCCTCTGCGTCCCCCTGTGCCTCTGCGTCCCCCTGTGCCTCTGCGTCCCCCTGTGCCTCTGCGTCCCCCTGTGCCTCTGCGTCCCCCTGTGCCTCTGCGTCCCCCTGTGCCTCTGCGTCCCCTGTGCCTCTGCGTCCCCTGTGCCTCTGCGCCCCCACCTCCTCTGTGCCTTCTGCCTCCCACACTGAGCCACCGTGTACAGTACTGACCACTGAGCCACCGCATTCAGTGTTGACCACTGAGCTAAGCCAGCTTTAAATCTCCCTCCAATACCGTGCTACTCAGCTGATTGGTCGAGCACCAGGCAGTGCGCCACCAATCAGCTGAGCAGCGCTGTATTGGTGGGAGATTTAAACCTGCCTGCCGCCGCTCGAAACACATGGCCGCTGTTAAGTGCTATTTCTCCAGATCAGCGACTCAATGGTTAGCACTGTATATGGTGGCTCAGTGGTTAGCACTGTATACGGTGGCTCAGTGGTTAGCACTGTATACGGTGGCTCAGTGGTTAGCACTGTGTACGGTGGCTGAGTGGTTAGCACTGTGTACGGTGGCTGAGTGGTTAGCACTGTATATGCCGCCGGCTAAGCTAATGAGCGTCGTGTGATTCAAAGCCGCACGGCACCGCTCATTGACTGAGCTGCTGCCGCCGGAGCCAATGAGTGGCGCGGGATTCAAATACCGCGCCGCTCATTGGCTGAGCCGGCGGCAGCTCAGCCATTGAGCAGTGCCGCGCAACTTTGGTGGGGATTTGAATCCCGCGCCGCTCATTGGCTGAGCTGGCGGCAGCTCAGCCAGTGAGCGGTGTCGAGCGGCTTTGGCGGGGGATTTGAATCCCATCCACCACATCGGAATACCCAGAACTTGGGTGTTCCAATAAGGTGGTCAGCGTACTTCCGATGCGAGCAGCCGGGAGATGAGCAGCTGGCGCTGCTCATCTCCCGGCTGCGTTGCCGCTGACCTGCCTGCGTTGTTAGATGAGCCACCGCCACCGTCGGGAGATCTCCTGACGGTAGCAGTGACATGTTTGTCACTTGTGTCGCTACTCCACAATCTAACGGTGCCGCGGTGGATTGTGGGATAGTGACATAAGCGCTGGAAGTGTGAAACAGAGGCCATTGGAGATGATATTTAGATAGCATTAACTGAATTGCTTATATTCTCCTGTAATTATGTTCTTTGTATCTTTGGCTTAACGAGTTTCATCACCTTCTGTGATATGACTCATTATTAGACTAATAAACCAATATATAGATATGAAATACACATCCTATTGACTATAGTAGGAGATTTGACAGGATATCAAAATCCACCACCTGTCTACACTGCTGGGATATGCATGTGCATGTAAGCGATTATATAGTGTAGTTGTATCCTCTACTTTAGTAATAAAGGTTAAGTTTTATGTGTAATTAAATTTTTGTAATTTTTACCACTGTAGCTTTTATAGTAACTTTCATTTTTATAGTGTATCTTAAAGTTGCCTAGATATTTTATACGTTGTCTTTCATGATGCAGAAACAGCTATCACTTGCTATAATAGCATAATTTCCCCAGCTCTTGATTTGAGTTGCCTATCGCATAAGAATTTAAGAAAACGAAAGGCTGCTATGGCAAAGTAATCTGAGGAGAAATGTAGACCTGTTTCTATGCCAACAGAGCAGTATTGTAATAAATGTCATGAGAAGGAAGACCTATTACTTGCTAACAAGCAGCGCCCAATTTAAAGTTTGCAATCACTTCTAAAAAAGACTATTTTGCTATTTAACAATGTTAACTTCCAACTTCAACCCCAATGCCCCAATCTGAATCTGCTATGTCTGCAGAGTACATGATTCAAACACGAGATAGACAACTTGAGAGAACTTGCTTCACCATCATTATAGATGAAAGCATTTTACCCACATTACTGTCCAATTGGCACCTAACCACTTGTGACCTTGATCCTATTTCATTCAGTATGATCTTCACGCTCAATAATGTCTTTATTCATACCTTCCCTTAACCTCTGGGAACTTTCTCTTTTTTATTTTTTTTTTAAAACATGCAGCCATCACATACATTCTTTTTGTCAAGTGTTTCCCCCACCTCACTTTTTGGTCCGCTATAATATTCCTTTCATCCCTATCAGTCTACTACAAGAACCTTTGGCAAATAGCAGATCCCTAGTGATTTTGATTAAGTCTACTTCTAGATCCGTCCATGATCACCATTGAACATTCCCTCCTGTTAAAATGTTTATATTCCTTTGGCATCATACACTTCTCCGGAATAAAAGTGTGGTGAAACCAAAAATTCATTGTAGTGCTGATAAGGCCGCTCCAGGGGTTTCCAGCCATAACGACTTTCATCGACTGAGAGTCAACAAAAATACTTGAGGGTCTCCAACTTAACACCCTACAACATCCTTTTGTGGTTCTTCACAGACACTTTTATCGTCTTTAGTCCACCCTTGGCTCTGTGCTTGGTTAATCCCCTTTCCCAGTTACTCCTCTGCTTCGCCCCTCTGTCATTCACTTTTTTGACTTTTTATTCCTCTGAGAATCCAGTTGACCATGTTAGCAGTGACTTGCAAGGTCATCCATAACTTGTCCTTACCATAGAGTTTTTTTTTACCAAGTCTCCCAATACCTCCTCCATGTTGACTCTACGGTCCTCACAAGACCACCTCTTTTTACTGTCCTCTAGTTTGTTCCTCACACAAGATTTCTCTTGTGCTTTCCCATGTTCTAGAACTAACCTGCCTCTGACCCCTCATTAAAAAGCAACCTATAAGGGAATCTATAATAATGCTCAATCACAACAAATATATATTGTCAAATTGTTCCCATTTCTAAAATCCGTTGTTTAAACACCACAAAAAGGTGGAGCTAGGCAGGTAATAGAGCCGAGGAGGCAAAAGTTTGGGAAGTTTTCTGTTCACACACAGGCCACCTTGGCTCCATTTGTGTAATGTATTAAAATATTTAATTTTTTTTATAGGTATTGGGGTTCAACTTTTACACCTAGATGTAAAGTTTGGCTCAGTTTTCGAGGATCTAAGGATCCCATACATGACCTAATAAGCAGTGGATAGGTGAAAGTTTGATAATCATGACGGATTCCCTTTAAAGAGGACCTGTCACCCCCCCCATGCTGCGTGGCAGTCTTAATGCAGCACTGAATGCAGCATGTCTGCTGCATTCAGGGAAAGGGTCCCCCATGTGTGTCTGTGCTGTGTACCCCAAGATATAGCCTTAGGAAAATTCACTGTTAGAAGCCATGAAGGCATTCCCTGTGGCTGGAGTGAGCTCGATTGACTGGGGCCATTCCCTTCCCCTGCCTCTCTGTGCTGCTTCTGCTGTGCAGGCTCTGCCCTCCTTCTCTCTGTCACACATCCTGCCACACACGGCATGCAAATCATTTGTCTTGCCCTGCTGTCTGAACAAAGCATAATCAGCACAGCAGGAGGCGGCACAGAGGAGGGAATGCCCTTGTCATTCGAGCTCACTCCAGCCACAGGGAATGCCTTCATGGCTTCTAACAGTGAGTTTTCCTAAGGCCATATCTCGGGGTACACAGCACACAGACACACGGGGACCACTTCCCTGACTGCAGCAGACATGCTGCATTTAGATTGCCATGCAGCAGGGGGGGTGACAGGTCCTCTTTAAAACCATCTCTGACCAACACTGCAGCCACCACACTGTCTTATGAGCAGCTTCTACTTTTACCTATTGTATCCTTCCCCATCCCATTGTACATTGTCAGCCTTCGTAGGCAGAACAGTCTCTTGTTATATACCAGCCTGTCAGTCACTTAGTCATATATATTATCCTGTTTTCTATACCATGTTATGTATTATACTTTTAAACCCTGTTTGCATATATGTACAAAAAACTAACGGTGCTATAAAATATATCTTGGTGATAAAAGAATTTTATGAAGAAATATAAAACTATAAGTTGACCTAAAGGGTTTTTTCCACATATTGTCTTCTGCTGTTGGGCATGGTCTGTATGTAGGTCTTGCCTGGAGGGCAGTGCAGGGATTATAACGTTCTCTCAACTCTTTATCGGAATAACTTTTGCTTGAATAGTAACTGATCCTTATAATAACTATTTTGTGAGATCTATTTTTTAGATCATAAGCTCAAAGTAGTTGCCACCCAGAACTTTACTTTCATTGGAGCCTGTGTGAGTGTCTCCAGAATGATATTCCTCTGATTTTCCCATTCGACCAATACTCTAGTATCGAGGCATTTTTGTCATGCTCGTCTGAGAACTATAAGAAAAAACCCCTGAGACCTACTGCGTTCTCACAGCCAGGAATTAGTCTGCAAGCGTTGCATAGGAAGAAAAATGCAAGTGTTATTTTGGGGTCAGGTCATAGATGTAGAGGCACATGTCTCCTCCATGCTGTTTCCTGCCTACTTTACTGAACAGTTCACATGCCTAAACTGTGGGCAAGAGATTACCTGGTGGGCACTCATTGACGGCCTGTGCAGGGAGCCCTGCTTTCCACAGGATGGGAATTTAGGAAATGTATTTTGGATATGTAATATGTAAATGCACTACATAATTCATACTCCCAGGGCTTATTCATTGTCATGTATTCAATATATGGGGAAATGTTCCGCTACTTTATAATAAGATTGCAGACCATTATATAGTGTTAAAGGTCTAATCTGGTGAATATATGTCATCACCAACCTACAGCTTGTTTACATGTAATTGGAAGACACCTTTAAGAAACCTATATAATTCAACAACTACGTGTCTCATTCATTCTTATATTAAATGGAGTAACTATTGGATTAATTATCCCTTGATTCAGCACTGAGTACAGAACGGAGCTCTAGGCTAGGTGCCAGGTGGCACATGTGCATTGTCTAACTTTTGTGAGCCCATAAAGTTCTCATCTTGGCTCCCGGAGTGGTCCAACCGGATAATTCATTTACCTCTACATGATAATAATGGAAAACTAAGATTGTCATTTGTATAGAAGTGTATGTGCACTGAAATCAATGTAGTCCTTATCTCCCCCTTAATGTCCTGCACTCATCTATTCCTAATTTAAAAGTAAAACCTTGTTTCTTTTCTTTTCAAAATCTGGAAGTGTTTCTTGGCTTAAAATACATCTTTTGTATATTTGTTTAATTATTGTTGGCCATATATTGCCTATATAGGTTGTATTGACATTTGATCTCATGTAAGATGTGTACAAATGGGAGCAAATATATATTGGCATCTACTATATAATCGTTTAAAGTTCTCTGGCTGTCCCAGAAATCACGCACCAGCGCTCATTGGTCGCCGCCAGCCGCAGCAATACAATGAGCGCAGCGTATGCCAAACAGCCGCGCGCGTTAGCGACGTGGGTTGCCGTGACAGCGCTACAGTCACATAGCGGGCGGGAAAGCCGACTTAACTGTCAGTTTTCCCGCCCAGTGATGTCACAGGGAGGGGGAGGAAGAATCCTGGTTCCTCCTCCCTCTGTGACATGCGTGACTGCCCCCATTTGATTTCGCAGTGTATTAATATACACTGTGAAATCAGAGTTAACTAAAGGCAAATGTATTAAAAATAATAAAGAATAAATACTTACCCTCCGACGGGTGCCCGGGAGCTGCAGCAGGAATTGACCTGCTAGGACCACATGACCGCGAGCAGCCAATCAGCGTTAGGAACACCCCTCTGAGTCACTCTGACATCACGACAGGTCCTAGCAGGTCGATTCTTGGGCTCCCGAACGCCCGTCGCAGGGTAAGTATTTATCTTTATTATTTTTCATACATTTGCCTTTAGTTAACTCTAATTTCGCAGTGTATATTAATACACTGCGAAATCAAATGGGGGCAGTTACGCATGTCAGAGGGAGGAGGAACCAGGATTCTTTCTCCCCTCTGTGACATCAAATCCAGCAGTGCTGCCCCTATGGGAGAAAACGCAGGCGCTGATGCGTAAAGAATTAATTCTTTACGCAGCAGCGTTTTCTCCCATAAAAGCACTGCATATTTTTACGCAGTGCTGGCAGACACAAGGCACAATGCGTATTTTTGGAAAGCGCGCGCAAATAAGCGCACAAAAATACGCAATGTGTGAACGTAGCCTAAGGCTGCTTTCACAGTTTTTTTTTTTTTTTTTTTTTTTTTTTTTAAATGCGGCAGTTGCGGTCAAAAACGGCATCTGCCTCATTTTCCGCCTAGCGGCGCACTTGCGGCAAGCCCCGTGCATTGTGACATCATCAGAGGTCCTGTAAGTATGTAATAGGCTGCTTTCACATTGGGGCTTTTTGAAAAATGCTGCAGTTGCAGTCAAAAAAATGCATCTGCCGCATTTCCCGCCCAACAGCCGCGTTGCTTCTCGCTTACGGCAAGTCCCATGCATTGTCTATGGGGCTTTCGGTAAGTGTGCGGCAATTGCGGGTCCGATAGTTGCAGCCACGAAAAAAAAGCGCTGCTGACCGTGTTTTTTTTTTGCGGCTGCAACCGCCGCAACTACCAAAACCGCAATTGCCGCACACTTACCGCAAGCCCCATAGACAATGCATGGGGCTTGCCACAAGCGAGCCGCAACGCGGCTGTAGGGCGGAAAATGCGGCTGATGCATTTTTTTTACTGCAAATGCCGCATTTTTCAAAAAGCCCCAATGTGAAAGCAGCCTATTACATACTTACAGGACCTCTGATTATGTACAATCATGGCCGGAGCAAGGTCACATAACTGGGACATCACCAGAGGTCCTTGAGCTTAAGTGCACACAGCACCCAGGTACTGCAGACCACCTACATGCACACATCCTACACTCTTCCCTGCACTCACCGGGTCACACTCTGCCCTGCACTCGGGTCACACTCTGCCCTGCACTCGGGTCACACTCTGCCCTGCACTCGGGTCACACTCTGCCCTGCACTCGGGTCACACTCTGCCTGCACTCGGGTCACACTCTGCCCTGCACTCGGGTCACACTCTGCCCTGCACTCGGGTCACACTCTGCCTGCACCGGCACACTCTGCCCTGCACTCGGGCACACTCTGCCTGCACTCGGGGCACACCTCCTGCACGCACACTGCACTCGGGCACACTCACGTCACACTGTCAAACGCAAAACCCACGTCGCTAATTGGTTGCGCCAAGCCAGTTGCGAACAATCTGCGACATGGGATTTCCGTTAGAGCGAAACATGCACAGTCCGCCCGGTGTCCCAGCCCCCATCCGCTCGGTCTCCTGCCCGCTGCTCACCCGCTCCACGCTCCCTCCTGGCCGCCGCTCCATGCTCCATCTGCCCGCCGCTCACCCCGCCATTCTTCTTCTAATTTTCGTGGCATAGACTCCAGAAATTCAAAGGGGGTGGGGGTGGAGCTACCAAAGGGGGCATTGTACTGGCCGTGAACAAGGGCCACCACATCAGGGCTATGCGCTTGGACACTCCTATTATGATGCCCCCTGTTAACTCTATCCCCCGAGGCCTTGAAATTGTTGACGTTTATGCTGGAGGAAGAAGACTACATGCTAGGGTGAGAGGCGGCTGGACAGAAGCCTGGAGCGGGTGAGAACTGAGGGGGGCCACCGCCGCACACACACATTCTAGAATACCCGATGCGTTAGAATCAGGCCACAATCTAGTGCAGTGTTTCTCAACTCCAGTCCTCAGGACCCACCAACAGGTCATATTTTCAAGATTTTCTTAGTATTGCATAGGTGTTAGAATGATCCTCTTTGTAGGTGATTAAACTAACACCTATGCAATACTAAAGAAATCCTGAAAACATGAGCTGTTGGTGGGTCCTGAGGACTGGAGTTGAGAAACCCTGATCTAGTGTAACATATAAAGGTATGGTGCAAATAAAACTGGTGTATGCCACACCAATGACAATAATTTTTTTTATAACGATTGGGCCACTTTCATTTCCCTGAGATTGGAACTACACATTGCATGACCGATGGCTGCTCTCCATTCACTTTCTAAGAGACTGTTGGGTAAAACCGAGTGCAGCTCTCAGTAGTCCCATAAGAAATGAATAGAACGGTGGTCAAGCATTCATATCTGCTCTGTAACCCAACATATTCCTACCTTAATTCTGATGATCTCTATTTTATTGAATCTGTGTTTATGCCAGCAGTTCTAGTAAAAGCAGATAATCTGTGTACTATGAGCAGTGACCAGTGAAAATTTCCAATTTAGAGCGGACTCTAGACTTTTGTGCAAGACTTGGTCCATATCCTTTTGCCTGAGAACTCTAATGGTCCAATTATTATCTGGTGTTCTGCATTTTAGCTTGGCATGCAGGATGCTTTCAGAGGAAGTGAGGGAGTTGTCTTATACCACTGCGGGTCACATAGTCTTAATTCCTTTAAAAACTTGACGTCTCAAAGAGCTGGTGACTTGTGACAGCTAATGAAAGAGATTTAATTCCCATGTGAAGTTTCCTGTTGAGCGATGTTGTAAGAATATTTACTTTTTTTTTTGGCCCTTTTTAGTCTGCTAAAGGAAATTGAGCCGCAAATGTTTATTTTCTTAGGTGAAAAAGAGAAGATACACATTAAACATTGTGATGAAACGTTTGTGCCATTATTGCTGCCATGTACAGTTTGTTATTGATGCTGAAGCTTCAGTGGGAAGGATGGAAAAAGACACTCTTCCATACTAAAACGCTTGTTAAATAGTTGATTGTATGACTTTGAGGATTGCTACCTAAAGGTGGCACTAGAGTTCATCCACTTCCTCACTGAAGTGACAATTTGCATATTTCCCAGAGGACCATTGCGGCTATAAGTCTCCTTATCAGCTTATCTGTCTCCTTATGTTGGCAAGAAGATTCCTCTCCATGAGGAAAATAGCTAGTTCCACAGACCTTACATATCATTAGGCAGGCCCATGGGACCATTCAGTAGTGTTAGGATTCTTGCACATGGCTAAACTTTAAAAGTGGGAAAGATTTTCTGATTATATACCCTTGTGGTAAACCTTTATCCTATGGTTATGTCCCTTTTGTGCGTACTGAAGGCTCACCCTCTGTGTAGTTTACTGCTCTTTCTTATACAGTTGAAAAAATAGTATTTTGATGTATAGCAGATCAACAATGGTCACTGTTTTGGCCTCCAGTGGGTGAATAGAGCCCTATGGATATTTTGTTTCTACAAGCTGGGGACATTTTACACTTGAGCTATCTAGCAAAAAAGCCAGATGCAAAATGCACTGAAAATACACTTCTGAATGCACATGGGGGCTAAATCAGATCCGTGGCTGTCCGTTTTACAACGGACAGCCACGGATCCCAGAAAAACACTGTGTGAAAGCACCCTTAGGCTGCTTTAACAGTGTTTTTGTGCTATCCGAGGTGATCCGACTTTTTGCAGCACCCCTCGGACAGCAATGGATCCAAACTGATGCCTGCAATCGGATGCCAAATAGGCATCCGATTCCAATATTTTGCAGGATCAGTTTGGATCTTCTCTCCTCCTCTCCCTGCTCCTCCTGTCACCTCGTCCCCCTCCTCTCTCCCTCCTGTCACCTCGCTTCTCTCTCCCTCTTGTCACCTTTCTCCCCTCCTCTCTCTGCCCCCTCTTTTGTCCCCCTCTTTTGTCCCCCTCTTTTGTCCCCCTCTTTTGTCCCCCTCTTTTGTCCCCCTCTTTTGTCCCCCACTTCCAGACCTTAAAAAAATAAAAAAAATAATCTTTATTCTCACCCATCCACGACTCCCGCGGCACTTCCAGCTGTCGTCTTCTGATCCACAGGACCTGGCGTGATGCCACAGTCACATGACCGGTTACTGCGGTAACCGGTCATGTGACTGTGACGTCACGCCAGGTCCTAGAAGCATCGAGCACTGGAGGCATCGGTGGATCGCGGACAGGTGAGAATAAAGTTTTTTTATTTTTAACCCTTTCTTTTCACTAGATGTCACTTCTGCAATGTATGAATATACATTGCAGAAGTGAAATTAGATGGCACAGAGCTATTTTAGTGTACTGAGCATGCTCAGTACACTAAACTCTGGTCCGAGGAATGATCAGCTGTTTCCTCGGACCCGCGCTCCTTAGGCCCCATGTTATTTGGCACGGATCAGGTCGGATCCAATTTGGTCCGATTTGACACGCTGTGCCCAAAATCGCAGCAGTCTGCGATTTTGGGCACAGCTAAAAATCGGACAGAATCGGATCTGATAAAAATCGGATGCCACTAGTGGCAAATCCGATCCGATCCGTGCCCATAGAATGGAAGCTCCAATGGCGGCTCTGAACAGTGCATCCGAGGCAGAACTAGACAAAGCATATAGAGAAGCATTTAGATTGTTATGAAAGGATCCCTTCTAGGAACAATGAAAGGTTTCATTAAAGGTGGATTCCCATCTCCAAGATCCTATCCCAATATGTAGTAGTAGTAGTAATAATAATAATACTTAATAATATCAAATTCCTCCAATTAGACATGTAGTATGGTTTACCTGATAAACAAATGTCTATTCCTCTTGTGCAGGACCTTATATATGGACTTATATGGTGACATGTATAAGGAAAGTCTGTTGCTTGTGGTCATAACCATGGATACATAAGGTCCTGCAATGCCCTACAGATGAGAAATACATGTATCAGGAAAACTATACTATGTTTCTTCAGCTTATAGAAAAAGACGGCACTCACCGTTTTCTTTTGTACCAGGTCTGTACAGACCCGTGGAAGCTGAACATCAGTGAAACGGTGCCGTCGTCTGCCTCCAACACCCCCTCTCTGCACAAGAGGTAACCCACATATAGTGGATTAAAGCGAGCAAAAGAAAGCGGTGAGTGCCGTCTTTTTTTTCTATAAACTGAAGATTATATTAAGCACTTTAAGACTGAGCAACATTGGTACAGGTGATAAGCCAAGGTGAT
Organism: Allobates femoralis; assembly: GCA_033576535.1. Taxonomy (NCBI): domain Eukaryota; kingdom Metazoa; phylum Chordata; class Amphibia; order Anura; family Aromobatidae; genus Allobates; species Allobates femoralis. The sequence goes on along the minus strand of JARQOC010000002.1, from coordinate 562,737,786 downwards.
TAGGTGGGCCAGACACTGTCCTAAAAGAAGATTTGGGGCTATAGTGCCGGGTGAAGCTCTTTTTTTGTATCCAGGAGTGGGCTGGTGCACTTTGCCCTGGGAGGCAGTGTGATGTTTCCTGCCCTTGCAGGTGAGGAGCTGGGAGGGAAGGGGGGATTTTGCTATTGGACGGGGTGAAGAGGGGGGCGGGGGGGGCTGCTATCGGACGAGGTAAGCAGCTGCGGCCGCAAAGCAGAGCCACCGGCCCACTTCAGTATGGGGGCGGCCCTAGGTGAGGGCAATACCACCAGCCTGGGGGGGGCACTTGCCCCCCTGCCACCTGGGCCAGTCCGCACGTGTTTGTATCTATACTATGTTTCTAATTGGAGATATTTGCTAATATCGTTATTAACCTACTCCTTATTGGGATAGGATCTTGAAGCTGGGAATACCTCTTTTAAAGCAAAGTTCCCGCATGTGTAAATGGTATATTTAAAACCTCTGCATGTAAAGATAGCCTTATGGTGGGTTTACACACACCAATCATTGTATCCAATCTCTGAACCAATCTCTGGTTGCAGTGAAATCATGGACAGATTGCTCCATGTTGTACACAGCCACAAAATGGAACTATGTGTCCATGATTTCACTGCAACCAGAGATTGGTTCAGAGATTGGATACAATGATTGGTGTGTGTAAACCCACCATTCGTTTGTGGCCATCTAAACATGTATTCACGCAACATGTTTGTCAGGTGGTCAAAACTTTAGTTTTTCATGTGGAAGACCTTTCAGAAATCCCTTTTTCAACTGAGTCGCTGAAGTTTTAGAAGTCTGAAGTTTCTCTTCTTTTTTTTTTTTTTTTTTTTTTTTCTTTTGGTAGTTTCCTCAGTTCTTTCTCTAGATATTTTTTTTCCTCTATTCAACAATGAAGAAAGCGCTAACTGTAAGTATAGAACATCTTCCGAGCGGAGGCTGCTTGAGGAATGTTCAACTCATTTCTTTTTAACCACTTGGGGTCTTTTGAGCATCTTTTTTCTGCTCGAGGTTTCCAAAGACTGAAAACCTGAGTGGATTTTCCATGGTAATGCATATGTGTATTCTTTTTAGCATTTTGATAACTCTATTTCAGGACAGTTTGAGTGGACCCACCCTAAACCATCCTGAATGACGACGTGTGCATACCTTTGTGATGGAATTGTTGTGCTACTGTTCACCAATCTTTGTACTTCTCTCTGCAGCAATGTATGAGTTTAACTTGATGGTACATGAGTATCTGCATGACGGTTTGTCTTGAGCCATGGGCTTTTCTATGCCCAGATCTCCAACTATTCACTTCAATTCATTATCCAAATACATTTTTTTTTTTTTTTTTTTACACTCCTCATGTATAGAAGCTTTTGTGTTTGTCACGGTTACATAATAGGCAGCTTTGAAAAATAAGCTAGAATTGTTATCCACCCGTGTACGGGTTAAATGATGCGTGATTCTTGTTAAAACAAGGTACAACCTAGGTCCCTTCAGCACGGAGACACCTGCAATGTCTTATGTCATAGGAGGTGGGTGAACTAAGGGATTGGCATATCCTAAATAGTAGAGCTATGAATAAACTCCTCTGCAGAACAGGACATGTGTAGGAGTTGCTTTTCTTGGAAACACTTATTTCTGAGTCAGGTGAGCTGCAGAGGATCTACAGAGCAGCAAAGCCTTCACACATTGCACATTCCTGTCTTGCAAGTCTCTAAATATCAGAATTGAATGTGATGGAAGGTATGTAATCCCCTCTTTATTGTCCAATTCCTCGAACAAAGATTTGGGCAGAAAGGAGACCAAGTTAAGTGAACATTTTAACCCTTAAGACATGTAGACACTCATATTTTAGTGTTAATGACCAGTAGAGGTATTTATCCCAGGCATATACAGTTGCACTAGGCAAAGAATGAACAATCCTTTATAAGAATATTCCTTCAGTTGACAAAAGATCTTCCGTTAAATGAACGATCTTAAGGAAAACCCAATCAAACATGACTGTCTTAGATCGCACACCACTGAAGTTATCGGGAGAATGATCGTTTGAAATTCAGCTTTTTTTTATGTATTATTATAAATAGTGCTGCAGTACCGCTGGCAATCCGCAGTAGACGTTTTGACGGCTACTTGCATTAATTTTTCTAACTCTCAGTGCCTACAGCGCTTGGGAAAATACTCTTAAAGAGCCTCTCTCGTAATAGACTTGGGTTCCCTTTAACTGGGTTGCTCTTCCAGTTCTTGTGACTCGTGTTGTACGTTGTATTGGAAAAGGGCTCCGAAGTGTAGCTACTATTTAATGGTTGTTAGGCGTACATATATATGTCATTTGTACATGTTACAACTATATCAAAGCTAGTGCTGAATTTGGAGGTTAAAGTAAATTATGTGTAGTCAGCTGCTTGCAAAACAGTATATATAATGAGGTGTTACAGGCATAAATGCCTTTTATGTTTGCTTGTGGGTCTTGGGTTTGGAAGCCGATTTAGGGCCTGAATGCCAGTTGGCTGTACTGTAATCTTGGCAGCTTCACTGCTTATTCTGGTATTTTGCTGAATGTTTCAGAATGCATATAGTTTTGAAAAGACAGCGACCGCAGAAAGCTCCCAGAATAGATGAGTGTCTGTGAATCCAGAGTGACAATTCCTTGGGCCAAGGAGATAAACTGGAGAATTGCAGCTTTCTTGTCAGTAGACAGCTGGTATGTGTCAAGTAGAGTGAGGACAGTGAGATGCCAGCTGCTGCGCTCCTGTCACTACTTGGCTTTCCTACTTGCTCTGATTTATTATCTGGAAAAACACAACCTGTACATCCCTCTACTATGCCCTATGCTTTGATAGACATTGTTCACCTGGTTAAACTGCTGGGCCCCCTACAAGCTGCTCATAAGACATTAAAATATATATTCTATTCCCACTCTTTTTTTTTTTTTTTTTTTTTTTTCATTCAAAATTTTGGGCTGTAGATGGCAAAAAAAAAAAAAAAGCAAGAAAATAGATTTAAAAAAAATATAACACTTGAGGGTTTGCTGGAGTGGTAAGAAAAGGATGAGACACCATAACATTAAGGGCCACTTTACACACACCAACCTATCTGTCCAACTTCTGACCAACTTGCTGGTTGCAGTTAAATCATGGACACATTGCTCCATTTTGTGACTGTGTACAATGGAACACTGTGTCCATGATTTAACTGCAACCAGTAAGTTGGTCAGAAGTTGGACAGATAAGTTGGTGTGTGTAAAGTGGCCAGGTTTCAGTCATTACAATTGGGCTGCTTATACACAGGTGTGACTGGTTGTAGAGGGCAACCAGGTTTCACATTACATAGATCTTAGGCCCCTTTCACATCAGTGTTTTTCACGGATTGCGGCACATTTACAGCAACTGCCGCATCTGCCGCTTATTAGTCACACTTGTGGAAAGCCCCATGCATAGTCTATGGGACTTGTGGCAAGTGCGGTATAGCTTCAGTTTCAGCAGTTGCAGCCACGGAAAAAAACACTGCTGACCGTGTGGTTTTTTTCGCAGTCACAAGTGCTGAAACCACGGCTATACCGCACTTGCCACAAGTGTGATCGAAAGGCGGCAGATGCGGCAAATCTGCCGCAAACCGCAAAACATGCTAATGTGAAAGAGGCCTTAGTCCTGATTGATGCTGGTACATTTACTTTGGAAATAAATGTCAGTTAAATCCTGATATTAGGATGTCTATGTTATGAGTCTGACTATATAAAGGAACCTGAAAACCCACCTCTTCCGACGAGCCTGCAACCTGCAGTGAGCCTCAGTACACCAAACTGCCGCACATCCAGCCCTAACCTCTCCTAGTGTACCCTCATCCATCCCATGTAGACTGTGAGCCCTTGTGGGCAGGTTCCTCTCTCCTGCTGTACGTATGTATGCCCTGTATTGGTGATGATTATTATACTTGACTATGGATGCCCCTTTTTCATATGTAAAGCACCATTGAATAAATTATGCTATAATAATTAGCTAAACCAAGAAAAAAAGTTACCCTATCTCTTTTTTCCAAGAAACTTGTATAAAGGAATCCCTAATGGCAAATCTAATCCAGCAATGCACAAGCTGTTTGCAAGGAACTGCCCCAAGTAGATTATAGGGGCAGCGCTGATGAATCTTGCATATGGACCAACCGCTCACAACCTAATAGAGGTCAGAAGCTGCTTATATAATTTACTCTAATGAAGCTGCATAAGGAGTCTGTTGTATAGGTAAGTGCGATACATACATGGTGTCTGAACAACAGCCTATTAGTGGTGCCAGGTGCGGCAGGTCAGTCAACACTGCATGACTAGATGCACCATGCCTAAACAGCGGCCTATTGCTTATGCTGAGCATAGCGGGCAGGTTAAACACTAAATAACTGTGTACCCCACATGACAAAGTCAGCAATTTACCAACTAAACTCTGCTCAATACACCCTGCAAAATAGTGTATTAGAGTACATTTACACGCTGCAATTTTTGGTGGCGATATGAGGCGATCTAACGTGCACAAGCACGTTTTTCATGGTCGCCTCAGATCGCCGATGGCGCTTTTAAACGCCCTCAACCTAAGGCGATGTGTCGCCCCGGAAATCGCCTCACCAACAGCGGAACCAATCCGGTCGACTTCCCTCGCCGCTTCACAAGCCGCCATCCCCAAAGGAATGTGGGCGTACATGTTCAGCGCGGCGAGAACATAGGCGTGCCAGACTGGTCTACACCGCGCCCCAAACACGCTCATTGGACAACGCAATAGCGTTATGATTGGCCAGCCTGCGCTGGAAGGCTTCTAATACATGACGCCATTGTAGATGTGTGTGTGTTGATGAACTGAGAGCTCTTCAAATATGGCGCCATGTGAACTGATAGCCAATGGGAACACAGTAGCCACCACCAATCATCGCAGATGCACGCCTACGGGGAATCAATAGGCGACGCTGATTCCATCACTATTGCCCGTTCACACGCCAAATGCTGAGAATGCTGGGACCGGTAACTGCGGTCATGTGACCCAATGATGCTCTGTGACATCATCACAGGCAGCGCTGGATCGAGGATAGGTGAGCATAATGATTTTTTATTTTTAACTCTTTCTTTTACTTAATTACACTTCTGCAATGTATATTATACATTGCAGAAGTGTAATTAGAAGGTTAGGAGCAATTTTCCTCGGACCCGTGCTCATAGGCCCGCATGTTGGAGGAATACGGATCAGATCAGATTTGGCCTATTTGCCATCCGATTTTGTGGGATCCTATATTTTTTCTGAGCCCAAAATCGGAGCAGTCTCCAATTTTGGGTCCAGCAAAAAATCGGGCACAAATCTGATCCCACAAGATCGGATGCCAATTAGGCCAAATCCGATCCGATCCGACCCCTATAGGATAACATGGGGGCCAAATCGGATCCGTGGCTGTCCGTTTTACAACGGACAGCCACGGATGCACAGAAATCATTATGTGAAAGCACCCTAAGTAGTGTGAGATCACAGCAGCAGGAGTATCGCTGAGGAATTGTCTGGCTGGGTGGGCGGTGATGATTTTACAATTTTGTAAAGTGTCTTTTAGCTATGGTGTACTGTGGGCTCTCAAAGTAAATACAACACCCTTATCAGATCTAAGACATCTGTTTAAAATGTTTGCCGGTTTATATTAAGAAATGTGTTGACAAAAAGGTGTTGTACCTTCCTAGAAAACAGACAGACAAGCTCAACGCTGTAATCCATGTGTTTCTGTTTGGCGCACAGATGCATTTCTGCCAGGACAAAATAAACGAATAGAATAAAAGCTCTAACTTCAATCATCTTTTATTCCATAAAACTTCATGTGAACAACACATGCCAAATCTCCAAATATTTTATGCCTCTATGCGTTTCAGATGTCTAGCATCCTTCGCAATGATAACTTCGTCATGACTAAGGATGACTAAGGACATTCGACATGCATAGGAGCATGACATCTGGAAGCTTGGCATATGTTGTTCATATGAAGTTTTTTGGAATAAAAGTAAATTGCCATTTATGAATAAAATACAAGATTCAGCTTCACGATGTCTAAACCTTGTTGATGTTGGTGTGTTCAATAGCGCTGAGCCATCGGACAAAGCGAAATGCCAACTGACAAAATATTGGTTGATTTTCCATGGCCACATGTCCACTTGCAAACCTAATCTCACCTTGAGAGAATTTCTGTGTTAATGGGTTGTTTGGTCTTGCCCTTGATGCAGAAAAAAAAAAGGAGTCTCTTGTTTCAGCATGTCATCAATGGCGTTGAACGACTCCTTGTAAGCATACTGCCCAATGACCCTGGAGACACCGGTCTAGTCAGTAGAAGCTGTTGCAGATATAAGACCCCTCCCATGTTTTTGCCATAGTGTTGGGAAGAGGTGTAGAACAAGTGCTAAATCAGTTGATACATCCTTTTAGCCATGCGATAATGCACATTTGTTTTATTTTAATCTTTTTTACCTCATTTTTTTGGGGGGTGGGGATTGTCTATTGGCAGGATTAGTATGGTAGTTCTCGGTTGAGTATCTTGTATGGTGAAAATGAATTTCGATTCTTCACAAAAAGATGTGTTTTCATCACTTGTTTACTTCTTAGTATTTTTCATTTAATTTTTTTTAGTCTTAAAAAAATTGTAGAAAAAAAAAACCAGTGAGGTCACAGCTAGATAAAGTTGTGCCTAATGTTCTGCTGAAGTCCCCCTAAAATGAACCTTTGCTTTGAGCAGCTAAATGAAATAACATGGAATTGCATCATAGTATCTTTGGGTATAGTGGTAGGATTCTGTGCGAAACTGCATGTCACTGACCTGGAATTCCTACTCTCACTTATAACCTCTTACTCCAGTGACATTAGCCATCCATTTACTCCCACAGTGAGTTCCCTGACCTGTATGTAAGACTGATTTTAAGATATTCCACTGTATTGTCATGCCTGGAAACAAACCTATTAAGTACCGTATATAACCATGGCCATATTAATCTAACAATGTAGCACTCAATGCAGAGACCCTTAAATGTATGAACCACACGTGGGTTACTCTATCAGAAATGTTTCAAATATCCAATATCTGCTAAAATAATCAGTTCTATATTAAGAGATTTGGTTAATTTTTATTGAATATCCTTATTTGGCTGTCTGAATGGTGAAGTATTTAGTGATATTAGTATCAACAAGACAATTCTAAGTTATATGATGTACACCAAACATGTGCGAGTACCTATAAGCATGTATCCGTTTGTGCTGCACTGTAAAAAAAAATTAAGGGATTTTGCTGTGCAGTTATTGATCATGCAGCAAGTAAAGGTTAAGCTCCTGATTTTAAGACCTTCAAACGTAAGAAAACCCCTTTAAACTAATTTCCTATACCTTCCAGAACTCTGCGGTGTCCGACTGCTGAGAACCCAAGAACCAAGTCTTTTATACAGTTGTGTTTAAAAGTTAACATACGAAGAAAAAAAAAGGTTTGGTACAGTGTTAGCCAGTTGAGAAAATGTTGATTGCTCTCAGTGTGAGAAACAAGATAATAATCTTGTAGTTGTGATACCTTTTAATGGCTAACAAAAATAAAATAAATGATGTTATAAGGCGAGCTTTCGAGATGACTCGGGTCTCTTCATCAGGCATGGTATGACAAGATATTGAATGAAACTCATAAATGTCCAATCATTTTAGTTGTGCATGCATATAGTTTGACTAAATAAACATTACAGGGACTGGACATTTGGCAAAATAAACAAAGCAGCCTTGGAGATTATCTTCAATCAGGCAGGCCTAGTGGTCATAAAGTATTTAGGACACTAATTTATAAGAAAACTTGGTGTCTAAGGGTATGTGCACACAGTGCGGTTTTGCTGCGGTTTCTGCATGCAGTTTACCATTGGTTTTATGGTAATGTATGCTAATTTGTTCCTGCAGTTTTGATTCCCAGCAAAACAAATGTGCTTCAAAGGGCCACGTCACACACACAGATATCTGTGCAGATATTGTTTTCAGATCTCTGGTTGCAGTGAAATCATGGACATATTGTTCCATTTTGTGGCCGTGTACAAATGGAGCAATGTGTCCATGATTTCACTGCAGCCAGAGATCTGCGAACAATATCTGCACAGATATCTGTGTGTGTGACGTGGCCCAAAGAAACGCTGTGCACACACATTGGTTTTGCAAGTGTCAAGAGCTGTCAAATCCCTGCGTTTTTGGTGCGGATGGGAAAGAATTGACATGTTCTATTTTTCCTGCGTTTTTGCTGCAGTGAATGGAAAAACCGCAGGAAAAACGCGCAAAAAACGCAGGACCTGAAATCAGCAAATCTCCTGCAAGGACTCTAGGATCCTTGAAACCAGTTCAGGTTTTGCTGCGTTCAGGACTGCCCAAAAAACGTCCTGTGGGCCCATACCCTAAGATTTCCATGTCTTTGAACAACATTGTTTAGACGTGGTAATGAGCCATAAAACCATCAGCAATGTTCAGTCCATTCTGTATACAATTGAAACTTCTAACTAGCTTGGATTCACACACTCTTCGATGTTTTTTGGATTTGAAATTACCTCTCAAAATTAAAACCTTCATATTATCAATGTTATGTCCCTGGCCAGAAAAATGCTCCTCTACTGGAAAATGGATTTTTTTGTGTGTAATTGTGTGACGATGAGACCTCATCCTTTCTCTTAGACCAGTGATGGCGAACTCCAGGCCTCGAGTGCCACCACCAGTGCAGGATTTCAGGATTTCCTTATATTGCACAGGTGTTAATGTGATCACCTGCACAGGTAATGATTCCAACCTCTGTGCAATGCTGAGGAAATCCTGAAAACCTGCACTGTTGGTGGCACTCGAGGCCTGGAGTTCGCCATTACTGTCTTAGACGTTGCCCAGTCTCTCCAACGTGCGGAGGGCATCAAACTTCGGACCTACAACCCACAGCTTGAGGTACTAAGGAAAACTGCCAGGAAACTTCATCACATCCTACACAAGGATGACCGACTTAAAATAATATTCAAAGACCCTCCCTTGCTGTGCTACAGGCAGCCTCCCAATTTAAGAAACATCATGGTCCGAAGTTTGATGCCCTCCGATACACCAAGAGGAGCTTATCCACGCAATATCAAGAGCTGCAAAACCTGTGCTCACATAGAGACCAGAGACAGGATACAGATCTCCAACTCACAACAGGATTATAAGATTCCTGGGGCTTTCACATGCTCCTCTTCCAATGTGGAATATTTATTTATGTGCACCATATGCCCAGTGGGGTCTTTCTATGTTGGTGAGACTAGGGCCCGCGGCTTGTCTGTTTACGGCCAGGTATAAACCGCTGACCACCTCGACTTCCATGTTGCCAATGTTCCCCAGACGTTAACAACCGTCTCCAACCGGTGTTGGTCCGTCCCCTTCTGTCCCGGGACACCCTCCTGAAGATGGGTGATCCCTCCGGTAACAGAGCTGTCAGGCAAGTCCTGACTGACTGCCTTCCCAGCACTAACTGAACTAACTGTCTCACTAACTGTCACTTAAGTCTCCTGCGCTAACCTAGGCTCCACCCCTTTTGGACCTACTGAATAATCAGTCCCTTACTCTGAGGTGGCCTAGTGTTGTGTGTGAATTCAGACTCCATAGATTAATCCCTAAACCCACAACAACAGAGATACTACATATGTTTTCAGTGTAATCCCTCCCTGTGGCACCTAGACTTAGGGGCGCCACAGTATCCTGGTATGGAGCCTATATTCATAAGAGGCTATATACCATAAAAGAGGCTATATACCATAATGGGGGCCATATCCAGGATGGTGTCGGTATATATTAGTATGGGGGCTATATCCAGGATAAATGGCTATATATCAGAATGGGGGTTATATCCAGGATGACTGGTAATGTACTAGGATGGTGGGGAGGGTGCTATATCCAGGATAAGGGGCTAAATATCAGAATGGGGGCCATATCCAGGATAATGTTTGGTTATTACAGCTACAAATATCAGAAAATTATGGGTTGTTATTGATGTGACACACCACTAGTTATGCTTATTTTTTTGGGCGAATTTTGACACATCAAGCTCAAAATGTAGACCATCACTGCCCTACTCATTGCCTGTTTCTGGGCAGAACATTGCTTCCTCACACTGTCTCCGGTCCTGCAGTCTGGCAAACCACACGCTACACTGCTACACATTACATCAAAATTCACATTGCACATCGCTACACAATAATGCAGGACACATTTCACCTTAACGTAACGAAGCCACAAAACGATTATTGTCTTCAGGAGGAACTCGACAACAAGTCCACCTCCTTACTTATATCTGATGCATGCTGCAGTGCCCATACACTAATTTAGGCTAATGGTATTTCCTGCAGTAACATGGATGTAACCATACCATTGTCCATAGTACACAGAATTACAAATGAGATCATACCAGTCAAACATAGAACATAATCACACAGCGGCCAAAGTAGTTGCTGCTGTAACAACATCCATTTAAAGGTGCCTGACAGTTCCCTTTAATATAGCACATTTTTCTGCATTGTCCCACATGGTTCACCAGTAGCTGCTTGAATGCAGCCATATCCCTGCCCCTCCTGTACCTGTACGTCCAGATCCCTAGATTTAGTGTACTTGTTCTTGTCTCCCTTACACTCATGTAAAGCGCCATGGAACCTTATGGCACTATATAAATAAATAAATAATAATATCTTTCTGTGTTAGGCTGGTTTCACACTATGGATTTTTCAGATCCGATGCTGTCCGATCAAAATTGGACAGCATCGGATCCGAATTTGGCCCCATGCAGCCCTATGGGCATCGGATCGAATCGGATGTGCACTAAATGCCATCCGATTTGGTCCGATCCGATTCTGTCCGATTTTTTTATCGGTGCAAAAATCGAAGCCTGCTCCGATTTTTGCACCGAAAATAAAATCGGATCGGAACAAATCGGATGGCATTTAGTGCACATCCGATCCGACCCGATCCCTATATCATGGGGCCCTATGGAGAAGGGTCCGAGGAAACATCTGATGTCTCCTCGGACCCGATTTTACTGTACTGAGCATGCTCAGTACAGTAAAACTGCTCCTAACTGGGACAGCAGGGTTAAAAAAAAAAAAAGTTTATGCTCACCTCCCCCCGAGCCCCCCGCGTCTCCCGCCGTCTTCCTGCAGGATTCCGGTGGCTCCTGCAGGCTCCCGGTGTCGGCAGAGGTCTTCTTCTGCTGTATAGGACCTGCGGTGATGTCACCTGGTGTCACGTGACTGTGACATCACCGCAGGTCCTGAACAGCAGACCTCTGCTGACACCGGGAGCCTGCAGGAGCCACCGGGAGCCTGCAGGAAGACGGCGGGGGCTCGGGGGGAGGTGAGCATATTTTTTTTTTTTTTTTTTTTTTTTTACGGAGGCTACGATTTTATGCCGGAATCGGATGCCTATTTGGCATCCGATTCCAGGCATCAGAAGGGAGCCGATGCTGTCCGAATTTATCGGACAGCATCGGCTCCCTTCAAAATCGTAGTGTGAAAGTAGCCTTAGTCTCTATGGTCAGAGTGGTCTACAGAGGATCCCTTCTGAACTATGATGGTCTCTCCTATCTATGTGGATGTATGATATTCTAGGATCATATCAGGAATATGAGATTATCTCTCTGAATTCAGGATTGTCACTGGGCTGATATTGTCAGATTCGGGCACTCTGAATCTATTAGGTGTATATTTCTATTAGTTAGCTTAATACAAAGGATACGACTACTACATAATTACAATACATGAACCATATTCAATGAAGATAAGAAACCGAATTGCAAAGTCATGGTTGCTCTCTTTCAGAAACCACGTCGGTGGGTTGTCTGGTATTGTAGATAGGTTCTACTAACATTAAAGGTGGTGATTTACACTCCCCTTGTGTGGCACTGTTTGTGGATAAGAGCAGTCAAATCCTGAAAAACCTTTTAAACGTGTTTTCCCCCAAATTGATTTTTGACTCTGTCGTAAGTCATGTCGTTAGTATCAAACTGACGGGGCTCTGGGTGTTTACAGTAAAGAAATGTCTGTGTATTTGTGGACGTTGTTATTGTAATGAATGGAAGGTATTCAACCTTCAGGATGATAAAACCAGAGGATTTCATAACTCCTATTACGGTAATGTTAATGAGGAGTGAGAAAAAATACCAGTCAGTCAATGATGGGTCCATTGTTCCTGATGGATTTACCTCCGGGTGAGCCATCAATTTGTTTTATGGTAAATCTCATTTTATTGAAATTAAGAATACAAAACTTACATATAAAATCCTTCTTAGTATAGGGCTTTACATGTCAAGAAATTGTAGTATAAAGACAAATCTCGATATTGGGTTCAACTCATCAATTTGTTTTAAATGTAAAGTTAGGGTATACTTCTTTTGATCCACAGGTTCCCACCGTACTGGGTCCTATATCGCAGAACTCAGGAGGTCATACAAGTGTCTTCATATACAAGGGGTCTGTATATTGAATGGTAATTGTCTGTTCTTCTCTTCTAGGCACCCAATATAGATGATAAAGTAGATTTACACTTTGTTGCATTCGTCCAGCTAGAAGGTCATCTCTATGAACTTGGTAATTGTATATTTACTTATGCATGTATTTATATGTGTTCTGTTTATAAATGCACACTTAGGGCTTTAGTTAAAAGGTGTCTATCAACAGGGCTTTGCAACCCAATTTAATGGCACTATAAAATGTGGACAGAGACCCTGATTCTGATGGCCTATTTTCTGAGTTTTGTTAGGTCTTAAGGCCACGTTACACACACAGATATCTGTTCAGATATTGGTCACAGATCTCTGGTTGCAGTGAAATCATGGACACATTGCTCCATTTTGTGGCTGTGTACAAATGGAACAATGTGTCCATGATTTCACTGCAACCAGAGATCTGTGACCAATATCTGAACAGATATCTGTGTGTGTAACGTGGCCTTAAGTTCCACATCGGACTGCACTTGAATGATATCCAAGTATAGTGCAATATACTCAAAGGCCGGCAATGGAGGAAATGGAGAGATTAATCTCTCCCTCTCCTCCGCAGCTATGATCAAATCCTATGATCGCATTATAGTTGACTGAAACTCTACTCGTGCTGGCAGCAGAGCAGGAGCCGAGGGTCATTAGCCTGTCACATTCAGTGCTCATGCATAGGATGCCATACGCAAGTGGAACACCGGCCTTGAAGTCAATGTTTCATCTGCTGCAGCTCTGTTAGTAATTTAAATTTTGGGCTTTTTATAACTTCACTGATTTGGTAGCATTCTTTCTTTGCACAGTGTAGGAAGAAAGCTATCAATCATTGAAAGGATTGGCTGAAGCACGAGGACTAAATGGCAGCCACTAACCAATGAAAAAAAAAAAACTAGCAGATCTATCCACAAATAAATTTATATTTAATAAATATACTGCAAGGAGCTCATTAAGTGACCCAGTGATGGGTTATGTCCACATGTTACATTTTTGCAGAATATTTTTTTTTTCTACACAAAAACCAGAGTGGTGTCAGGATAAAAAGGACAAGACATGCTAGTTCACATGCGGTTTTTGTGACTTTCACTCATTTATTTTAATAGGTGAAAAGCGCTGCAAAAACCCTGACAGAATTGACGTGCTGCAAATGTGTGCATGAGATTTGAGAAATTTGTTTATCCTAGTACTATACAATGCAAAAAATTGTATGAACATATCCTTAAAGGGATTGGCCACTAGTAGGATGACCCCTTTCAGTTCCACATGTTTTCGCCAGTTAAAATAAAGAAGCCTATACTCTCCTCCGCTGGTGGTGTGGGTCAAACGTTAAATGGGCACACATTCCCGGGAGCTCACATGAACACTGCATGAGCACTGTTGGGAGAGAAAAGCCAGTGGTGTTTGGCTCACAAGACGTGTCAACCTCATATGAGCACCAGAAACAAAAGCCCAAGCACCTCTGGAACCGCACCAATAGTGGTGAGTAAAGACTTTTTTATTTTCACTGGTGGAAACCTGTGAAATGAGAAGGGGTTGTCTTAGTAGTGGCGAACCCCTTGTTTCTGTCCCCATATATGCTGCTCTTAGATGGAATAGCCAGAACCTGGTGATAGTTTCTCCTTAAGGATGAGATTGGAAGACCATCCACTTTAAAATAAATGCCATCTGTATCCACACCTCCACAATATAGATGTCTTTATAGAGTAGTTGAGCATTATTGGTACAATTTTATAAGGTGTATCTGTCACCAGATTTCACAGTACAAATGCAACTAAGAAAATAGATCTTTGATTGGATAAGGCCAGTGAAATTACTTTGAAAATCCATGCCAGAATGACTTTATAATCATCATATTAATATGAGCATTTTGTGTGTCTAGATATAGAATGTTTGATCTCTGACCACTGATCCTTACTTGACACCTGCAGCTTGTACTGAGCATCGTAAGATCTCAGCAGTAGGAGGGACACTGATTTGCTGCAAGTCAGGCTCGTTGAATGTAAACTTTCAAAAAAGATTATACATCTTTTCTAAGTTACTAACTAGCTTATTACAGTCTGTTCAGGTCTAAATATTATTTGTTTTTGCAATGACCAGTCTGGTGACATATCTGCTTTAAATAGTATTTCCACTTTCTAGTGATCTTAAAAATTGGCTTCAAGGTAGCTAATAATGTTCAGATTTTTTTTTTCTTTTTAAAGATGGAAGGAAGCCTTTTCCAGTAAACCATGGGAAAACTAGTGAGGACACATTATTAGAAGTAAGTGTTCAACGTGATGACGTGGGTAATGTAAAGGGGGAGACAACAAACTGAAAAAAAAAAAATTTAATAGAAAAAAGTGCATTCAGAAAAGTTTCTAGTTTTTCTTAGAGATCTCTAAGTTGTACAAATATTTAAAATTTGTATAGCAACAAAAAGTGACACATACTACCCAGGCCTCACCTTAAGGCTGGGGTTCCACTTGCGAGAGCGATGCAAGAGACTCGCGCATGTCTCGCACTGCATCACCCTGCACAGCCACCCTCTCTTTGGACAGGAGTATGCAGCTGTATAGAACTACATGCAGTTGACACGCTCCTGTCTGGAAAGCGAGTGGCCGTGCCAGGTAATGCGATGCGAGACATGCATCCCTCTGGCAAGTGGAAGCACGGCCTTAAGGCCCAGTCTCGCATAACGACGCATGAGCGATCCCGATCCCCATAACGATGTGCAGAGATCGCTGGTGCGTCGTTTACACATCGCTGGTAAGATATCAAACAGGCATCTCGCCAGCGATGTGAAAAACGACGCACTAGCGATCCAGAATTATACAGAGGTCGTTGTGAATTTTCTCTCCATAGCGTAGCATTGAGATCGTTGCTCATTATCTCTGTCAAACACAAAGATGTATCGTTCCCAGCGGGAGCACAACGACGCAGGAATGACCCAGAGCAGTGTGTAACGATCAACGATCTCACAGCAGGGGCCAGATCGTTGGTGCGTGTCACACAGAACGACATCGCTATTGGGATCGCTGTTGCGTCATGAAATCTGTGACGCAACAGCGATCTTGTTAGCGATCTCGTTACGTGTGACAGGGCCTTTAGTCTAAGATACTGCAGTCTCTAATATAATGTACTTTGGAGATTCTACTAATTGGTTACTTGTTCCCAGCAAGGGGATTCAAGGTAGTCTCAAATTGCAAAAAACCAGATAACAAGCGGGTGGTGGCATATAAAGAGGTTGTTTAGACCCGTATTACAAAATAAACCTAATGTGCTGGGACTCTCGTCCCAACCTGCCTCCCAAACATCCTTTTCACTTGGTACAGGCAAGATATACCGCCTACCATGATGGTGGTTTTATTAATACTGCATATTGTTTGTCGATGACTGTAACTCATATACTCTATATGATGCACAGTTTATGTATCTCCCATTCACTTTTCTGCTCAGCTGTAGCTGTTTGTTATTTCAGCCTTCTAAGGCTGTTGCATGTAGATATGTATCTAACCTGAATTACTTTGGCATTCCCACTGTGATGCTTCTGCTTTTCTTTTCTGAAATGGGTGGTGGTGGGGTTGGATGGGACATCCCCTTTTCAAAGAGGACCTATAACCAAATTTTCATATTAAACTGACATATTATGTAAGGGCTCATTTACACGACTGTATTTACGTACCGAGTTCTGGCAGTGGAGAAAATGAACAGCACTGGGACCAATTTTTTATCAAATGGGGAAATGCATATACAGTGATGCCTTGGTTTTCGTCAACTTCGAATATTGTCAGTTTTGGTTTTCGGACAAATTATCGCCGAAAACCGAGGTATCACTGTAATTCTTTTTTTATTCACTGATGAAATCTATGCTTCCACTAGTTTATTCAGTACCAAGTCTTTGGGTGCACAAAAGAAATCAGATTTTATATTGTTGCTCCATATACTATCTATTTTTTATGGATAAAGTCCATCTTGGCAGAACCAGAGAGATTTCACTGGGGGCGTGAACTACGTCCTCTTTCTGATGCTGACCAATCATAAGTAGGCAGCCACATGGTTGGGGAAAGAAGCATATGCCGCCATGAGATGAGCGCTGTCAGGTAATCACACTCCAGCATGAGGAGAGCAGACTGACCGTCAGTTTTATTGTGGGGCGTGGTGTTCATTCCCCAGTGTGTGTTGCCTGCATATAATGGTCAGTGTTTTGGTCCACAATGAAATCTCTCTGATGATGCCCAGTTGGTATTAACTGTTCAGGTGCAATGGACTAGACAAAAAAAAGTTTTATTACAGTCTGCAGCACTCATTACATCATGGGTCCAGTTAAATATAAAACATTTGGTAAAGGGCACTGACTGTATGAGCTATAACCTTAACCTGCACGTTGTACCTGATGACCCCTCTTTCAGGTTGCCAGCACACAGCATTAACAAGATGTGATTTGCTTTCATTTTGGTGCTTCATCTTGCTCTATTAGACTGGTGTTGATGTTGCTCATCTTGGTGCTTTTGGGAAGGAAACCACTTCTGCTCCTACATTTTCTTGTTTCCTATCCTGTCATCAGCTACTGGGTTAGTTAGCAGCTGTCTCTTCCTCCCTGGAGATTTGCTGTTGTTTCTTGAAGTCACCAGTGCTGTCAGCGTGCAGAGACCGACCCACATGGGATATACAGGAAAACTATAACAATAACTATACTTCACTTTCTAAGAAGATAGGATCTGTGCATATTTCTGGCTGGAAAGTTTTCCAAGAGATTAAATTCTTTTAAATGATGCCACCTTAAGCCTTGGGCAACACGGTGCTTCTGTTATTTCCTAAGGAAGAAACATACAAAATTTCTGTTATTTCCCATTGGAAAACAATGAACACAAGATTATTGCAGTTATATCCAATTTGCTGTATAGCTCTTTCACACTTCATAATGAAAGTTTATTGATGCTCACTTGTATGAAGGAGATAAACAGATGCAAAATTACCATGAGCGCGCTAATATAGGTGCTAAAATTGTCTGCGCTCATCTACATATGGGGACCTACATGAACAGACCGGTCTCTCCTGAGTATATAATGTGGCTTTTAAGTAGGACCGGTCCCAGACACAGCGAGGGAAATAGAAGGTGCTACATGGTCTGTGTAGTTAAAAAAAAAAAAAAAAAAAAAGCTGTCATGTGAAAGGGTCCACGAAAAGAGAGTCAATGTTTATGTCTTTGAGAACCCATTTAAAATGTACCTGTCACAGGGTTTTCTTGTATAAGCTGCGGCCACTACCACTAAGCCCCTTTATACAGTATTCTAGAATGTCTTAGCTTATATGGCTGCAGCTTATATGTGAAAAACCTGGTGGCAGGTTCACTTTAAGGATGATCACACATCTTATGTTTCAGAATAATAGAGATCTGATCTCAGTAAAAACATGAGTATCAGCATCAATATGACCAAAAAAACATCATCATAAATCGTGGTGGAACATTTAGTTTACAGTAGTCCTATTATGAGGCTTAAGAGTAAAAATTGAAGAAATTACCGTATTTTTTTTCGGATCATAAATCCACTTTTTCCCCCAAATCTTGGGGTAAAGTCTTTGGGGGTGAGTCTTATAGTCCAAATGTACAGTCTGGCTGTGCTATGGGGGGGTGGCAGTGGAGCTGGTCATCAGAGGCTGTAGCAGTGTCAAGTCAGTGACCTTGTGTCCGGGCTGTTTAAGATGATGTAACATTCACTGCAATCCCCCTGCCCATCACCTCTCAGTACTGAAGCAGACGCTGATAGGTGGGCAGGAAGATGGGTGGGGAGCAGAGGAGAATATGACATTAACTTAAAAAGCGGACACGTGATCGCAGGTCACTGCTGCCCCCACTGGCGAGCATGTATGTCGATATTAACTGCTTCCCTCGCAACATTGGTTTGGGAAGCAGTGAATATCCCAGCAGCGGACGGACGATTATGCTCTCCATCCCTCGTTCCCCTGCTGCAGCGTGACATCCTCCAGTCTTATTCCGGAAACTGACACTTTGTGTTGAGCGGGGTGCATGACAGCAACATCATCGCTGGGCGTGCTGTTGGCACACTGATTAGCGTTCGGCATGAAGAGACTGGAGGACATCACAGTTCTGCAGGGGGAGCGATAAGACACAAGTATAATCATTTATTTTATTTTATTTTTTAAGTGTGCTCCATGATGGGGGCCATACATACCAGGATATAGGCACATACCAGGATGGGTGATCATATACCAGGAAGTGGGCCATATGCTAGGATGGGGGATCATGTACCAGGATATGGGCCAAATGCCAGGATGGGGGATCATACACTTAGATGTGGCAAATACATCAAGATAGGAGACATATATACCAGGATTGAGGACATGTATACCTCTTTACAATAAGTAACAATCTTGTAATAACTCTGCAGAAAATACCATATGCCACCTAAGGTTGCCCAGGCCATCTGCAGCCATTAAACAGCCACCAATCAGCCATATGTTAGCTGAAAGGTGGTTCTCTCATTACCGGTGTAGACAGGCCAACTGCATTTCAATGCGCACAGAACAACTGTTAATACGATTATTATGTGCTGCTGAGAATGAAGATTTTTTTAAAGCAATCTTAAAAATAATTTCACCCATCAAATGAGCATTTTGCTCCTGTGTTGGGAGATTGTCGGACTATTTAGACAGGCTGATATTTGAGAAATGAGCTGTCCGAAGAACCCTCGTTCCTCATTATCAACTGGTATATTTATCCTGCTGACTTGGCAATAATATTAGCAACATACAGAAACTTTAATAAAATAATGACAAGTTGTTGATGGCTGTCTTGTGATGTCCATTACCAGGACGCGGGCTGCTGTACAGGGGGGTCTGTATTCCAACCAGTGGAGCCAGAGTTATCCGAGTGCTGTCACTTGTAAATGAGTTTTACAAAGTTGTGGTTACAGAACACATGCCATTAGTAATTATAGACAAACACTACTGTGGTGTACTTGAATTCCTTCAAGTTATTCTTGTGTTTGTTACTAATACTGATACTGTTGATACTGTTAGTCTGTATCTCTCCCATCAGTTTCCACAAGGGAGCAGATAAAGGCTTGCCAACAATATACCATGCATTCACAAGTAATAAATGATGGAGAGGAAAGTCAGTCCACTGGATGGAGACAATCTTCCTACCAGCTAATAGGACCGTGATGTTTCAGCCTTGTGTATAAGAAACATTCCTGGTCATCTTGTAGCTGCATGTTTGTTAGAAGTGTCTGGTCGTGCTGTGAGTACACTAATCTTTGATATTAAATATGTCTGGGCCTTTCTTTTTTTCAGGATGCCATTGAAGTCTGCAGAACGTTTATGCAGCGTGATCCGGATGAATTGAGGTTTACTGTGGTGGCTTTTTCTAAAGCGTGACAGAATCCAGACTTCGATGGAACGCTGAAATGTCCAAGAGGACTTGGAAGAAAGCCACGTTGATGAAAATAAAATTTTATATCTTTGTGAGAAAAGCTCCGAGTACTGTACATTAATAATAAAAAGACAATTTACCAATCCTGACCTCCTTTAGTGACTACTACCTCCTGTGAAGTGTTCACTTTTCTCATTTTTAGAGCATTTCATTGTGATGTTACCATTAAAGGTAACTAACTTTTATTTCAAACATTAATAGTACACATGAAAATGAGCAACCTTGTAAAGTGCTTCTTTCTTTACCAAGAATTGATCAGTCATTATCAAAATTCTAAATTCTGGGGTAAAGTCTGTATTCAGTGAAGACTTTCCCATTACTGAGATAGGAGATGACAGTTGTTACTGATAAGATTCTATGTAGATAGAAGAGGGGGAGGAGCTGTGCCTACAGCTCCCCGCTCTGCCTACAGCTCCCCCCTCTGCCTCTAGCTCCTCTTGTCATCATAAGTAACAAATGCCATCTCCTATTCAGTAATGGGAAAGTCTTCACTGAATACAGATTTTACCCCAGAATTGAGAGTTTTGATGATAACTGAACAATTCTGGCAGAAAAGTATTTTACAAAGCAGCTCATTTGTGCTATTGATTTATGAAATAAAACGACAGTTATGCTTTAAGCCAGGCTGCACCCCAACTCAAAATTCACTCTCATCCATAGAATTTTATACACTTATTATACACTTACAGTTATAGCTTTTATGACATGCCATTTTAATGGAATTGGTCTCTATTTGAAGCTGTAACAGCTACCACTCTTGTTAGAATTTTTGTCCAATAATTCAGAAAAGAGTATTTGTGAGATGAGACACATGTTGGGCGACGGGGCCTGGCTTGCCATTTCCTTTCTAGTTCATCCAAAAGGTGTTTGGGTTGAGGTTGGGGTCTCTGTGTGGACAGTCAGGTTCTTCCACATTGAACTCACCCCACCTTGTCTCTATGAATCTTGCTTTTGTGCACTGGGGTACAGTCATGCAGGAACCGTAAAGCACCTTCCTTAAAAACTGTATCCACAAAGTTTGAAGCAAACTGTTATCCAAAATGTATTCTATCACCCACAACAGCACCTTAGAAAGAAATATACCCACCCTATCACAGCTGAAACACGGTGTTTTGGTGTCCTAGAACCACAATCATTAACCCCAAAGGAATGGGTAATACGCTAAGGTAACAAGACCCCTAATGCAAGCCCCCCCCCATCCCCATCCATCCAGTGGGTTTAAGAATTCCAGATAGTACTGGAGGTCTGTTGTAATTGAGGGGGTTAAAATTCAGTCCTGCAACAAGCTGCTGAGTCCAACAGATTCCCAGTCTATCCCTCTTACTTTGGATGATCATATTGGACTAAATTAAATATCGCACTAGTAAACCCAGTCAATCCTCCTAAATCTGGTATCAGAAAAAGAACTGGCTGTGCCAAGCTGAATAAAACTTTTGTAAGTCCAGTCTATACTCCTAGTCTGGAGCCATAAGACTGTCTTGTAGACATTGACATGTGAAACCTTTATTTATCCCAATCAATCCTCCTAGCTTGGAGTCATAAGATAGATATGATTATTACAAGCTTGGTGGCACAACCTCCTTGTCTGGAATTGCTGGTTGGACTTGTTGGTGTTAGGTAGGTAGATGATCAATATCCCAATCATTGAACTGAATAGTTCAGAATACTTGGATTACAAACTAGACATACAACTAGACTAGAAGTCAGAGTAGTTAAAGTCAGTACGATTTCTGAAGTTTTGTGCACAGGTTTTTCTTTCCCTTGCAGATTTGGTGCAGAAATAAATCTGCAGCAGGTCAATTCTTGCAGCATTTTTTGCATTGTCTTTCTACCCCAAATGCATGAAAAATGCATGCAAAAAACACATGCGAAAAAAATTGCATGAAAAAAGCATCAAAACACATTGCTTTTTTGGTGCGTTTTTCCTGCCAGGAGATTCAAATTTGATGCAGAAATGTCTGCAACTAAATATTCATTATGCGCACATAGACTAAAACTCCTCCTGAAATTGGTTTAAAGGGAATCTGTTAGCTCGTGTTTTCCCCCAAACCTATCACTATCTGTCCCTGCAGCTTCCTACTACATCCCTAACCTACATCCCTTAGCTTGCTCTGAGCTAAAATTGTTCTAGAATCGTTGTAAGTAAACTCATTTTTTTTTTTTACATCTCCATATGCTAATTAGTTTTCTTGACTACATATGTAGTCACACTGGGTGTTCTCCATTGCTCCATTCTCCCCTTCCTCGCTGCTGGTATCAGTGGGTGTGATCATTCATTCTGAAGCACAGTCTCAACTCAAAATTCAAGGCTCATCCTTCCGGGTATGACACGTCTGTTGCTCATAATTTCTGGTCTGGTGCATTGTGGGGGATCATCAGGTGTACAGGACTGGCTTCAGAGTGCACACTGCGCATGCTCCGGACCCGGCCTGTAAAGTGATACATCCCCACGCTGCCACACTGTCATACCCGGAAAGAGGAGCCTTGAATTTTGAATTGAGCCGCGCTCTCGAATGAATGATCTAGCCCACCTGGGCATGATATCAGCAGAGGGGGGGGGGGGGGCGAAGAATGGAGCCGTGAAGAACGCCTAGTGTGACTTCATATGTAGTCAAGAAGACTAATTAGCATACAGAGTATAAGTAACAAACTAATTTTTTTCAACCATTATAGGGTAGTTTTAGATCAGGCAGGGATGGTTGGGGATGTTCTAGGAAGGTGCAGGGACAGGTAGTGATAGGTTTGGGGCAAAAACGAGCTGACAAGATTCCCTTTAAATCACAGTCTTCTATCTGCTGTTCGATGTAAGAGTATATTCTGACACCTCAGGACACCTACTCTGAATGGCAGCTGGACACCCTGCCTCAGCTGAGATACATTTCCAAATAATAAACATTTTAGGTGGCATATTCAGTCGCCGGTGGTTGATTGCAACCACTAGGGGGTGAAAACAAAGGGTAATTAATTTCCGCTTCAGTATCATCAGCAGTATTGACTGTTCTATTGTGTTAGGCCGTCTTCTGAACTTTAGACCCGGATCTGATTTTCTGTCGGATCCGGCGCCTGTAGCCTCCCATGTTAGAGGGCGCCGGATCGCAACAGATCCGGGAGCATTTGATTTTGGACCTTGACACAAACGCTGCAAGCTGCGATTTTGTGTCCGGGACAAAAGTCGAATTCAGCCTGATGCTGCCGGACAGGGATAAAACCAGATGGAAAATCACTGCCATCCGGCACCATAGGCATGCATTAGTCCAAAATCTGGTCCGAGGCTGTCGGGTTCACACCGGACAGCCTTGGACCCGAAAAAAACGTGGTGTAAAGCCGGCCTTAGCCTAGGGCTGATGTAAGTCTCCAGGGATGTCCTATGAGAGTGACTGCTAAGGACATACCTTCAGGTGGTTAGCATGCACAGACACTTACAAGATATTTCAATACACTATAGTTAATTCAAGTGATACCACTGGGGCTCAATCTAATTTCCTTAATAAAAATGGCAGAGACTGTAATATAGCCTTCCAGAATGCATTAGGAGGGAAGTTAAAAGCGTAATCACAGTTTTAATTTTTATTTAATAATAATAATGTAGCGCAAGTGAGATCAATAAGCTTTCAAATACACAGGGTGGGCCATTTATATGGATACACCTAAATAAAATGGGAATGGTTGCGAATATCAACTTCCTGTTTGTGGCACATTATAAAATGGGAGGGTGAAAACGTCTCCAGATGGGTGGTGACCATGGTGGCTATTCGAAGTCAACCATTTTGGATCCAACTTTATATATTTTTTTCAATGGGAAGAGGGTCATGTGAAACATCAAACGTATTGAGAATTTAATAAGAAAAACCATGGTGTGCTTGGTTTTAATGTAACTTTATTATTTCATAAGTTATTTACAAGTTTATGACCACTTATAAAATGTGTTCAAACTGCTGCCATTGTGTTGGATTGTCAGTGCAACCCTCTTCTCCCACTCTTGACACATTGATAGCAATGCTAAAATGCAGTTTTTAATAGAGCTCAGAAAAAGGAGAAAATAATTCATATGGCACAAAAAACATCATCTTAGCTGCTGTATGACCCATCATTAACAACCAATGCAGTATTTTTTTTTTCTCTCTTCAATAAAATGACATTTACAGTTTGTCTCCACAAGGGGCTGAAAAATTCACAAAATTTAGAAATAGCATTATATAATAATAGAATTTTCTAAAATTAGTCTAAAAATACCTCCTATATATGGACAGAAAGAGACCTGCTAAGGCTGGCTTCACACTGCGGTCAGGTCAGGTCAGATCAGGTCAGGTTTTGTGTTTCAAAACCAGGGAGTGACTCCAAAACCTAGAACAGGTGTCCATCTTTCAATTATACTTTTTCTCTGCAAGTTCCTCTCCTGGTTTTGAAACACAAAACCTGACCTGATCTGACCTGACCTGACCGCAGTGTGAAGCCAGCCTAACAGAATTAAAAAAAACTAAACTACTGGAATGAGTGGACAGACAGAAGGCATGACCCCATAAATCTAAATAGGAAGTGCTAAAGGTTTTTCAGAAAATATTAGAATCTGAGAGTCCTCAGTGGTTGATACCTTTTAATGGCTAACTGAAAAGATTGTAATCATAGCAAGCTTTCGGGACACTGTGGCCCCTTCGTCAGGCTGATAATGACACAAATTCCGAAGACTCATACGTATTTACATAAGCAAAAAAAGTGTTATATGCTGTGGTAAATACGTCAAGTGACGTAAAGCAGAGTCAGGTTAGGGAGGGGTGGAAGAGCAGGGAAAAAAGAAACCACATTTCTGAGATAAGCGGAACAAATTGTATTATTGCTTTATGGTTAGTAACCTGTGGAGACCTGAAAATACTTAAGTGAGTTGTGGAGAGCAGAGTTCACGTAAGGAAAGTCAAAAGGTCATAGTCCTCAAAATGGAGTCTCTTGGAGATGAGATCCCCAAGTGTCCTTTCAATTTATATAAAACTCATGAATCTGTGATGTCCCCAAATGCCCATTCATTTTACATAAAATCCCATGAATCCATGTGAAATATTTAATCCTGTTTTGAATGTGTCAAAGGTCGTTATCAATTTGTATTCCCAAATTCTTCTCTCTCTCTGAGATTTGAAGTTACTTTTTAAAATGAGCAGCCTCATGTCGGTTTCACTGTTGTGGTCAGGGCTGGAAAAATGTTTTGCTACAGGTAGATTCATACACTTTTCTTTTATTGAGTGGCGATGAGAATTCATTCTTGCTCTGAATTTTTGTCCGGTCTCCCCTACATACATGCCAACTGTTGGACATTTGGTATATATAATTAAATACACCACATTGCTTGTGGTGCAGCTGAAGTTACCTGGGATCTTGTAGTCCTGATCTGTCCCAGGAATCTTTATCTTGTCCGTTGTCACTATACATGAACAGGTTTTGCACCTGTTCTGGTTGCAGGGCAAGGTTCCTGTTACTGCTGGAGAGTTTTTCCTAATTTCCAATTCTGAATAGGTGCTTACTGAACATAACATATTATAACAAAAATAGTTGCACTTTAAGATGCTGAGGGATATACTGGCCTCAGATAAACTATTTTTCTGCTAAGTATCTACATTTTTTCTAATTTTTTTTTATGTTTTTCCTAAGCAGTAACGCATGTTTATATTTCCGTTTTCACTGTATTTACTGTTTGCATCCCTCAGCATCTTAGGCTACATTCACACACAGCGTTTTGCTTCGTTTTGAGAGGATCCGTTTTTTGGTGCAGATACTGCACCCAAAACAGATCCTCACAAAGCGCAGGCTTGTGTGTGTGAATGCAGCTGCACTTTTTACTCACCTCACTTACCCGGTGATCTCCAGCTATGTCCTCTCATCCCCGGAGACCGCAGTGATCGGTTCTTCTAGGACCCTGTGGACTGACTGCGCATGTGACCGATTGATATCACTCGGTCACATGGTGCAGTGGCAGGTCCTTCAGCCTCGATATGAAAGGACATTGCTGGAGATCCGGGGAGCGCGGAAAGGTGAGTAAAAGCTAAATAACGCCCAGTAATTGACATGCTCATTCTTTTTACGGATCTGTTCTTGAGCCCAAGAACGGATCCATAAAAAGTGCAGTGTGTGAATGCAAAATTGTGAAATGCACTGACTTGGCTGTTACAGCCAACATCACTGCATTTTGACTGCACAAGCAAATCCGCAAGGAACGCAGCAATAACGGAGCAATAACAAACCATGTGAATGTAGCCTTAGAGTGTAACTGTTTTTGTTATATGTGCCTCTAAGGGTACCTTTACACGTCGCAACATTGCATGCAAATTTACTTGCAACTTACTGGTTGCAGTGAAATAATGGACACAGTGTTCTATTTTGTGGCTGTGTACAAATGTAACAATGTGTCCATGATTTCACTGTGACCAGCAAGTTGCAAGGGAAATTGCATGCAATGTTGCGACGTGTAAAGGTATCCTAACAGGCTCTGGTGGATCGGAGATCCACCTGTGGCTGTTAACCAGTTAAGTCCAGCTGTCCATCTCTGTCAGTGAAATTTAATACACGCCGGTGGGGATTACGCAGTTTCCCTCTCCCATTGGTGCACCTGTTATGTCAACGCCGGGTTATGATGGGTTGCGTAACAGCCAGACGTCATCTGATGACCCCTGTGTCTGTCATGATGAAATTCCTGTGAACAACGGCTGGGAGCCGGCAGTCATATAAAGACATCAGTTCTGCTGATGCACACTGCGCTGTACAGCACAAGCAATAGCGATGATTGCAGCTTCAAATCCTCTAAGGCTGGAAACACACTATCCTACTTATATGCGAGTCTCTCAGACGAGACTCAGATCAGTGACCCTGAACGGCCTCTCCCTCTCTGGACAGGTGTGTGGGGCTGCATAGAAATAGTCATGGCCAAAAGTTTTGAGAATGATATAAATATTAATTTTAACAAAGTCTACTGCTTCAGTTTTTCTAATGGCAATTTGCATATACTCCAGAATGTCATAAATAGTGATCAGCTTAACAGCAATTACTTGCAAAGTCAATATTTGCCTAGAAAATGAACTTTAACCCCCAAAACACATTTCAACATCATTGCAGTCCTGCCTTAAAAGGAGCAGCTAACATCGGTTTAGTGATTGATCGCCAGCCCTGTGTACATCAACACCCACACCTGTGTTAATGGAACAATCGGTCATGATTACATAAGAATGACACCACTGGACACTTTAAAAGGAGGCTGGTGAGGGGCGTGGCCTGGCTATGGAGGAGTGAAGACGCAGGCTGATCTAGCTCCCGCTTCCAGGCACTAATATCTGCAGCTTACAACAAGATTCTAACGGCCAAAGGATAGCCATGCACAGGGGGAAGTCGGGGAGACAATCAGGCACCGGAACGCTGACCCCACGGACCCCGGGAGCGACCATACAGCGCTTTTTTAATAAGAAGGATAAGATTCCCGCCAAAAACGCGATACCCAAGATGGCCGCGACCGACAGGAGAAGCGGCGGTATGGAGCCTAGCATGCAGGAAGCACCGCAACACAGACGAGACGTACAGCGCCCAGAGGAGAGATACCACCGCCAGGAGGGCATACAGACCAGGAGATCCAGCAGCAGACAGGCTGCGACTACAGGGGAAGCAGCGGAAACGCAGCCACAGCTCCAGATGCCGGAGGAGGAACACACAGGGCGGAGACCCGGTCCCTCATCTGCTGAGGACAGGGAGCCAAAGACGGCAGCTTACCGCTCTCCCCCCACTGAAGGTACTGTAACCCAACATGTCCAGCGGACACAGGGGAGATACGAGGGAGACGATATGAGAGAGCAAGCATGCGGAACAGCCCCTGACATGGTCATGATTGTCCCAGCAGCTCCCCACCTAGAAGGGCACAGACACCACTCCACTATGCAGAACCTGGGGGTGATGCCCCCACCAGATGACCACCTACAGAGTGTCAGTGTACTGGAGGAATTGGGAGATCTAAGGGCTAGGATGGCCTCTATCCCCACGAGGGAGGACATGGAGTCATACATTGCACGACTCGAGCAAGCTTATAGAAGTGAAATGTCCTGCCTGAGAGGTGAAGTAAACAGAATCGATAACCAGGGACAGGATCATGCCCACAGAATAACAGCTTTGGAAGAAATGTGTAGGTCACAGCAGAGAATGTTGCAAACTCAATCCAGCCAAATGTATCACCTGGTTGAAGCCCTAGATGATGGGGAAAACAGAGGGCGACGGAACAATATACGTATAAGAGGGCTACCCGAGACGGTGGAGTCTAGAGATCTCCCTGAGGTGCTTCAGGGTATGTTCAATGAGATCCTGGGAGACCCCCCCAGGAATACTATCGAACTTGACAGAGCACACAGGGCTCTTGGCCCTAAACCGGCAGATCCTGACTGGCCACGAGACGTGATATGCAGAGTACATCGCTATGTCATTAAAGAAGCTATTATGACCAAAATCAGAAATGGGAAGGTGTGCAGATATGGAGATAAAAATGTGGCCATCCTTCCTGACTTGTCAAGTTTGACTTTACAAAAAAGGAGAGCCTTGCGTCCCCTTCTGGAGATGATCAAAGATCACGACATGACCTACAGCTGGGGATTTCCCTTTAAACTTCAAGTGAGAAAAGGAGGGCGAGTCCACATTCTTCGCTCCCCTGCAGATGTTCCGATCTTCACGTCTGGACTGGACATCCCACCTGTGTCCATACATGGATGGCCGGAGTTTCCTTTGAGAGCTGGCGGAGGATTTCAGGGACCAATGGGAGGTGTACGCCGAGGTCTAAGACTACGTGAGGAATTGAGACCCCACCGCTAGATGGTTCTCGCGATGAGAGAAATGGGTCCTCACTGCTAGTCTTCTTATTATACGTAATGTTATTGCTTTATATGCAAGTTTTTGATGCTGTGTGGCCCTTGTCATCCTTTCTCCCCCTTGTTCCTAATCCAATTCTATCCCCTACCCAACTCCTCTCCTCTCTTATCTTAAACTTACTTACTACTTAATGCGATATAGTGTTTTTTCCTTACTGAGGGAAGAGGGGTGAGCATTTTCATACTCCTTGCAGATAAGCTACTGATATACCAATGTATATTTATTGTTGTATACCTTGTTTGACGGTTAATAAGGGCTAAATTATTAGTTCCTCCGCATTATATTTAGAGATGGATATATGGCTATGGCTAGACCACGCAAGTTAACATTTAAGAATATTTACGTTAGAATTTGAGTTCATGGCCTGGGACGGGAGGCTCCTCTGTAGAAGGCCCGTTCCTACCCAGGGATTCCCTACAGCACAGGTGCATAGGGATACATTTTTCCCAATAATTCAAATTAAAGTATAAGCCTGATATAACACAAACCACACTATCGGAGACATATCTGACGAGGTCTCTGATATTCTTTTACTTCTTGACTTTACCTTTCTATTTTAATTCTCCTCCACCCCCCCTCCCTTCCCCCCTCTTTTTTTCTTTCTCTCTCTTTTTTCTCTCTTCCTCATTTCCTCTATTTTTTATCTTTATCTCTTTTCTCCTCCCCACTCCCCAGGGGCCCTTACCGCCCCCGCAGTCGCTGGGGGCTTCCCTTTGTTTGGGCTAGTTGACGTTTAAGCTATCTAGATTGATCTACAAGAATCAAAATGGATCAACTGAAAATATGCTCCTATAATGTTAGGGGTTTTAATACCCCACAAAAACGTGTTCAAATACTGGAAGAAATGCATAAACAACATGTAATGTTATTGCTTCTACAGGAGACCCATTTCAAGACTGGACATATCCCTGGCATCGGTGGCAGACGATATAATGTATGGCTGCATAGCTCCAACCCGGAGGCACGATCTCGTGGAGTCTCTATAGCGGTACACAAATCTTTGACTCATACTGTACTTGACTCAGTCATGGATGAGGAAGGGAGGTTTATCTTTCTGAAAATAAGTATAAACTCTACCATTTTTACCATAGCTAATTGGTACCTCCCAAACGATAGACCATTAGACAAATGCGTGGCACTTCTGGAGAAACTGGCCTCATTCTCTGAGGGGATCTTGTTGGTGGGAGGGGATTTTAATTTCAGCTTAGAACCGCATGTGAGTAATGCCCCAGGGGGGCGGGGATTCCCTAGATCCAAGCTGAATAGGGTTAGGCGATCAATACAAAATCTAGGTTTAGTGGATGCATGGCGGGCCCTTCACCCTAAAGTTAGAGATTTCACCTTTTTTTTCCTCTGCCCACCAGACATATAGCAGAATTGACATGATACTGGTGAGTCAGAGGGTCTTGACATGGGGAGTACAGGCATCCATAGGGCAAATCTGCCTATCGGATCATGCACCCATTTTCTGTAGCATGCAACTGCCGGGGGGACACAAAAAACAATGGACGTGGCGGTTAAACGATAATCTTCTTAATGACACAATGTGCAGCTCTGAGATTCAAACAAATATTTCTGAGTTTCTAGAAGTCCATGCGAATGATCCCACGTCTCTCCCAACACAATGGGAGGCAATGAAATGTGTGATTAGAGGAGTCTTGGTGAAACACGGCTCTAGGCTTAAGAAAGATAGATGGGAAAAGATTACAGCCCTCACCGGGAAAATAGCAGCCTTGGAGTGTGCCCATAAGCAGTCTCTATCACAACAGACGCTAGCAGAATTGGTGATCGCTAGAGACGAATTGAGACACCTGATCGACCAAAAATATTTACGGGGTAAAGAGAGACTACATAGATTTGTCTATGAGTATGGTGACAAATGTGGTAGACCATTGGCACGATTATTACACCCTAGGGGCACCCCGGGTAAGATTCCCCAACTTAGACGACCGACTGGGGAAATGACTCAGAACCCAGATGATATCTTACAAATTCTTAGTAGTTACTACAGTCGACTATACGACATTAAAAGTCACTATGATGATATGGACCAAAGACAGGTGGAGGAGAAGATCAAAGACTATATTGAGATGACAGCTCTACCGACCTTAAAACCCAACGACGCTGACTCCTTGGAAGCAGAATTCTCTGAGACGGAAGTGACAGAGGCCATAAAAAGTTCTCCGGGAGGGAAGAGTCCAGGCCCTGACGGTTATACAGCAAAGTTCTTCAAACAATTTGGTTCCCAGATCACACCATTTTTAACGAGGGTTTTTAATTCAATATCCCCGGATGATCCGTGGGTTCCCCAGTCCCTGGAGGCACACATAAGCGTAATACCTAAGCCTGGAAAAGATCACACCGAGGCAGCTAATTATAGACCTATTTCGCTGATTAATATTGACGTCAAAATGTTTTCCAAATTACTGGCCAACAGACTGGCTCCTCTCCTTCCCTCAGTGATCCACGGTGACCAGGTGGGCTTTATAAAGGGAAGGGAGGCCAAAGACAATACAAACAAAATAATGTTGCTGATGACGCGGTCGAGGGCCTCGAAGATCCCGATGTGTTTACTATCGGTTGATGCTGAAAAGGCCTTCGACCGTGTTAATTGGAGATTTATGGAGGCCTCCTTGATACAACTGGGACTGGGCGAACGCTTTGTAAACAAAGTAATGTCTCTATATAGAGGACCAACTGCAAAGGTTAGAGCGAATGGAGGACTATCTGCTGCATTCCCAATTAAGAATGGGACACGACAGGGATGTCCCTTATCCCCATTGATTTATGTAATAATAATGGAACATTTAGCAAATGCAATAAGACAAAACCCAGATATCAAGGGCATATCATGGAATGCGAAAACATATAAATCAGCTCTTTTCGCAGATGACCTCCTCCTTTGTGTCACGCAGCCTAGGACGTCCTTTCCCTCTATATTAAAGGAGTTTGAGGAATTTGGAAAGCTGAGTAATTTCAAAGTTAATGTAGCCAAAACAGAGGCCATGGATGTTTCCCTCACGGAGAACGACAGGACACACCTGATAGAGAGTTATCCATTTAAATGGAGGACTGATGCCCTCAAATACTTGGGGATCTTAGTTCCTAGAGACCCAGCTCGGTGGTACGAGTTAAATTATCTTCCCCTACTACAGAGAACCTCTGCAGACATGCAGAAATACGATAAAAGGGGTATCTCATGGTTTGGTCGCATCAATGCGATAAAGATGGACGTATTACCGCGGTTACTGTTTTTGTTTCAGACGGTCCCGATAGATGTCCCTACCTGTTTTTTTGATCGCTTAAAAGCTCTTCTCACAAGATTTATTTGGGGTGGTCGCCGACCTAGAATAAGCATTACCAATCTATATCGACATAAACTACAGGGAGGTGCAGGGCTACCTAACTTTAGGACATACTACAAGGCTGCAATCTTGATGAGAATGTTTGACTGGCAATTCCATCACAAATCCAAACAGTGGGTAGAATTGGAGCAGGGAAACTTGGAGGTTCCCCTCAGATACTTACCCTGGCTAAAGCCAAATGATAGACCCAAGATTGACTCAGATAACCATTTCATTCTGACAACTCTTAAAATATGGGACAGTGAAGCTAAGAAGGGTGTACTGACCAAACAACTGGGACCCCTAACCCCACTCTTCAAAAACCCTTCATTCCCCCCGGCTCTGCAGGCTACGTCGTTCTTAAAATGGAAAATTGAAGATGATCCTCGCATGTTCCAAGTTTTGGGTGAGGGAAGATCGAGGTCTGACAGAATAGTGACAGAATGCGATAGCGGGAGATCTTGGATAGAGGCTGCCCAGTTACAGTCATATGTGATTAAGATGGGACGGGAAGGCAATTTGTTTGCTCAACGTTCACAGTTTGAGGTCATTTACACACAAGAGTGCCCCCCCACACATCTGGTTTCTCTCATTTATGCCACACTAAACAACAAAGATCCGGAGGATAAACCTAAGTATTTTGATAAATGGGAGATTGAGTTGGGAGAAGAGCTGACAGGAGAGGAGTGGAAACGGGCCTGTCTATACACTCATAAGATGTCAATGGCTTGCTTGGCTCAGGAGAGAAACTTTAAAATTCTCTCAAGATGGTACACATGTCCCGTCAACTTACATGCCGCTTTCCCCTCCACGTCTGACAGCTGTTGGAGATGTAATAGTTCCAGGGGATCTATGATCCATATATGGTGGGAATGTAGCAAAATAAAACCATTTTGGAACTCAGTGTTCAACTTCTACAAGGAAATGGGTGGACAGGATTTGGCAGTTTCTCCAGCAATGGCCTTGTTGTCTGTTCTTCCTGGATCGATTAAATCCCAGAAGTCAGACTTACTCCGATTTTGTCTAACAGCAGCTAGGACAGTTGTACCGAGACATTGGAAAACCTCCCATACACCTTCTTTGACTGAATGGTTAGAGGAAATGGGAAAAATCCGCAGAATGGAGGAGCTAACGGCGGAAGTCACCGATGCTAGGGATAAGTACCTGAAGATATGGACCCCTTGGGTCTTATTTTTGGACTCCCCAGGTTTCAGAGCTATTTTTCCTAGATAGAGGATGGATAAGATAGCCCTACGGAGCTGGTTCCTAGTGTTGCTGTATGGGTTGGAGGGAACCCTGGGGTGGGCTCTTTTTTTCTTTCTCTTAGATCTCCTTTCATACTAACTATTCGACATTTTATTATTTTTACTTGTTCTTTTACTCTCTCCCTATTACTACTCTTCCCTCTTAGTAGATATCCCATATATAATAAGATCTTAAAAGAGCTCACACATGATAATAATCAATAGGCACATACCTAGTGACGAATGTTATTGGAGGTCAATGGAGAAATGTTCCTAACCATAGAAGTATATAACATGTTACGAATGAGCTATAGTCAATAGTTCATATCTTATTTGCAAACCCAATGCTGGTAATTATTACAGAATTTCAGGATAAAGCTCGTATACAACGTTATGTTATAACAATAATACACTGTACGCGAAGGAACTTTATATCTCCACATTTTATTGATGTATGTTAACAATTTGATATACAATGTTACCAATAGGAGACGTGTTGTCTCCGAATGTTTGTTTGTTTGTTGATATTCTTGTGTTACCCTCTGTCCCCCTCCCTTTTGTTCAATAAAATCAGATTGAATATAAAAGGAGGCTGGTGCTTGGTATCATTGTTTCTCTTCAGTTAACCATGGTTATCTCTAAAGAAACACGTGCAGCCATCATTGCACTGCACAAAAATGGCCTAACAGGAAAGAGTATCGCAGCTAGAAAGATTGCACCTTAGTCAACAATCTATCGCATCATCAAGAACTTCAAGGAGAGAGCTTCCATTGTTGTCAAAAAGGCTCCAGGGCGCCCAAGAAAGACCAGCAAGCGCCAGGACCGTATCTTAAAACTGTTTCAGCTGCGGGATCGGACTACCAGCAGTGCCGAGCTTGCTCAGGAATGGCAGCAGGCTGGTGTGAGTGCTTCTGCACGCACTGTGAGGCGGAGACTCTTTGAGCAAGGCCTGGTTTCAAGGAGGGCAGCCAAGAAGCCACTTCTCTCCAGATAAAACATCAGGGACCGACTGATATTCTGCAAAAGGTACAGGGAGTGGACTGCTGAGGACTGGGGTAAAGTCATTTTCTCTGATGAATCCCCTTTTCGATTGTTTGGGACATCTGGAAAACAGCTTATTCGGAGAAGAAGAGACAAGGGCTACCACCAGTCTTGTCTCATGCCAACTGTAAAGCATCCTGAAACCATTCATGTGTGGGGTTGCTTCTCAGCCAAGGGAATCGGCTCACTCACAGTCTTGCCTAAAAACACAGCCATGAATAAAGAATGGTACCAGAATGTCCTCCAAGAGCAACTTCTCCCAACCGTCCAAGAGCAGTTTGGCGCCCAAAAATGCCTTTTCCAGCATGATGGAGCACCTTGCCATAAAGCAAAGGTGATAACTAAATGGCTCAGGGATCAAAACATAGAGACTTTGGGTCCATGGCCTGGAAACTGCCCAGATCTTAATCCCATTGAGAACTTGTGGTCAATCATCAAGAGACAGGTGGACAAACAAAAACCAACAAATTATGGCAAAATGCAAGCATTGATTTTGCAAGAATGGACTGCTATCAGTCAGGATTTGGTCCAGAAGTTGATTGAGAGCAGCCAGGGAGAATTGCAGAGGTCCTGAAGAAGAAGGGTCAACACTGCAAATATTGACTTGCTGCATTAACTCATTCTAACTGTCAATATAACCTTTTGGTACACATATGATTGCAATTATATTTCTGTATGTGATATAAACATCAGACACAAACAAATAAAAACCAGAGGGCAGCAGATCATGTGAAAATATAATTTTGGTGTCATTCTCAAAACTTTTGGCCATGACTGTACAAGCAGCTGACATTCCCGTCCTGACAGGAGAGAGGCCGTTCCAGGTGACTGCTCCAAGACTCGTCCGACTGGCATGCATAGAATCCAGCCGAAGGCAGAAGTCGCCAACTGCAGTCCTCAAGGCCCACCAATAGGTTATGTTTTCAGGACTTCCTCAGTATTGCACAGGTGGTAATTAAATCACCTGCACAAGTGATTCCAACCCTGTGCAATACTAAGGTAATCCTGAAAATCAGCACTGTTGGTGGGCCTTGAGGACCTGAGTTGGGGATCTCTGCCCTAAGGGGTCTAGCAATTAAAAAAAAAAATTCAAATCATCCTCCTTTTGCCCCATTGAAAATAAAACCATGAAAACTAAACAAACATATTTGGTATCACTGTGTTCAGAAATGTCCAATCTATCAAAATATGAATTAAATTAATCCAATTGGTAAACAGTGTACCGTATATACTCGTGTATAAGCCGAGTTTTTCAGCCCAAAATTTGGGCTGAAAAGTCTCCCCCTCGGCTTATACACGAGTCAATACGGGTGGGGGCTGTGGAGGCTGCAGGAGGCGGGAAGGGGCTGCTGTATGAGCGGCCCCGTCACGTGGGGCCGCTCATTAAATATGCACTGCTTCCCCCTGTCAATCAGCGGCAGGGGGAAGCAGTGCATATAGCCCCCAAATGCTGGCACTCGCCCCCCCTTGTAAGGGCCCCCCCCCCCCCCCTCCCCGATGGTTATATTACCATTCCGGACTTCTGATCCGCGCTGCTCCGTCCGTCCGTCTGCTACATCCGGGATCTCCGGCCGTCGCAGGCATATGACGTCATCGCGCGACGGCCGGGGATCCCGGATGTAGCAGACTGACGGACGGAGCACCGAGGAGCGGCGCGGATCAGAAGTCCGGAATGGTAAGAGAAGCGGGGGGGACCCTTGCAAGGGAGGGCGAGTGCCACCATTTGGGGGCTGCTGGGGACCCCCTGGGGGCTGCTGTGTACCCCCAGGGGGCTGCTGGGGACCCCCAGTGGGCTGCTGGGTACCCCCAGGGGGCTGATGTGTACCCCCTGGGGGCTGCTGTGTACCCCCAGGGGGCTGCTGTGCACCCCCAGGGGGCTGCTGTGTACCCCCAGGGGGCTGCTGGGTACCTCCTGGGGGCTGCTATATGCACCCCTGGGGGCCTGCTGTATACCACTGGGGCTGCTGTATACTACCACTGGGGTTGCTGTATACTACCACTGGGGCTGCTATATACTACCACTGGGGAGGCCTGTATACCACTGGGGGGGGGCCTGTATACCACACTGCTGGGGGCTGTATACCTATGCTGGGGTCCACCCTCGGCTTATACACGAGTCAATAGGTTTTTCCAGATTTTTGGGGCAAAAGTAGGGGGGCCGGCTTATACACGAGTATATACGGTAATGAACAAAAGAAATAAATTCCAGAATTTTGCTTTTTTAAGGACTGCCACAAATTGTTATAACTTACAATAAAAGGTGATCAAAACAGTGTATCTACTCAAAAATCACGTTAGTAAAAATGTCAGGTCAGGATACAAAAAATAAGCAAGTACGTAGAGTCGAGGCTAAAAAAAAATCATAATCTTACAGGTCTCAGAAAATGGTGCCAAATTTGAAAACATTATTTTACATATTTAAAGAAAACAAAAAGCATGTTTGATATCTACATACTCTTACTGTCCTAGAGAATCATTTTGCCAGTTTTACCATATACAGTGGGGTAATAAAAAATAAAAAAAGGATTTAGTCACTAGTTGTGCAAGTTCTCCCACTCAAAAAGATGAGCGACCTGTATTAGACATCAACCATTTTTTTTTTCTTCAAATTTTGGAGGAAAATAAGTATTTGGTCAATAACAAAAGTTCATCTCAATACTTTGTTACCGTATATACTCGTGTATAAGCCGACCCGTGTATAAGCCGACCCCCCTACTTTTGCCCCAAAAATCTGGAAAAACATATTGACTCGTGTATAAGCCGAGGGTGGACCCCAGCACAGGTATACAGACCCCAGCAGTGTGGTATACAGGCCTCCCCAGTGGTAGTATACAGCAGCCCCAGTGGTAGTATACAGATTCCCCAGCAGCCCCAGTGGTAGTATACAGATTCCCCAGCAGCCCCAGTGGTAGTATACAGGAGCCCCAGCAGCCCCAGTGGTAGTATACAGGAGCCCCAGCAGCCCCAGTGGTAGTATACAGGAGCCCCAGCAGCCCCAGTGGTAGTATACAGGAGCCCCAGCAGCCCCAGTGGTAGTATACAGGAGCCCCAGCAGCCCCAGTGGTAGTATACAGGAGCCCCAGTGGTAGTATACAGATTCCCCAGCAGCCCCAGTGGTAGTATACAGATTCCCCAGCAGCCCCAGTGGTAGTATACAGGAGCCCCAGCAGCCCCAGTGGTAGTATACAGGAGCCCCAGCAGCCCCAGTGGTAGTATACAGGAGCCCCAGCAGCCCCAGTGGTAGTATACAGGAGCCCCAGTGGTAGTATACAGATTCCCCAGCAGCCCCAGTGGTAGTATACAGGAGCCCCAGCAGCCCCAGTGGTAGTATACAGGAGCCCCAGCAGCCCCAGTGGTATACAGCAGGCCCCCAGGGGTACATATAGCAGCCCCCAGGGGGTACCCAGCAGCCCCCTGGGGGTACCCAGCAGCCCCCAGGGGGTACCAACAGCCCCCTGGGGGTACCAACAGCCCCCTGGGGGTACCAACAGCCCCCTGGGGGTACCAGCAGCCCCCTGGGGGTACCAACAGCCCCCAGGGGGTACCAACAGCCCCCTGGGGGTACCAACAGCCCCCAGGGGGTACCAGCAGCCCCCAGGGGGTACCAACAGCCCCCTGGGGGTACCAATAGCCCCCAGGGGGTACCAACAGCCCCCAGGGGGTACCAACAGCCCCCTGGGGGTACCAACAGCCCCCTGGGGGTCCCCAGCAGGTACCCCAGCAGCCCCCAGGGGGTACCAACAGCCCCCTGGGGGTACCAACAGCCCCCTGGGGGTACCAATAGCCCCCAGGGGGTACCAACAGCCCCCTGGGGGTACCAATAGCCCCCAGGGGGTACCAACAGCCCCCTGGGGGTACCAACAGCCCCCAGGGGGTCCCCAGCAGGTGCCCCAGCAGCCCCCAGGGGGTACCCAGCAGCCCCCTGGGGGTCCCCAGCAGCCCCTGGGGGTACACAGCGGCCCTCGCCCCCCCTTGCAAGGGCCCCCCCCCCGCTTCTCTTACCATTCCGGACTTCTGATCCGCGCCGCTCCTCGCTCCTCCGCGCTGCTCCGTCCGTCTTCTACATCCGGGATCCCCGGCCGCGCGATGACGTCACATGCCTGCGACGGCCGGAGATCCGAGATGTAGAAGACGGACGGAGCAGCGAGGAGGAGCGAGGAGCGGCGCGGATCAGAAGTCCGGAATGGTAATATAACCATCGGGGGGGGGCCCTTACAAGGGGGGGCAGGTGCCAGCACTTGGGGGGGGATTTAATTAGTTATGCACTGCTTTCCCCTGCCGGTGATAGACAGGGGAAAGCAGTGCATATTTAATGAGCGGCCCCACGCGACGGGGCCGCTCATACAGCAGCCTCCCCCCCCCGCCTCCTGAAGCCTCCACAGCCCCCGGACACAGCCCCGGACACAGCCCCCCCCGTATTGACTCGTGTATAAGCCGAGGGGGAGACTTTTCAGCCCAAATTTTGGGCTGAAAAACTCGGCTTATACACGAGTATATACGGTATATATCCTTTGTTGGCAATGACCGAGGTCAAATGTTTTCACAAGGTTGGCACACACTGTTGCTGGTATGTTGGCCCATTCCACCATACAGATCTCCTCTAGAGCAGTGATGTTGTGGGGCTGTCGCTGGGGAACACAGACTTTCAGCTCCCTCCAAAGGTTTTCTATAGGGTTGAGATCTTGAGACATACTAGGCCACTCCAAGACCTTGAAACATACATTTGCAGTGATAACCCAATCCACTGCACCACCTCACCTCTCCCCCTCCTACTGTCTCCCTCCCCACCCCCTCTAGACTGTGAGCCCTCGCGGACAGGATCCTCGGCCCTGTTGTACCCGTATGATTGATTTGTCATCGTTTTGACCACTTGTCTTTGTCTACCCTCTAACTTGTAAAGTGCCATGTATCCTAATGGCACTATATAAATACTTAATAATAATAATAATGATAACTCACAACCATATAAAAAAAAAAGGTTTTCGGGTTAAATAAGAAACCGCACCCATAGGCTGGATTCACACTTGGGCTGGGACCCACATTTCCAGGCAGCGCTAAAATCTTAGCAAT
Source organism: Allobates femoralis (assembly GCA_033576535.1). Taxonomy (NCBI): domain Eukaryota; kingdom Metazoa; phylum Chordata; class Amphibia; order Anura; family Aromobatidae; genus Allobates; species Allobates femoralis. The sequence goes on along the minus strand of JARQOC010000002.1, from coordinate 562,698,271 downwards.
TTCTGCTGTAGCCGACACCGTTAATGGCAAGTGCTGCCTGGTAACTGGGTCCCATAGAAACCCATAGTTTACCTTTAGTAGCAGCTGCACATGGAGCTTCAGGACAGGCGCTTTAACTGAGTGCACAGGAGCGCTGCCTGCAGCATTTTCCAGTGCTCTGTTGTAAAGCACCCGTCCTGGAGCTCCATGTGTGGCTTCAACTAAGGTAAACTATGGGTTTCTATGGGGCCCCGTTACCAGGAAGCGCTTGCCATTAATGGTGTCCGCTATGGCAGAAATTGCTAAGATTTTAGCGCTTCCTGGAACCATGGGTCCCAGCCCAAATGTGACCCCAGCCATAGTAAATATTAAAGCCAATCCCAGATAATGCGTTCCAAAGGTAAGAGAACACCTGCACCGTTAGAGATATAGAAAAACATATGATTGTGATCAAGGAAGAACAACCTGCTATATTCTATATTATATTCAAAGGCCAAGCCAGAACAACAATGGGTCCTCAGAGTATGTTCCAGCAACTAAACACCTCTTCAAAGGCATCCATTTTTAAAATTCACAAATAACTTTTTTTAACTTAAAATTTTTTACCTCCTGAAATAACTTTATATTGTAGTCTGTCTTCAATAAACATCCCAAAAAAGGGTTAAACCTTTTTTCAATGTGTTTTACCTTTTATAAGCCATTGGAGGGGTATAGATTCTGCCCTGAGCCTTAACCAAATTTAAACTAGTACATCAAAATCAACAAGGTGAAGGTACACATGGTACTTCCCCAAGGCCTTTTAGCAGCAGATCCAAGAAAGACGTGATAACTTCAATCACTTGTTGCAAAAATCCCCCATTGCTAGCTCCAGTGTTAAACCTACTTTGTTTAGAATAACATACATTGTAATAGGATGTCCCCATTGTAACAAGTATTTTCTTGAAACTTCCCTTCTAAATATTCAGTGAATGGTATCACTGACATGTGGAGACGTCAAGTTACAGAGTGGGATCATGGAGTGCTAGGGTGCAGAAATTTACCAATGCTCTGTTAAGAACTGCAACACTTCTGAAACAATGTGGGCACAAAACCTGTGCTTCCAGGGCTACATGGCATGGCTTTCTATTGCCGAACAAGACATACCCCATCAAGCACATTGCCAAGTGTTGAATGGAAAAGTGTAAAGCTGAACACTACTGTACTCTGAAGCAATGAAAACACATTCTGTGGTGTGGAATGTCGAAACATGGTTCTGTAATGACTGAGGAGTCTCGGTTTTGCGTTTTATCAACAGTGGGGGAGAGAGAGTGCATTGTGGATGTTTTCCAGGGGTGGGCCTAGGCCCTTTAGTTTTACTGAAGTAAATCTTAATTCTTTAGCATTTTGAGATGTGTTGGACAATTCTATGCTTTCAAATGTATGGAAATATTTTGGGGACTGCTATTTTCTTTCCTACTACATTTCTGCCCTATTGAACAAAGCTAGGTCCAAAAAGGCCATGGTTAGGTAAGTTTGGTGTGGAAGAACTTGGCTGACTGCTTTGGACCTCAAAACCTTTGAACACTTTTGAGATTATTTAGAACAAGATTTTGATCCAAGCCTTTACATCAAACATAATGTATGACATTACAAACATTCCTCTGGATGGGTGAGAAAATATTCCCACAGATGCACTCCAACATATCAGAATTTTTTTTCCCAAAATAGTGAAAGTTTACCTTGCTGAAAAAAATCCATATCAATGCCCATAGATTTAGAATGGGATGTCCTAAAAACTCCTGTAGATGTAATGTGTAGATTTCCCAATACTTTTGTCCATATAGTGAATGACTGGAGGATTACACACCACATTGCAAGTAGTTTGTAACCAGAAAGATGAATAGGTCTATATAGATGCTGTAAAGGTACCTTCACACACCGCAATATTGGTAGGCAATTTCACAGGCAATTTGCTGGTTGCAGTGAAATCATGGACACATTGTTTTATTTTGTTGCTGTGTACAAATGGAACAATGTGTCCATGATTTCACTGCAACCAACAAATTGCCAGTGAAATTGCCTAGCAAAATTCCTGTGTGTGAAGGTACCTTAAGAGATTCACTTTCAAGGGAATCTAAGTAAAGGCCCCGTTACAGAGCACAACATCATTAACAATGTCGCTTAAACGTCACAGATTTGGAGTCATTCAAGCGACGTTGTTGCGACCTTGTTGCATGTGACTCTGCAAAGTTGGATCGTTTATCGTAGGTTTGAGAACATGTTCTCAAATCACACGATCAACAATCAGCCAACCTGGTATATCGTTGTGTTTGACACCGCGATAACGATGTAATTTAGGACTTCGCCCATTCACAGCAATGAGCACGTATCATTCGCTAGGTTGTGCGAACGGTACCTGCTCACAACATCGTTGGTGAGTCGTCCACGATATCTAGGCGTGTGACATCTCACCAACGATGTCAAAACGATGTCTGAAACGACCGTGCGCCCACAAGATCGTTTGCAACATTGTTCCAACGTCGTGCCGTGTAACAGGGCCTTCAGATCCACCCTCCTAAGCAGTGTCAGACTGGGATGACAGGAGCCCACCATTAACATTGACACTGGGGATCCATTAATCAACCACATGCAAATATTACATTCATAAGTTTACCTGTGTTTCTATATAATAATATACTGGGTAGATTATAAAATGAATGATGATATGCTTCCTTTGTCTCTACATACAGAAACAAGTGTATTGTCAACTACTGATCAGATTTGGGGGTAAGTGACAAATTACTGCGAAGGGGCCCACCAGAAGATTCTCCGGTTCTTCTGTGGGTCAGTCCGAGCCTGCTCATAAACCGACTACACCGTGTGCAGAATTAGGCAAATGAGTATTTTGATCACATGATACTTTTAATACATGTTGTCCTACTCCAAGATGTACAGTGTTGGCCAAAATTATTGACACCCCTGCAATTCTGTCAGATAATATTCAGTTTCTTCCTGAAAATGATTGCAATCACAAATTCTTTGGTATTATTATCTTCAATGAAAAAACACAAAAGAGAATGAAGCAAAAAGCAAAACATTGATCATTTCATACAAAACTCCAAAAATGGGCCGGACAAAAGTATTGGCACCCTCAGCCTAATACTTGGTTGCACAACCTTTAGCCAAAATAACTGCGATCAACCGCTTCCGGTAACCATCAATGAGTTTCTTACAATGCTCTGCTGGAATTTTAGACCATTCTTCTTTGGCATACTGCTTCAGGTCCCTGATATTTGAAGGGTGCCTTCTCCAAACTGCCATTTTTAGATCTCTCCAAAAGTGTTCTATGGGATTCAGGCCTGGACTCATTGCTGGTCACCTTAGAAGTCTCCAGTGCTTTCTCTCAAACCATTTTCTAGTGCTTTTTGAAGTGTGTTTTGGGTCATTGTCCTGCTGGAAGACCCATGACCTCTGAGGGAGACCCAGCTTTCTCACACTGGGCCCTACATTATGCTGCAAAATTTGTTGGTAGTCTTCAGCCTTCATAATGCCATGCACATGGTCAAGCAGTCCAGTGCCAGAGGTAGCAAAGCAACCCCAAAACATCAGGAAACCTCCGCCATGTTTGACTGTAGGGACAGTGTTCTTTTCTTTGAATGCTTTTTTTCTCCTGTAAACTCTATGTTGATGCCTTTGCCCAAAAAGAGAGAACATTCTTCCAAAACGTTTTAGGCTTTCTCAGGTAAGTTTTGGCAAACTCCAGGCTGGCTTTTTTATGTGTCGGGGTAAGAAGTGGGGTCTTCCTGGGTCTCCTACCATACAGTCCCTTTTCATTCAGACGCAGACGGATAGTATGGGTTGACACTGTTGTACCCTCGGACTGCAGGGCAGCTTGAACTTGCTTGGATGTTAGTCGAGGTTCTTTATCCACCATCCGCACAATCTTGTGTTGAAATCTCTTGTCAATTTTTCTTTTCCGTCCACATCTAGGGAGATTAGCCACAGTGCCATGGGCTTTAAACTTCTTAATGACACTGTGCATGGTAGACACAGGAACATTCAGGTCTTTGGAGATGGACTTGTAGCCTTGAGATTTCTCATGCTTCCTCACAATTTGGTTTCTCAAGTCCTCAGACAGTTCTTTGGTCTTATTTCTTTTCTCCATGCTCAATGTGGTACACACAAGGACACAGGACAGAGGTTGAGTCAACTTTAATCCATGTCAACTGGCTACAAGTGTGATTGAGTTATTGCCAACACCTGTTAGATGCCACAGGTAAGTTACAGGTGCTGTTAATTACACAAATTAGAGAAACATCACATGATTTTTCTAACAGTTCCAATACTTTTTTCCACTCCCTTTTTTATGTTTGGTGTGGAATTATATCCAATTTGACTTTAGGACAATTCTTTTTGTGTTTTTTTCATTGAAGACAAATTAAATGAAGATAACAATACCAAAGAATTTGTGATTGCAATCATTTTCAGGAAGAAACTGAGTATTATCTGACAGAATTGCAGGGTGTCAATACTGTTGGCCAACACTGTATAGGCTTGAGAGCTAACTACCTATTAAGTAAATCAGGTGATATGCAGCTCTGTAATGAGGAGGGGTGTGGTGTAATGACATCAACACCCTATATAAGGTGTGCATAATTCTAAAGCTAATGCTTTTCCTAAGGCTGGCTTCACACTGCGTGTGTAATCCGATCCGTGGCTGTCCGTGTATACCGTACAGCCCCGGACCGGATTTTGGCCCCATAGTATCCTATTGAGCCGGATAGAAGCCGGATGGCAGCTCTCTGCCATCCAGTTTCTATCTGTCTGGGACAATCCAAGAGAATTCAGAATTCTCACGGACGCAAAAACGTTGCTTGCAGCGTTTTTGTGTCCGAGAGGAGAATATCTCCTAACATGGGAGCCTATGGCGCCGGATTGCCCCGGTCCGGGAGGATTCATCAGTGGCGGCAGCACACTGCACCAGAGGGCATATTAGCCCTCCGGTTCTGTGTGCTGATCCTCGGATCGGATCTGACCCGCAATGTGAAGCCGGGCCTTAGGCAAAATGGGTCAGGAGAGAGATTTGATGGGCTCTGAAAAGTCCAAAATTGTGAGATGTCTGGCAGAGGGATGCAGCAGTCTTGAAATTGCCAAACTTTTGAAATGTGATCACCGAACAATCAAGCGTTTCATGGCAAATAGCCAACAGGGTCGCAAGAAGCATGTTGGGCAAAAAAGGTACAAAATAACTGCCCATGAATTGAGAAAAATCAAGCGTGATGCTGTCAATATGCTATTTGCCACCAGTTTTGCCATATTTCAGAGCTGCAACGTTACTGGAGTATCAAAAAGCACAAGGTGTGCTATACTCAGGGACATAGCCAAGGTAAGGAAGGCTGAAAAACGACCACCTTTGAACAAGAAACATAAGTTAAAACATCAAAACTGGGCAAAGAAATATCTTAAGATTGATTTTTTTTCAAAGGTTTTATGGACTGATGAAATGAGAGTGACTCTTGATGGGCCAGAGGTTGGATCAGTAAAGGGCAGAGAGCTCCACTCCGACTCAGACGCCAGCAAGGTGGAGGTGGGGTACTGGTATGGGCTGGTATCATCAAAGATGAACTTGTGGGACCTTTTCAGGTTGAAGATGGAGTGAAGATCAACTCCCAGACCTACTGCCAGTTTCTGGAAGACAACTTCTTCAATCAGTGGTACAGGAAGAAGTCGGTATCATTCAAGAAATACATGATTTTCATGTAGGACAATGCTCCATCACATGCATCCAACTACTCCACAGCCTGGCTGGCCAGTAAAGGTCTAAGGCTGCGTTCACACATTGCGTATTTTGCCGCATTTTTTTACGCGCGCTTTTCAAAATACACAATGTGCCTTATGTCTGCCTGCAAAGTGAATGGGAAATTCACTTTGCAGTGCAGACATTGCGTAAACATACGCAGTGCGTTTTCCGGTAGAAAACGCAGCTCCGTAAACAATTGATATGTCAATTGTTTACGCAGCTACTTCTGCGTATTCTCCCAGAGGGGACAAAAATCCAGCTTCCTCCTCCCCTCTGGGGCAGCTGTGGCCGCCCATTAGATTTCACAGTGTATTAATAAACACTGTGAAATCTAAATTAAACGAAAGCAAGTGTGTGAAAAATAAAAAAGAATGAATACTTACCTTCCGACGCCTTCTCCCGCTGTGCGATCCCCGGTTGTAAGTCAGATCTCTTCTGACAAGACCTGTGGTGACGTCAGAGGGGGGGCGTTCCCGGGCACTCGCGGTCATGTGACCGCGAGCAGCTAATCAGCGATGGGACGCCCTACGCCCCCCTCTGACGTCATCACAGGTCCTGTCAGAAGAGATCTGACTTACAACCGGGGATCGCACAGCGGGAGAAGGCGTCGGAAGGTGATGTATTCATTCTTTTTTATTTTTCACACACTTGCTTTTGTTTAATTTAGATTTCACAGTGTTTATTAATACACTGTGAAGTCTAATGGGGCGGTCACACATGTCACAGAGGGGAGGAGGAAGCTGGATTCTTCCTCCCCTCTGTGACATCACTGCGCTTTCTGGGGGAAAGAAAGCGCAGTGTGTGAAAGCCCCTGCGTATTTTGCTGCGCTTTTTTGCGCGGCCGAAAAACGCGGCAAAAAGCCGCGCAAAAAGCGCAGCAAAATACGCAAATGTGTGAACGTAGCCTAAAAGAAGAAAAAATAATGACATGGCCCCCTTGTTCACATGATCTGAACCCCATAGAGAACCTGTGGTCCCTACTAAAATGTGAGATCTACAGGGAATGAAAATAGTACACCTCTCGGAACAGTGTTTGTGAGGCTGTGGTGGCTGCTGCACGCAATGTTAATTGTAAACAGATCAAGCAACTGACAGATTCTATGGATGGAAGGCTGTTGAATGTCATCATAAAGAATGGTGGCTATATTGGTCACTAATATTTTGGTGTTTTGTTTTTACATGTCAGAAATGTTTATTTCTAAATTTTGTGCAGTTATATTAGTTTACCTGGTGAAAATAAAAAAGTGAGATGGGAATATATTTGGTTTTTATTAAGTTGCCTAATAATTCTGCACAGTAATAGTTACCTGCACAAACAGATATGCTCCTAAGGCTGCTTTCACATCAGCGTTTTACGCTGATCGCGGCAGTTACGGTGAAAAAAACGCAACTTTCGCTACTACCGCATAACGGCCACACTTGCGGTTCACTTGCGGCAAGCCCCATACAATGTCTATGGGGTTTGCGGCAGTTGCGGCAAGTGCAGTTTTGACCTTGCGGCATACCGCGTTTTTTTTTAGGCCGCACCTGCTGCAAGTGCCGAAACCGCACCTGCCGCACACTTACCGCAAGCCCCATAGACATTATATGGGGCTTGCCGCAAGTGAACCACAAGTGCGGCCGTTATGCGGTAATCGCGGCAGTTGCGTTTTTTTTCATCGCAACTGCAGCGATCAGCGAAAACCGCTGATGTGAAAGGGGCCTAAGATAGCCAAATCGAAAAAAAAAAAAAAAAAACACTCCAACTTCCAAAAATATTAAGCTTTGGGTTGATTGAGAACATAGTTGTTGATCAATAATAAAAATAATCCTCTAAAATACAACTTGCCTAATAATTCTGCACACAGTGTATATGAGCGATGGGCGACGGGTGTGTAGGACATAGAAAGATTAAAAAAATTGATACATTCATATCTGTGATCCGATGTCTTATTACATAGAAATCCATGTTTTTCCCTGTTCTTATTTATAATAATCTCTGGAGGCAGATTCTCCTACAGATCAGTTATCAGTGTCCGGCCCATAGCCTGATTCAAATAATTTTTATTAAATTTTTCAACTTAACAATGTAATCAGATCAAATCATATAAAGATAGAGTACATCACAGTATGTGGAATTAAATCACATTTGAATAATAAATCATTACAGGTTTGAAATGCAAGAAATTGTCTGAAGGTTACATAAATTGATAGCATTCCCTAAATAATCTTTTTATTAAACAGTGCTATCTTTAAATCATTTCGCCTCCTACTATATAATAGCATATGATCTGATCAAAATAAAAACAAATGTAACTAGCTATATATAGCTAGAAAAACAAGTTGTCGTATATAACAATAAACTAATCGAACATCTGTAGTGTAACAGTAAAGTAGGAACAAAGGAATTACCAAATACTGACATGAAATGAGATTATGTACAGTCATATGAAAAAGTTTGGGCACCCCTCTTAATCTTACTCATTTTTTTATGTTTAAAATTGGGTTTTTGCAACAGCTATTTCAGTGTGATATATGTAATAACTGATGGACACAGTAATATTTCAGGATTGAAATGAGGTTTATTATACTAACCAAAAATGTGAAATATGCATTATTTCAAAATTTGACAGGTGCAAAAGTATGGGCACCCTTCTGATTTTCATGATTTGAATACTCCTAACTACTTTTTACTGAAGCACTAAATTGGTTTGGTAACCTTATTGAGCTTTGTACTTCATAGCCCAGTGTATCCAATCATGAGAAAAGCTATTTCAGGTGTCCACTTGCAACTTGTTCTCCTAGTTGCATCTTCTCTGAGGAGTGGCATCATGGGCCCCTCAAAACAGCTCTCAAATGATCTGAAAAAAAAGATTGTTCAACATACCGTGTTTCCCCGAAAGTAAGGCCCTGTCTTACATTCTTTTGGGGGCCAAAAGTGGCCCCCGGCCTTACTTTCGGGGGGGCCTTACATTGGGTGCCCCAGCAGTGTGGCCTACAGGCCCCCTCCTGCTGGGACACTGCGGGAGCGGGTCGCACGTCACGTGCGCCCGCTCATTACATATGCACTGCATCCCCCTGTCAATCAGCGACAGGGGGAGCAGTGCATTATACAGTATATATGGGCCCCCTATTGCTGGCACACTCCCCCCTGTTATGAGGCCCCCACCGCTGCTGCTGCTGAAGACATCTTACCCTCCATGGTCTTCTTGCAGCAGCCAGCGGCGCGTCCGTCTGTACTCGGCGGTCTTCCGGATCATGTGACCCGTCGCAGCGCATGACGTCATCGCGACTGCGACGGGCCGGTCACATGATCCGGAAGACCGCCGAGTACAGAGGACCGACGGACGCGCCGCTGGCTGCTGCAAGAAGACCGTGGAGGGTAAGATGTCTTCAGCAGCAGCAGCGGTGGGGGCCTCATAACAGGGGGGAGTGTGCCAGCAATAGGGGGCCCATATATACTGTATAATGCACTGCTCCCCCTGTCGCTGATTGACAGGGGGATGCAGTGCATATGTAATGAGCGGGCGCACGTGACGTGCGACCCGCTCCCCCCCCCCCCCTCCGCTAGCGGCCTTACATTGGCCCCCCCGGTTGTAAGGCCTTATAATCGGGGGAGGCCTTACATTGGCAGGCCCCCCCTTTACCCCCAGGCGGCCTTACAATCGGGGGGGCCTTACTTTCGGGGAAACACGGTAGTTGTTCAGGGGAAAGATACAAAAAGTTGTCTCAGAGATTTAAGCTGTCAGTTTCCACTGTGAGGATCATAGTAAGAAAATGGAAGACCACAGGGACAGTTCTTGTAAAGGCCAGAAGTGGCAGGCCAACAAAAATATCAGAAAGGCAGAGAAGAAGAATGGTGAGAACAGTCAATAATAATCCACAGACCACCTCCAAAGACCTGCAGCATCATCTTGCTGCAGATGGTGTCACAGTGCATCGGTCAACAATACAGCGCACACTGCACAAGGAGAAGCTGTATGGGAGAGTGATGCGAAAGAAGCCATTTCTGCATGCACGCCACAAACAGAGTCGCCTGAGGTATGCAAAAGCACATTTGGACAAGCCTGTTTCATTTTGAAAGAAAATCCTGTGGACTGATGAAACAAAGATTGAGTTGTTTGGTCATACAACAAGGCGTTATGCATGGCGCCACAAAAACACAGCATTCCAAGAAAAACACTTGGTACCCACTGTCAAATTTGGGGGAGGGTCCATCATGCTTTGGGGCTGTGTGGCCAATGACGGCACTGGGAATCTTGTTAAAGTTGAGGGTCGCATGGATTCCACTCAGTATCAGCAGATTCTTGAGAATAATGTTCAAGAATCAGTGTCAAAGTTGAAGTTACGTCGGGGATAGATCTTTCAGCAAGACAATGATCCAAAACACCGCTCCAAATCTACTCAGGCATTCATGCAGAGGAACAATTACAATGTTCTGGAATGGCCATCCCAGTCCCCAGACCTGAATATCATTGAACATCTGTGGGATGTTTTGAAGCGGGCTGTCCATGCTCAGCGACCATCAAACTTAACTGAACTGGAATTGTGTTGTAAAGAGGAATGGTCAAAAATACCTTCATCCAGGATCCAGGAACTCATTAACAGTTACAGGAAGCGACTAGAGGCTGTTATTTTTGCAAAAGGTGGATCTACTAAATATTAATGTCACTTTTCTGTTGAGGTGCCCATACTTTTGCACCTGTCAATTTTTGAAATAATGCACATTTCCCATTTTCGGTTAGTACAATAAACCTCATTTCAATCCTGAAATATTACTTTGTCCATCAGTTATTACATATATCACACTGAAATAGCTGTTGCAAAAACCCAATTTTAAACAAAAAAAAATGAGTAAGATTAAGAGGGGTGCCCAAACTTTTTCATATGACTGTATATCTTAACTGAATTTAACATAAATATTATATTATGTAAGTGTGGTGCCCCGGGGTCTGGTAATCACAGTACAAGCTTGGAGGCAAGACATCCACCAGGTGAAGCACACATATAACATATCCCAACCTGGGCCTATAAGGGGAGCTCTTACAGCTGAGGTCAGGTCAGTTGCGGACGTCAGTAGAGATCCCCTAGATATGCAGGTGGAGGGGGCGAAGCTAGTCATTTCCTGTCAGGAGAGCTGAGGTGACAGTTGAGCAAAAGGAGGAGAGGAAAGTGATCTTTTGGACAGGAGCCGTGTTAGGCCGGTCCAAGGAAACTGATAGTGTGTGGAGGCCATAGTGAGGGCCTGAGGAGGAGAGAAAGAAGATCTGGAAGTGGTAGTAGTGCCAGCAAGCCCAGAATTAAGTATAGTACGGTCACCGGAGACCGAGATCGTAAGAGATTATACACCCAGCGGCCAAATCCAGAGAATGGATAGTTATACACCATCCTGTTCACTGTAAAGCTAAAGAGACACAGCCGCACTACAGAGCCCAGGAGAGCTAAGTAGAAATACAGCCAATAGAACAAGAGAAGGGTTCATGCTGCTTGTCCACAGCTAGTACAGAACAGAGAGGGTCACAGCATTGCTTTATGCAGCCAGGACCCAACGGACACAATTTAAAAGGAAAGCCTCAGGACTTGACTGGCGTGGAAAGCCTAAAATTACCTCCAAGCTCCGGACCCTGTGAACTTTAGAAAACAGTACCTGGTACTACCTGAGTTCCACCATTAAAGGTAAAGAAAAGACTGTTACTCTTGTGTCTCCACATCATTGTTTGAGCTATTTCCTGCATCCCCATCAACACCAATAACAATTATTATCACCAGCTCAGGGATCATCCTAGCCCTACCTGTGGAGGGTTTATCATCCTGCTGCATCCCAACATCATCCTCTTTAAAAATGACTGGTCTAATCAACAAAGTATACAAACGTGAAAAAAGTGTATATTTACAAGCTCACTGGAGGAGAAGAGCACATCACAATATGAGTAGTGATGGGCGAGTCCTAAATTACTCGGAATCGCTTGACTCTAGCGAGTCCGAGCCCGGGACTCGCTACTCGTTGCGAGTCTAGGGAGTCCAATGTTAATGAATGGGGAAGCGAGTAATAGCGAGTAATGTGCGATTTACAAATTGCAGATGTGTCTCGGAAGCTTCAGGCTCTATCTGCTAGGACTCGTTACTCTGCGAGTTTCCCAGCGTTTACTCTGACAAAACTAGGATTGCTATTGACTTGCATTGGACTCCCTACTGTGCCAGTGATAGCAGGGAAACTCGCAGAGTAAGAGCTGTCTGCTCTGTGCAGCTCCAGGGTCCTAGAGCCCGCCTCCTGCTGCCTGATGTAGCAGAGCTGAGATTGTTCTCAGTCTGCTCATTCCCTGTGCATAGACATCTATATCTATGCACAGGGGATGTAGCAGAGAGGACATCGCGTTTTGGACTACGTCGGACGGAAGAGGATTTTCTTAATTAAAGATGGAGTCCCTAATGGCTTTTTTATTTTATTTCTAATAAAAAAATTTCTCTGTGTTGTGTTTTTTTTTAACCCTTTATTGGAGATTCTTAGTGGCCGGGTCAAACCTGGTCTGACATTAAGAATCTCGGGCTTAATACCAGCTTGTATAACAAAGCTGGTATTAACCCCTTTATTACCCAGCGTGTCACCGCCACCAGGGCCGCTGGAAGAGCGGGGTTCAGCGACAGAGGATGGCGCTTCAATGAACGCGCCATCTTCTGGGGCGGCTGCGGGCTGCAATTTGCAGCGGGGGGTGCCCAGAAAGCTTGGGCCTCCCTGCGCTGCGGATTCCAGCCCCCAGCTGCTTAGCTGTACCTGGCTAGACATAGAAATTGCGCGGAGCCCCACGCATTTTTTTTTAATTATTTCATGAAATAATAAAAAAAAAAAGGCCTCCCATATATTCTTGTGTCTGGCCAGGTACAAATAGGCACCTGGGGTTGGGGGCAGCCAGTCGCTGCCTGCATGGATCCGGCTGGTTCCAGAAATACGGCGAAGCCCACATCAAATTTTTTTCTGACAAATCCATAAAACAATGTAAATAAAAGGGTCTGCATCTTTATTAACCCCTGGACCATGGGCGAGGGGTTAATAAAGATGCAGTCCCTTTTTTAGGATTGTTTGATTGATTTTTCAGAAAAAAAATTACGTGGGCTTCGCCGTATTTCTGGAACCAGCCGGATCCAGCAGGCAGCGACGGGCTGCCCACAACCCCCAGGTGCCTATTTGTACCTGGCCGGACACAAGAATATAGGCGAGCCCACTTTTTTTATTATTTCATGAATTTCATGAAATAATAAAAAAAAAATGCGTGGGGCTTCGCGCAATTTCTATGTCTAGCCAGGTACAGCTAAGCAGCTGGGGGCTGGAATCCGCAGCGCAGGGAGGCCCAAGCTTTCTGGGCGCCCCCCGCTGCAAATTGCAGCCCGCAGCCGCCCCAGAAGATGGCGCGTTCATTGAAGCGCCATCCTCTGGCGCTGAACCCCGCTCTTCCAGCGGCCCTGGTGGCGGTGGCATGCTGGGTAATAAAGGGGTTAATACCAGCTTTGTTATACAAGCTGGTATTAAGCCCGAGATTCTTAATGTCAGACCAGGTTTGACCCGGCCACTAAGAATCTCCAATAAAGGGTTAAAAAAAACACAACACAGAGAAAAATTTTTATTAGAAATTAAAAAAAAAAAACCATTAGGGACTCCATCTTTAATTAAAAAAATCCTCTTCCGTCCGACGTAGTCCAAAACGCGATGTCCTCTCTGCTAGATCCCCTGTGCATAGATATAGATGTCTATGCACAGGGAATGAGCAGACTGAGAACAATCTCAGCTCTGCTACATCATCTCTGTACACAGGGAGAACAGGCGGGCTCTAGGACCCTGGAGCTGCGGCAGCCTGCACACAGAGCAGACAGCCGGACTCAGTTCGCAAAGTAACAGCAGTTACTTTGCGAGTTTCCCTGCTATCACTGGCACAGTAGCGAGTCCAATGCAAGTCAATGACAATCCTAGTTATGTCAGAATCTCTGACAAAACTAAGATTGCCATTGATTTGCATTGGACTCGTTACTGTGCAAGTAAACGCTGGGAAACTCGCAGAGTACCGAGTCCTGCGAGTCCCTTACTACTCGCCGAGTAAGGAGTCCTAGCGAGTAGATTCGCCCATCCCTAAATATGAGTATCCCTTTCCTGCCCCTATATCTGTAGAGCTACCTAACAGTGGAAAAGGGATACTCATATTGCGATGTGCTCTTCTCCTCCAGTGAACTTGTAAATATACACTTTTTTCACGTTTGTATACTTTGTTGACTAAACCAGTCATTTTTAAAGAGAATTAATAAAATAATTCTTTTAATACTAATCCTGAAGTGGTAGTCCTCACGTCTTTAGCAATTTGAAGTGATAAAAACTACCCCACTCACTAGATACCTCTGTTTAAGTATATGAATGTAGCTTAGAAATTAGATGGCCGTTTTTTTGTCTGCACCCTTGGACACTGGCCTGTGACAGATCGAGGCGGACAACGTCTTTTCTGACCAGTCAGATGCTCAACCCAATAATATTTGCTACAAAAACAACATCAAGTCCTGGTGGGAGGTACAGTCTCTTCCTAGGTACATTAGTCAGGGAATTATCCCTAAGGGCCCCTTTACACGCGGCTACATTTCTTGGGTGGCTACAGGTAACTTACTGGTTGCAGTGAAATCATGGAGAGATTATTCCATTTGTACACAGCAACAAGATAGAACCTTGTCTCCATGATTTCACTGCAACCAGTAAGTTACCTGTAGCCACCCAAGAAATGTAGCCGCGTGTAAAGGGGCCCTAAGGGTACCTTTACACGGGCTACATTTCTAGGGTGGCTACAGGTAACTTACTGGTTGCAGTGAAATCATGGAGACAAGGTTCTATCTTGTTGCTGTGTACAAATGGAATAATCTCTCCATGATTTCACTGCATCCAGTAAGTTACCTGTAGCCACCCTAGAAATGTAGCCGCGTGTAAAGGTACCCTAAGGGACTGCGAATTCCCATTATCCTGGCAGACAGATCAAAAAATCCAAAACTGTTGGAAATATGGGAGAGTGATCTAGAGCTTCATCACTGAGGTTTATGAGTATACTTCTTAATGAGGAGAAGATCACACTAGAGAATACATCAAAAGTGTTGGATGAGTATATCAAGTATGCATTGACCTTTAAAAGTGATCCAGACTTCTCAAAAAGGGAGATTTTTTTGCAAACATCAATAGAACGTTTCCAGACTTCACTAAAAATGAGAAATCACAACAAATTTATAAAGGACGTGGCTGAATTTAAAGAGAATAAAGCATATGCTTTTTTACAAGGCCCGTCTGGAAACAAATCTTCAACGGACTGGGAACCTTCGGATCCTGAGAACCCGCAGGCTCCAAAGAATCCTCAAAAAAATCCCCCAAAAAAACATAGAGGCACTTTGTAGTTCAATACATCATGACCTTGGTATAGGGGCCGTTGGCCATTTTTTGCGAGCCCGCGGCAACCATTTTGTCGCCCACAACCGTTTTGTTCTGGAACTCCTTGAGTTCATTTTGACTCACTATTACTTCTTGTTTGAGGGCAGGTTCTTCCACCAGCTCAGGGGCACAGCGATGGGGAGCTCCGCTGCCCCGTCGTATGCAAATTTGCTCCTGGGCTGGTGGGAGGATACCTGTGTCTTCACTGAGTCAATGACCAGATGGACAAAGAACATTGTATTTTGGGACGCTATGGGGAGACATTATGATACTGTGGAAGGAACCCCTGATTTATTTCAATCATTCATGACCTGCTTAAACCAAAATGCGTTGGGGCTCTTTTTCACTTCTGAAATTAGAAAGGAAAGTCTTCCATTTCTAGATGTTTTACTAAGTAGAGATACAGATGGCCGAATTATGACAACCATTTATAGAAAACCAACGGCCACAAACAACCTCCTCCGTTGGGAAACTTCACATCCGTTCCCTTTGAAGAGAGGTATTCCTAAGGGTCAGTATCCGCATCCGGAGGAATTGTTCAGATTGGGAGGAGTTTCATGGACAGGCAAAGAACCTACAAAATAGGTTTCTGGAAAGGGGTTACCCACGAGCCGTTTTAACATCAGACTTTAAAGATGCAAAAGCAAGGACGCGAGAGTCACTTTTGACTCCTAATAAAAACAGATCAACAGATTTGGGGTTTACAATGAGAGTTATTGGTACCTTCGATGCTGGTAACAGAGAAGTACGGAATTGTCTTAGAAAGCATTGGGGCATATTACGTGCCGATCCGATTCTGAAGAATTTTGTCTCACCCTATCCTAATATAACCTTTAGGAGGGGTCGTTCCATCGGGGACAGACTTGTGCATAGCCACTACCAAACCCCTAAACCAACCGAAACTTGATTATCACGAATGAGAACTATTGAAGTAAGGTGATTCCCTGTAGGGTATATATAAAAAACAAATATGCGGCGCCAATCTCAGCGCGTTACCAATGTACCTCTTTGGTGCCCTTTTAATGAAGTTTTATGCACTCACCTCTTGCCATAAAACTCCAAGCATATGGTTTTTCCAAAGCCTCCTCACTAGTGATGAGCGAGTACTAAAATGCTTGAGTGCTCGAAGCTCGGGCCGAGCATCCCAAGATACTCGTGTACTCGGCCCGGGCACCGAGCCCAATGTTATCCTATTGGAGACCCGAGTATTTTTATGAAATGACTGCTGGCAGCATGTAGAAACCCTAAAAATGTCACAAAAGTCTCAGAAGAGTGCTCAAATGACATGGCAACAGCATGGGGAAGACCCCTGGAAGCATTTCTCACTCAAAAGTCACAGCTGTGAACAATGTTGTCCGAGTTTCACGCCAATTTTACGGAGTCACCAGAAAACCTTCCAAAATGACACCAAAATGAATATTCAGGGTGGAAATGTTAAGGGCACATACCCAATAGTGACATACAGCTGGTGTATGTTACTTTTTGTGATTACATGAAAGATTTTACGTGAAAACATTGTGCGGCACTCCGATTACCCTGAGAAGAGACGTACATGAAGCCCTGTCTTGACATAATGTGCCCATTTTGAGGAAGTGGGTCTATTGTAGTATTTTCCTTTGCCAGGCAGTCCAAAATTGGGAGGTTCACCAATGCCCCTGGATAGAGACGTGCATGAGGGCCTGTAAACCTGAAGTGCCCATTGTAAGGAAGTGGGTGTATTGTAGCATAGCCCTTTGGCAGGGCAGCCAAAATTGGGAGGTTCAACAATGACCCATGCATACAGACATGCATGAGGGCCCTTTAAACCTGGAGTGGGTGTATTGTAGTATAGCCCTTTGGCAGGGCCGCCAAAAATTGGGAGGTTCAACAATGACCCATCATACAACATGCATAGGCCTGTAAACCTGAGTGGTGTATTGTAGTATAGCCCTTTGGCAGGGCAGCAAAAATTGAGGTTCAACAAGACCCATGCAACAGACATGCATGAGGACCTGTAAACCTGAGTGGGGTATGTATATAGCCCTTTGGCAGGCGCCAAAAATTGGAAGTTCAACATGACCCATGCATACAGACATGCATGGCCCTTTAAACCTGGAGTGGGTGTATTGTAGTATTAGCCCTTTGCAGGGCAGCCAGAAATTGGGAGGTTCAACAATGACCCATGCATACAGACATGCATGAGGGCCTGTAAACCTGGAGTGGGTGTATTGTAGTATAGCCCTTTGGCAGGGCCGCCAAAAATTGGGAGGTTCAACAATGACCCATGCATACAGACATGCATGAGGGCCTGTAAACCTGGAGTGGGTGTATTGTAGTATAGCCCTTTGGCAGGGCAGCCAAAAATTGGGAGGTTCAACAATGACCCATGCATACAGACATGCATGAGGGCCTGTAAACCTGGAGTGGGTGTATTGTAGTATAGCCCTTTGGCAGGGCAGCCAAAAATTGGGAGGTTCAACAATGACCCATGCATACAGACATGCATGAGGGCCTGTAAACCTGGAGTGGGTGTATTGTAGTATAGCCCTTTGGCAGGGCCGCCAAAAATTGGGAAGTTCAACAATGACCCATGCATACAGACATGCATGAGGGCCTGTAAACCTGGAGTGGGTGTATTGTAGTATAGCCCTTTGGCAGGGCAGCCAGAAATTGGGAGGTTCAACAATGACCCATGCATACAGACATGCATGAGGGCCTGTAAACCTGGAGTGGTGTATTGTAGTATAGCCCTTTGGCAGGGCCGCCAAAAATTGGGAGGTTCAACAATGACCCATGCATACAGACATGCATGAGGGCCTGTAAACCTGGAGTGGGTGTATTGTAGTATAGCCCTTTGGCAGGGCAGCCAAAAATTGGGAGGTTCAACAATGACCCATGCATACAGACATGCATGAGGGCCTGTAAACCTGGAGTGGGTGTATTGTAGTATAGCCCTTTGGCAGGGCAGCCAAAAATTGGGAGGTTCAACAATGACCCATGCATACAGACATGCATGAGGGCCTGTAAACCTGGAGTGGGTGTATTGTAGTATAGCCCTTTGGCAGGGCAGCCAAAAATTGGGAGGTTCAACAATGACCCATGCATATAGACATGCATGAGGGCCTGTAAACCTGGAGTGGGTGTATTGTAGTATAGCCCTTTGGCAGGGCAGCCAAAAATTGGGAGGCTGCACATTGTCCCTGGATAGAGACGTGCAGTAAGGGCCTCAAAACATTTTTCCCATTGAAAAGGAGCGGGTTTCCTGTCGTTGTAATGCCCATTCTAAAAGAATGGGCGAAAAAATTTACCACTGGGGGTATACCTGAAACAACAGCCTAACTATTGTAACGTTCATCATGGTGGCACATGAGGAGAAGGAGGAGCAGTCCAGCGATTAGCCAAAGTCCAGAAGTGTGTACCCATGGGTGAGTGGTGGTATATGGCAAATTCCCATAACAAAATTTAAATTCCGCTGTCATTTGTTGGTGGTGTGGTGAAGTCTGGCCCAATCCAACCCTTGTTCATCTTGATCAGAGTCAGCCTGTCAGCATTTTCAGTTGACAGGCGGGTGCGTTTATCAGTAATGATTCCACCTGCGGCACTGAAAACACGCTCTGACAAAACGCTAGTGGCAGGGCAGGCCAGGGCTTCCAAGGCGTAGAGAGCCAATTCATGCCACGTGTCCAGCTTGGAGACCCAATAATTGTAAGGCACAGAGGAATGTTGCAGTACAGTTGTTCGATCTGCAAGGTACTCCTTCAGCATCTGGCCAAACTTAGCATTTCTTGTGGCACTACCCCGCACCTCAGGGGCTGTGGTACGTGAGGGGCTGAGAAAACTGTCCCACATCGTAAAGACTGTTCCCCTACTTCTGGCGGATTGGACTTGTGCCCCTCTCGGCCGTACGCCTTGGTTGTCCACCGATTCCTGACCTATGCCGCTAGCGTTTTGTGAGGGGAATGCTTTGCCTACTTCCGTGACTATGGCCTTCTGGAACTGCTGCATTTTGGCTGACCTCTCCACCTCAGGAATGAGAGACATAAAGTTCTCCTTGTAGCGTGGGTCTAAGAGTGTTGCCAACCAGTACTGATTGTCGGCCAAGATGTTCTGAACGCAAGGGTCACGAGCCAGGCAGCTTCTCATAAAGTCAGCCATGTGCGCCAGACTCTTAACAGCCATCACTTCAGTATCCTGACCAACACGATGACTGAACATGCTGTCCTCCTCCTCCTCCTCATCTCCCCTGTCTTCTGGCCAGCCACGCTGAAGCGCGGGTATGACTGGTGTGCATGTCATATCCTCAATTTGGCCAGAGAGTTGCTCCATGTCTTCATCCTCCTCTTCCTCCTCCTCGTCATAGTCCTCCTCTGCACGTTGTGATGAGATGAGGCTGGGCTGTGTGTTTTCACCCACACCCACTACTGTTTCTTGCTCCAAGTCATCGCGCTCCGCCTGCAAAGCATCCTCTTTGTTTTTCAGCAGAGACCGTTTTAGAAGGCAGAGTAGCGGTATGGTGACGCTAATAATGGCGTCATCGCCGCTCACCATCTTGGTGGAGTCCTCAAAGTTTTGGAGGATGGTACATAGGTCGGACATCCATCTCCACTCCTCAGGTGTTATGTGTGGAGTTTGACCCATTTCACGACGGCTTAGGTGATGCAGGTAGTCAACAACTGCCCTCTTCTGCTCACATATCCTGACCAACATGTGCAGAGTTGAATTCCAACGCGTGGGGACATCACACACCAGTCTGTGGGCCGGAAGACGCAAACGCGCTGAAAGCAGGCAAGGCTGGCTGAAGCAGCAGGTGACTTGCGAAAAAGTGCAGACAGGCGGCAAACTTTTACCAGCAGATCAGACAGCTCTGGGTATGACTTTAGAAACCGCTGAACCACCAGGTTGAGCACATGGGCCACGCAGGGAACATGCGTCAGCTGGCCTCGCCTCAAAGCTGCCACCAGGTTCCGGCCATTGTCACACACGACCTTTCCTGGCTTTAGGTTCAGAGGTGTGAGCCAGTGATCTGACTGCTGTTTCAGAGCTGTCCACACCTCTTCTGCATTGTGGGGTTTGTCACCTATGCATATTAGCTTCAGCACAGCCTGTTGCCGCTTCGCAGAGGCAGTGCTGCAGTGCTTCCAGCTTGGGACTGGTGTGGAGGGTAAAGTGGATGAGGATGCGCAGGAGGAGGAGGAGGAGGCTGAGGAGCATGACATTCCGGAGCTGTAGAGTGTGGGTGAAACCCTCACTGAGGTAGGGCCTGCAATCCTTGGTGTGGGAAGGACGTGTTCCATCCCTTGCTAAGACTGGGTCCCAGCTTCCACATAATTAACCCAGTGTGCCATCAAGGAGATGTGGCGGCCTTGCCCACAAGCACTTGTCCACGTGTCTGTGGTTAGGTGGACTTTGGCTGAAACAGCGTTGTTCAGGGCACGTGTGATGCTTTGTGACACGTGGTTATGCAATGCGGGGACGGCACATCTGGAGAAATAGTGGCGGCTGGGGACCGAGTGACGTGGGACAGCAGCCGCCATCAGGTCGCGGAATGCTTCCATCTCCACCAGCCAGAAAGGTAACATTTCTAGCGCAAGCAGTTGCAAAATGTGATAATTTAGGACTGTGGCATGTGTGGGGCGTTGGCAGCGTATTTACGCCTACGTTCAAAGGTTTGCTGAATAGATAATTGAACGCTGCGCTGGGACAAGGACGTGCTTGATGGTGGTGTTATTTGTGCGTGGGCAACGTCAGGTGCAGGGCTGGAGGCTTGTTCGCGGCCAGCATGGACAGGGGATTGGCTCGCACGCACAACACTCAAAGACGTAGCATTGACATCAGCAAGCACCGCTCCTCGACTCTGTTGTACTTCCCACAAAGTCGGGTGCTTGGCTGACATGTGCCTGATCATGCTGGTGGTGGTCAGGCTGCTAGTTTTCGTACCCCTGCTGATGCTGGCATGGCAGGTGTTGCAAATGGCCTTTTTAGAGTCATCTGGAGCCAACTTAAAAAACTGCCAGACTCGGGAAGACCTAACATTTGCACAGGCACCTTGTGTCGTGTTGTTGTTCCGGGGAACGGTTGCCTGCCTTCTGCCTGCGGACACGACCCTGCTTCTTACTGCCTGTTGGGATGCTACGCCTCCCTCCCCCTGTGCACTGCTGTCCTCGCTCCGCATATCCTCCTGCCAGGTTGGGTCAGCTACTGGATCATCCACCACGTCGTCTTCCTCTTCCGCACCCTGACCCTCCTCCTGACTTCCTGGCGATTGTGTCTCATCATCGTCCACACCTTGTTGAGACACGTTGCCAACGTTCCCTTCGTGAGAATGTGGCTGTTCAAATATTTGGGCATCTGTACATTCCATCTCATCACCCACTTCAACAGGAGCTGGCGAGAGGCCAGATTCTGCAAATGGATACGTGAACAGCTCTTCTGAGTGTCCTAGTGTGGGATCAGTAATGTCCGTGGACATGTACTTCGGCCTGGTGGTAGGAAGGAGGATCAGGTTGGGAAATGTGCGGTGCAGTATCACGGCTACTGACACTTGACCGTGTGGAAGACAGGGTGTTTGTGGAGGTGCCCATCTGACTTGAAGCATTATCCGCTATCCAAGTAACAACCTGTTGACACTGGTCTTGGTTCAAGAGCGGTGTACTGCTGCGGGCCCTAAGAATTTGGGACTGGGCGTGCGAGCGAGTAGATGTGGCACTTTGTTGTTGCGAAATTAGTGCTTGCACACGACCTCGGCCTCTGCCTCCACCACCATCACTTCCACTTCCTTGTCTCTTGCCAACGCCCTTGCGCATTTTTCCTGTATACAGCTACAACAGTCTGGTGACTGTTCTGGTCACAGGAAACCTGGATTTTAGACCCTGCCTGTATAGAACTAGTCAACTACAACAGTCTGGTGACTGTTCAGGTCACAGGAAAGCTGGATATTAGAGCCTGCCTGTATAGAACTAGTCAACTACAACAGTCTGGTGACTTTCTGGTCACAGGAAAGCTGGATATTAGAGCCTGCCTGTATAGAACTAGTCAACTACAACAGTCTGGTGACTGTTCTGGTCACATGGAGAGTGTAAAGTCGTGATAATATAGAGCCTGCATGTATAGAACTAGTCAACTACAACAGTCTGGTGACTGTTCTGGTCACAGGAAACTGATTGATATTAGAGCCTGTCTTTTATAGAAACTAATGTAACACTACCAACAGTCTGGTGACTGTTCTGGTCACAGGAAAGCTGGATTTTAGACCCTGCCTGTATACAGCTAGTAAAGTACAACAGTCTGGTGACTGTTCTGGTTACAGGAAAGCTGGATTTACCTTTGAACCCTGCGGACGCTGGTATAGAACTAGAGTCTAACTACAAACAGTCTGGCGACTGTTCTGGTCACAGGAAAGCTGGATTTTAGAACCTGCCTGTATAGAACTAGTCAACTACAACAGTCTGGTGACTGTTCTGGTCACAGGAAAGCTGGATTTTAGACCCTGCCTGTATACAGCTAGTCAACTACAACAGTCTGGTGACTGTTCTGGTCACAGGAAAGCTGGATTTTAGACCCTGCCTGTATACAGCTAGTCAAGTACAACAGTCTGGTGACTGTTCTGGTCATCAAAAAAGCTGGATTTTAGACCCTGCCTGTATACAGCTAGTCAAGTACAACAGTCTGGTGACTGTTCTGGTCACAGGAAAGCTGGATTTTAGACCCTGCCTGTATAGAACTAGTCAACTACAACAGTCTGGTGACTGTTCTGGTCACAGGAAAGCTGGATATTAGAGCCTGCCTGTATAGAACTAGTCAACTACAACAGTCTGGTGACTGTTCTGGTCACAGAAAAGCTGGATATTAGACCTGCCTGTATAGAACTAGTCAACTACAACAGTCTGGTGACTGTTCTGGTCACAGGAAAGCTGGATTTTAGACCCTGCCTGTATACAGCTAGTCAAGTACAACAGTCTGGTGACTGTTCTGGTCACAAGAAAGCATGATTTTAGACCCTGCCTGTATAGAGCTAGTCAAGTACAACAGTCTGGTGACTGTTCTGGTCACAAGAAAGCTGGATTTTAGACCCTGCCTGTATACAGCTAGTCAAGTACAACAGTCTGGTGACTGTTCTGGTCACAGGAAAGCTGGATTTTAGACCCTGCCTGTATACAGCTAGTCAGCTACAACAGTCTGGTGACTGTTTTGGTCACAGGAAAGCTGGATTTTAGACCCTGCCTGTATACAGCTAGTCAAGTAAAACAGTCTGGTGACTGTTCTGGTCACAGGAAAGCTGGATTTTAGACCCTGCCTGTATACAGCTAGTCAAGTACAACAGTCTAGGTGACTGTTCTGGTCACAGGAAAGCTGGATATTAGACCCTGCTTGTATACAGCTAGTCAGCTCCAACAGTCTCCTGAGGACTGTTCTGGTCACTGGAAAGCTTGGACTCCGATCTGGATTACCCTGCATATATCATCCTAGATTAGTCCTGAGAAGGACTGTTGTGGTCAGCAGCAGTTTGCAGCCCTGCTCCGGATCTACCTATGAGGGTCACAAATCTGTCCCTAAGCAGCAGCAGCAGACACTCTCCCTACACTGACTCTCTGGCTGGCTGTGTGCAGAGCACATCGTGGCCGGGTCTTATAATGGCTCGGTCATGCTGTGCGGGCCGGCCAATCACTGCAATGCCACAACTAACAGGGCTGTGGCATTGCAGTGACTGCCAGCCAATGCCTGCATGTGGGCTGGCTCTCTAAAGAGCGCCAACATGCAGGGATGAGGACAACGAGCACAGCACGAGTATCACGAGATTATTCGGTACTCGCCGAGTAGCCCGAGTACAGTGATACTCGTGCGAGTACCGAGTAGTCACAAGCGTACTCGCTCATTACTAGTGCCAATATATTTACTATACGTTGAGAGAAAAGGGATCATGACTAAAACCTGGTCACACAATATTGTGAAAAGAGAGCAGAGTTACACACTGGACTCCTAAATCCCTCCACAAATACGTTTGCATAGGTGAACCCACTTTGGTCCCCATTGTAGTTTCTTGGCTTTGTCCATAAACCTAGGCGTGAAACAAAAACCAACTCTTGCAACTCCAAGAAAAAGTACGGAATTTTTGAAAATCTAAATCAGGAGATTAATAGACTTGTTATTGATATGCCTATGATTATTCTCTGTTATTTCCATTAAACATAACCAAAGTACAAGCAGTACAGTAACCAAAGGCCAATATTAATTTTAAATAAGTTTGTAATACTTTCTCAAACACATTTGCTACTCATGCCTTAATAGGGTAAATATATTATTTCTTACTCTGCCTGCTTTGTATTCCCTACATGGGCATTAGCAAGATGCTAAATGCCAGCTTGTAATTGTATTTTATTTATTTATTGGTTTATTATATTCTTTTACATTTAACATTTTTGGATATTTTAGAAAACTGTAGTTAAATAACTTCTGTCATTTTGGCATTTGGGATATATTACTTAATATATAATAATGGAAAGAACACAGCTAGAAGTAAAAAAAAGTGCTGCTTGTGCGAACAAACAAGGCATGGAGCTGCTAACCTTCTTATGGAGATCTGCACTGCAAGTATCATGCTTCTTTTACATCTACTTGATCGGCTTGGAACATTTTGTTTGCCAACATTATGAAATCTGGCTTCAGTTTTTGGCACCTTCCAGAATATTTTCTAAAATGAAAGTTTGTTCTTGTTTGAATTTTGAGCATATCTGAACCGATAGGAGGCAAACATGATTTAGAGTATTCTTATCAGGATAGGGGAGCAATCCATCATTGCTTTAGTGCCTTTTTCCTGGCATGAAAATAGTCTAAACAGTGACTTTTTTCATTTATACATTATTCATTATTTTTCACCTTTGAAATTAACTTAATTTTGTCTGGTTTTCTATTAGTTCAGCATTATACAAGATTTTGGCTATTCAGGTGCTTTAGCCTAATCCATCATTTGTGACTTTTTGGAATGTTGCAAATGTATTACGCATTTGTGCTTTAGTGCTATGGCGGAATACAAAATCTGTCTTTTTTGGACAATATAAACTTATTGAAAGGTTTTTGTCCCTTTTTTACTGTAAAAAAACCTAATTAATATGCAACTTTGAATTTGAGCTAATTTATCAAACATCATACACTCATTTTGATTAATTTAGAGCAAATCTACCCAAGAACAGACAAGACAAACAAAAATAAAAATGATTTCATATACTTCCGATGAATCGGGGACTATGTGTTTCTGGGACATGTTTGCATGCTATTGTGCATCATTACTATGTTTTTCAGAGCGTCGCTTGTCCTACTGATTGGCCCTGACACATGGCCTTGTTTGCTTAACGTTCAACTCCGCTTTTGTTGTTGTGTTATGCTGACCAATTAAAATTCTGACAATTAGCATAAAAGTGATCCCGCAGTTCAAGAATACGTTAATTATATGTTAGTGAATTATTGTCAAGGCAATTGCTTAATATTGTAGCAAGTAAAATACCTCCAAACCCTTCAAGACAGCGATTATGATTTTGCAATAGTAATTATCTTCTGTGCTCCGCTGCATGTATATGTCTACTACAGCCGTGGAGACTCACATACAAAAAGAATGTGCCTCATTTTATTTAGCACTAAACCCTCTTTGTTTGATGGTTGTCACATAATCCTCTCTATCTAGTTTACCCTAGAGGCAATCATGGCTCCTCTACCTGTTGACCTATATTACTTGTTTTAGCTATTAAACGGTTGAGTAACTCTACAGGAATGCTAAATAGGCCCGGCTTATTGTCCAGTGTCAGCCACTTTATGAGTTGAGTTTGTATACACAGCACTCCACAGCAACCAATTGCTTATTTCCTGCTTTCTAACTGAAGATGAATTATAATGGAGACGACTTGCCTTTTACCAGATTGCTCTCCCTTTTTCTGGGAGTACCGGCAGTATGTTGCACAACAAAGCTATAATCTAACTTCAACAAAGGGTTGTCCTAATTTGCCCTAACAAGGGCCCAAAGTGTTTAGCTGGATGACAGACTGAAAATGCAAAGCTGCAGTGAAGAAAAAGAAAAGGAATACACCATAGTGTGTCTATGACACATGTTAAAAGATTTTATTAATTAACATTCGATTGTAAATGATTAAAGCTAATACTTTGGAGGTCTTAGATTCTGGAGATTCATTTATGAGCAAGGGTGGTTACAGTCCCTGCAGATTTCGGGACATTTATGCATTACAGAAAAGGAACCTATCGTGTGAAAAATGCTATTAACATGCAATTATAGGGTTAATTGACAGGTTAATACCAATCTGACACTATTCAGCCTCTGCACTGAAAACCTGAAAGGAAATTATCATTATTCCTCATGGCAGCAATGGCCTTTCAGTCACAGGGCACAGCTGGTGTGGATTCAATCATTACAGCAGCGGCTGTAGCCATACCCTCGGCACTGACTGACAGCCAGTTCTATACTGTTCCATGCCGATTCGGCTGTCAGTCTGTCCTGGGGCATGGTTATAGCTGCCATTCACTATTCCCTGAGCAGTGACTAAAACTGCATCTACTGTGCCCCAATGACTGAAAGACAGTGAATGCCTGGATGAATAACAATTATTTCCTCAAAGTCAAGTGACTGTGTAGCGACCGGTGGTAAGGCCGCGGGTGTGTGTGTATGTCTTGCTTCAACAGAATCTCCATACTCAGATTTAACCGGTAGTAACATCTCTTTACTGTAAAACATATCTATAACACAGTCAACTGATCTAGCTGCACACATGCATATGGTGGAGTCCCCGGATCTTTACTTTATCCGGGTGCGCAGCAAGAAGAAGAAAAAGAAAAAAACAAAATGGAGATATCTTTCCCTAACTTTCCCTCAAGTCACGTACCAGTCTATCACAGAAGAAGATGTCGCTCCCACGTGGCAGGCCTGGGATCTCACGATGACGGGTCCCGGTGCAGCGCTGAAGGGGAAACTCCTCAGTCCTCGTCTTTGGTCTTCTTCCGCAGGTAACAGATTTTTGTTAGTCTCTCCTCTGTCCCGGGGCACACCGAGCAGCAGAAGGGAGATCACGGTAGCACAGATGGCTCCCTTATGTCGGTCACAGCCCCTACACATGTAATCCGGTGGCAATGTCCTGAATTTGAGTAGAACCCTCGGTAAAATAATGTCCTGCAACGGGGGTTGCAACAGCGATCCTCACAAGGTATTTCTTCCCAAGAATCCGGTTGCAAAAGAGCCCTATGTCGGGAGACACCACACGCAGGTCTGTCCTGGCTAAGCTCTGGTCTACACTCCTCTCCCGCACTTTTTCTTCCTCAGCATCAGGCTGTTGTGGGAGGGGATCAGCAATTAGTGTTTTTTTCTCTGCAGTCATTTCAGCAATTGTCCACGAGGGGGCAGTATCGGACTGTGTAATGTTCACTTCACTGTCCATTTCAATAATAATACAGTCAGGGCTACCCACTCCATTACAACTGCATGGTGTCAGTATGCTACTAAAGTGCAGATTAACCACATATTTATATTTATAGCACATTTTTATATGCTCAGTTTCCTTAAAGGAGGACCGTTTTCTGTGGGCAGCCTGTAATGCTTCATTTTCTCTATGATTACATTACTGGGAGCTGAATACTTTCTGCTACTGAGTCGGTCGACAGGGTAAAGGGGTACTCGGACACCGGGACAGATGGTCACTTTGATGGGGATCACGGTTGGTCGGTTCCCGGTTCCGACCCTCAATGGCGGGAATGGTGGGGGATGATGGTGATGGATGGGGGAACGGTAACATGACGCCACCTGTGGTACCTGGTAACGTGGATACCAGCACTGTGGCCGGCCACTGAGGTGATGGAGGTGCAGCTCAGAGTAGTACAGCCCCCACAGGTGGCGCTTTACCTCAGGACAGCGGGGGTAGATGAGCGGAGTAGTAGTCCTCACCTCTTTGATGCTGTAGGAGCCCTCCGGCAGCAGAGAAAATGAGGACAGACACCAGATCAGCTCTAGAAGTTCTTTACTGCTACCAGATGAAAATAGGTACACGGTGCAGTCTGGTTTTACGGGGATATAGCCACAAATTTTTAAGGGATCTCTGCAGAGTCTGTCGGTGGTATCCTTGCAAATGCTTTCAGGGTCTGTGTTCCTCTGTAACTCTCATTAACCACTCTGAAGAGCTCTTTCGCCAGTCCCCTGGTCTGTTATTATTAGGTACAGTCAGATCCTTACCGGTATGGACGGGAGTGAAAGAAGATAAGCTTCCCACCACCGGAATTCGGTTCTTTCCCTTAAGTGTCCTGGACCCAATTTAGAACTGAGGTAGAGGTTCATTCTGTGGCGCTATGGCTCCCTATGTCAGTCCCACAGCCTGTCGGTTCGCAGTCAGGGACAGACTGACTGACTGCCTCGGCCCCGGTATGCCGGTGTCGACGCCGGACTCCCCAGCCGACTCCAACCGGTCCTGGTTTGTACCCTCCGGTTTCTGGGTCAGCCCTCTCCAAAGAGGTGCCTTCCTGTCAGAGACGCCGTTTCTTGACGTCCATCCATCTGTTCCTCTCTCGCTGACTAACTCTAACTGTCACTTCAGTCTCCTGCTCTACTCTAGGCTCCACCCCCTGGACCTACTGAATATACGGTCCCTATGCTAAGGTGGCCTAGTGTATGGGTGCTTATGATAGACTTGGTATGAGACCCTATATCCATAGCTACAGAGGCACTACACCTTCTGTTTGGGGTGCAGTACCTCCCTGTGGCGCCTTCCCATACGGGTGCCACACTACGTTTACAAAAACTACTAGAAAAAAGCAGCATAAAAAACTTACCATCTATGCCAAAAACAGAATCAAAATGCACTCTCAGGATGCAGTCAGAGCCCAATTGTAAAGCAAGCCCAGCTGCAGGCTAATAAACCTCCTCGACCAGCTAAGGTGGTTTATTAGCCTGCAGCTGGGCTTGCTTTACAATTGGGCTCTGACTGCATCCTGAGAGTGCATTTTGATTCTGTTTTTGGCATAGATGGTAAGCCACACTACGTTTACTCACAAATTTCAGGTGATCGCTGTGTGGTGTCAGCAGCAAGATATTCAGTAACTGCTACACTAAAAAAAATACCTTGACAATTCTTCATACTTTTTAATTGCTACCATCTTGCACATAACCTAAAAATTGGACAGCACGTTAGCTTAGTGGTTAGCGCAGGGGTCCTGGATTCAAATCTCACGGACAACATCTGCAACAAATTTGTATTTTCTCCCTATGTTTGTGTGGGTTTCCTCTGGGTGCTACAGCTTCCTCCCACACTCCAAAGACTTACTGATAGAATGTTTAAATTGTGAGCCCCAACGGGAGCAGTGATGATGATGTCTGCAAAGCACTGTGGAATTATTGGCACTATATATGGTGCCCCCAATCTGTGGCTTGCCAGCCTGTAATGTGTGGCTTTTAGCTGTATTCCAGCTTGGTGCTTTAGCACCAGGTCTGGCAAACAGTTATGAAAATCAGGTCTCCGATTGGTGACTTTCGTGAGTAGACCCGCACAGAAGAGCAGACCTGAATGGGGTTAAGGTAAGAACCCCTGGATTCTTAATATACAGCCTCAATTCGGTTGTCATTATATCGGTCATGGTGGCTCTCTAGGTCAGAAAGGTTGGGGACATACGCGCCAAATAAACAAGTAAAAGAAATGCCTTGTGCACTCAGAAAAAGTTGTGAGAATTTTATGCCAAATTAATCATCTACTGACAACCTGGCCTGGACAACCATGCAATATATGCAGGGATTAGACCTAGATTTATGGTTTATACATTAAACTAGTCAACTAAACCAGCTGAAATTCAGACTTACAGTCTTATGGTAATGGGTTTCTCCCACAGATGATGCTGCGGGAGAAAAGTGACCGGTATGTCTAATTTCAAGCTGCATATCCTACGTTCACACCTGTTTTTTTTTTTTGGTTAGATCCGGTAAAAAAAAAACGGCTCTATCTGGCCAATAATGGATGAAAGCAGATGATAACTTTCCAGTTTTTTACTGGATTTGGCAATAAAACTTAACAGTACCATCCGATTCAGTTCATTATTGTCCATTTCTTACTGGATCCTTTGGAGGAACCCCTGACATAGATAAATAGATACAAGAGAATATTATCAAAAAGATCATTTATTTCAGTAATTCAATACATAAAGTGAAATGCATATATTATATAGAGTCATTACAACCAGTGATCTATTTCAAGTGTTTATTTCTGTAAATGTTGATGATTATGTCTTACAGCCAATGAAAACTCAAAATTCATTATCTCAGAAAATTAGAATATAATATGAGACCAACTGAAATAAGGATTTTTAAATTATAAATGTTGGACTACTGAAAAGTATGTACAGTAAATACACTCAATACTTGGTCGGGGCTCCTTTTGCATGAATTATTGCTTCAATGCGGTGAGCATGGAGGCAATCAACCTGCGGCACTGCTGAGGTGTTATGGAAGCCCAGGTTGCTTTGATAGCAGCCTTCAGCTTGTCTGGATTGTTCCTCTTGACATTACCCCATAGATTCTATATGGGGTTTAGATCAGGCGTGTTTGCTGACCAATGAAGCACAATGATACTGTGGTTATTAAACCAGGTTATTGGTACTTTTGGCAGTGTGAACAGGTGCCAAGTCCTGCTGGAAAATGAAATCTCCATCTCCAAAAAGCTTGTTGGCAGAGGGAAGCATGAAGTACTCTAAAATTTCCTGGTAGATGGCAGCGCTGACTTTGGTCTTGATAAAACACAGTGGACCTACACCAGCAGATGACATGGCTCCACAAACCATCACTGATTGGAAACTTCATACTAGACCTCAAGCAGCTTGAATTGTGGCCTCTTCACTCTTCCTCCAGACTCTGGGACCTTGATTTCCAAATGAAATGCAAAATTTACTTTCATCTGAAAACAACACTTTGCTCAGTGAACAGTCTAGTTCCTTTTCTCCTTGGCCTAAGACGCTTCTTGCATTGTCAATTGGTCATGAGTGGCTTGACACAAGGAATGTGACAGTTGTAGCCCATGTCCTGGATACAGTCTGTGTGTAGTGGCTCTTGAAGCAGTAACTCCAGCAGCAGACTCCTTGTGAATCTCCCCCAAATTTTTGAATGGCCTTTTCTTAACAATCCTTTTAAGGCTGCGGTTATACCGGTTGCTTGTGCACCTTTATGTACCAAAAATTTTCCTTCCATTCAGTTTTCCATTAATATGCTTGTGTGGAGCCCACTGGGACAGGGTACTCTGTACCGGACCGGGTACTGCTGGGGATATCACGGCGGTCTTGGTCCGGACCATGTCCTGGGTTCCGCAATAAATGGGGGGATATTTACAAGGGAGTTTGTCGTGATGCCACCCATGGGTTGTGGTCAGTGAGGGACCACCGCTGCTGCAGAACCTCCGGGGATGATGTTTGGCAGCTGGAGATGTAATGGCTCTTCGCGGGTAGAGCTTGATTGCCCGGGACAGTGGTAGTAATAGTCTATAGATAGTGCTATGGATGTTGCAGGATAGGGGTAGTAGTAGAGATGATGACAGTTTGTGAGGGAGAGTAGGACTTGAGCGCAAGGATCACACAGACTCACGGTTTTGTAGTTTTCCAAGGCTTTACTGCAGATGATATTTGGCAGAGTACTGTCCACGGAGTCTGTACCGGGGCAGGGTTGCTCCCACCCTGTCCAGGTCCTCAGGTTCACTCTCCTGCGCTGTATGTGTGGCCCTGCTGCCGCTTCAGCTAGGCTGCTGGCCTGTCTCTCCTTACAGGTACCCCCTTTGCTAGGCAACTTGAGTCTTTCCGTGTGCTTCTGACCCCGCCGTGTTGCTTCGCTGAGGTACAGTGTAGATATATAACCTCCACTAGTCCAGTGTTTACTGTGCTGCGTGTGTCAGTCACAGTTTCGGATCCAGTATCCGGTCTGTGCGCTCCTCCGGGGCGAGTTATGGGGTAGCTGTCTCCCAGATGTGTTCTCCTGTTTCTCTTACTCCTTCCCTCAGACCCTGGCTAGGCCTGGAAGTGGGTAGCAGGCTGTGGAGAGGCCTAAGGCAGCCCCTTTACACCACAGTCTTTCTTCTTCAATCCTCCCAGGAACTGCACTAATTCCAACTAACTAACTGTCACTGCCACTCTGAGATAAACAACATTAGCTCCTCTCCCTCTTGCAGGTGCCACTTAAGCTCCACCCACCACTCTGCTCTTCGCCACTTCCTCTTGGCACCAGAATATATATAAGGGAGCTGCTTGAGCTCCTCCTTCTGGCCTAGAGGTGCTAATGCAGTGTCCAGTGTTGTGTGGGGAGTTAACTCTTTCTGGTGTTACTGTGGTACATTAACCCCTGGGGTGCCACATTCCCCCTTAGTTAAGAACAGTACTCCGGGACTGTAGAAAAACAAAGAGTTAATAATACAATTAATATTTACAGAGACTTAAAAAGTAAAGAGTCCAAAAAGTTCAAAATAGCAGTCTTTCCAGGGTTTAGTCTATTGCCTCTGGGCTGATAGATATATACAAAAGAGTTTTTACCACAACCAGTCCGTGGTAGTATGGTCCATAAATAAATAAGAGGCCAAGTTCTTACTCTCCGTGGCTGCCACCTAACACCAAGCTATCCTCACCCTTTTTATACACTTTACACAGTAACGGGTTCAATTTACATTTACACAAACATATTTACATTGCACATTAAATTTCACTTTTCAATCTCTGTATCTAGCCGGTAACTGACCCTGGGTACTACGTTGTGATCTGCGTAATGCTGGTGTACTGGGTGTACTTAGCATAATGGTGTGGGTGGACGTGTTCCTATTTGGAATGTCTGCTACTACTGAAGATGGAGATCTGACAGTAGGACTGGCAAGCTCACTGGGACCTGGAATTGGTTCTTCCTCTTCAGGCTCGACCAGTTCTTCATGTCTTGGGACTTCTGGTTGTATGGGTTCTGATGTTGGTTCAACCATTGGAGGGAAAGCAATCATTGGGACTACAACTGCTCCGTAGTAATTTGGCCATATTTTGGGGAAATCTCCTAAGACGGTATGGATTACTTCATCTTCTTCTTTAACAGGTTGGACCTGTACAGGTACGGTTACTTCAGGTGTCTTCAGAGTTTCAGGACACGGTTTAAGATGGTCTCTTGACACAACTGCTGATGTTCTTCCTTCGTCTTTGCTAATTAGACATATTTTAGCATTGTCTAAATTGGATGGTAAGACTTTTATCATCGCATTCAACTGTATCGGCATCTGCAATGCTGATACAGTTGAAAGTGTGATGACAGGTGCTGGCACCTTCCCCTCGACTCATGGGTCCCATAGCGGCCCCATGATCTGCTGCCATTGGCAGTGTTCCACTGGTTCAAATGTTTTGGTTGTTTAGTGTCCATTAATAAAATCCAATAAATATCCCTTAAGAGCAATTTCTTTTACAATTTTTTTTTCCTTTTTTTTACATCATATATGATTCGATATACGTTTTTTAAATTTTCTTGTTGTACATTTAAAATAACTTGTATTGTATGTTTTACATGTTATGCACTATATAACATGGTCTGTATTAAAGTTTATAAATGCATTAATTTTTCATTCCTTATTTTGTGGTATATTAATTATTATTTTTTATATTTGCATATTTTAAATTCATCCTCACAATTGAAAAAAAATCTTTTTGTGATATCCAAGTTGTTTTTTCCTTTTTTTTAATTCCTTGTACATACTGGCTGATACCATGTTTTCCAAAGAAACACCACTTTTTGCTATTACACTGTTACCCATTTTTTAAAACATTAATAAAAATGTTGTCTTACTATAGAATTGGGAAATATTTAAGTATTATTTGTTTTATTTAAATAAATTTTGAGCTACTTTTTGGAGCAAAAAGTTAGCTAAGAGTGTCTTATTTTAAGGGAAACAGGGTAGATTGGGTACTGAATATAGAGAGATGACTGTTATGTGCAAATGTTTTATTTTTTTAGATGCTTTGTTCGTGTTTTTTTTTAAACATTGTTATATGCTTTATTAGTGTTATTTGTATTGTACCCACTTTTCATTACCGTATATACTCGTGTATAAGCCGACCCGTGTATAAGCCGACCCCCCTACTTTTGCCCCCAAAACCTGGGAAAATCTATTGACTCGTGTATAAGCCGAGGGTGGACCCTAGCACAAGTATACAGCCCCCAGCAGTGTGGTATACACCAGTCCCAGAGGTAGATACAGCAGCCCCAGTGGTAGTATACACGCAGCCCCAGTAGTATATACAGCCCCAGTGGTAGTATATACAGCCCCAGTGGTAGTATACAGGGCCCCAGAGGTATATACAGCCCCAGTAGTAGTATACAGGGCCCCAGAGGTATATACAGCCCCAGTGGTAGTATATACAGCCCCAGTGTTAGTATACAGGGCCCCAGAGGTATATAGCAGCCCCAGTGGTAGTATACAGGGCCCCAGAGGTATATAGCAGCCCCAGTGGTAGTATACAGGGCCCCAGAGGTATATAGCAGCCCCAGTAGTAGTATACAGGGCCCCAGAGGTATATACAGCCCCAGTGGTAGTATATACAGCCCCAGTGGTAGTATACAGGGCCCCAGAGGTATATAGCAGCCCCAGTGGTAGTATACAGGGCCCCAGAGGTATATAGCAGCCCCAGTGGTAGTATACAGGGCCCCAGAGGTATATAGCAGCCCCAGTGGTAGTATACAGGGCCCCAGAGGTATATAGCAGCCCCAGTGGTAGTATACAGGGCCCCAGAGGTATATAGCAGCCGCAGTGGTAGTATACAGGGACCCAGAGGTATATAGCAGCCCCAGCGGTAGTATACAGGCAGCCCCAGTAATGCAGGCCCCCCCCAGCGTCTCTCCGGTCACCTGTAAAGCAAGCTATACTTATCAGTGTCCCACTCGCACCCGCCGCTGCCGACATCCGCGATCCTCCATCTTCATGCGACTCCTTCCTGTTTCCTGTGCGCGTCGCCGGGAATGACGTCATTGCCGGCGACGCGCACAGAAACAGGAAGAGGAGTCGCATGAAGATGGAGGATCGCGGATGTCGGCAGCGGCGGGTGCGAGCGGGACACTGATAAGTATAGCTTGCTTTACAGGTGACCGGAGAGACGCTGGGGGGGCCCTGCATTACTGGGGATGCGGGGGCTGCTGTATACCGATGTATACATCGGTATGTACCGATGTATACATCGGTATACAGCACTGACTCGCGTATAAGCCGAGGGGGGTACTTTTCAGCCCAATTTTTGGGCTGAAAAACTCGGCTTATACGCGAGTATATACGGTAATTTGTCTTTAATATTCTTACTTTCTTCTATGAGATCATGTATATTTGAGCAGATTCTTAAGAAGTCATGATAATGGATTGCTTTTATTGTATGAATGGGACTGCAACTGTTTGCTTGTAGTATCATATTGCCGCTTACAGGTTTGTGGTACTTTGATGTGTGTACTCTGTATAAATGGGGGTCACTCTCCAACTCCATGTCTAAATATTGTGTTATGTTGTGGATTTCAGAAAATGTGAATTTTAAATTGTATTCATTGTAATTTAGATCATATGTAAAGTTTGGTATGGCCGCTATCTTTCCACTCCACACTATAAGGATATCATCTACGTAGCGGATATACCAGACTAAATCATCAATAAATTGATTTTGTTCAGAGTATGCATTACAACTGACGTGTTTCTGATGTTTCACACATCCTTAGTCAGTCATAGTATGGCACGCTGAAATGACATCATAGTATGATCATACTATGGATGTGTGAAACATCAGAAACGCGTCAGTTGTAATGCATGCAATATGACCTGTACCATATTTTAAAATGAAGAAACAATAAAGCAAGACTCTATGTTATCAAGCCGGTGACTGGGAGTGCCCTTTTTTCCTAAAAAAGGTTTTTGTAATCATTACATGGAAAACATTTATATTTAAAAAAAATTAAATCGCCGTAATTATAAATTACTTTAATTAATTTCTATAAATACTGTACATCATGTGTGTTTAGATGCTAATCAATAGCAGCTATTGCTAAATCCCTCCTATTGGAGCAGGTACACAAACCTTTGAACAAAGCCATTTGTTCGTAGTGGGGTTTTATTGCTTTTATTATGCGTTTTTAGTGCAGTTTTCACATGACTGAAAGCATATCCTTATGTCAGAAAACTCAATAAGAATCCTAAAGTTTTGTGCACATGCTGCTCTTTATCCCTTGCAGATTTGGTGCAGAAATAAATTTGCAGCAGAATGCATAAAAAACTCATGAAAAAAGAATGCATGCAAAAAACTGAACCGAAAACGTGTAAAAAAATGCATCAAAAACACATATTTTTTTCTGCCAGGTGCTGTGCAGAAATGTCTTCAACCAAATACTCAACGCGTATACATAGCCTAGTTGTACCTATAAATGTTTAAGACAATTGATAAGTAATAGGAAAGAATTGGGGGCTTTCGACATAAAAATCAATTATGCCGGAAATGCTTTATGGTACCTTTACACGCCGCGACGGCAGGCTGGATACATCCCGCTACAGGCTACAAATGTAGCTTGTAGCGCCAATATCGCCCGTCGTAGCGGCGTCTGAAGACGTGACGCTGCAGCCGGCAACAGATACATCTGTTTCCTAGGTCTGCTCAAAAACTGATGGCTACAACGCCGATGGTAGCGAGCTGTATCGGCGTGTAAAGAGGCAACGGAAGGGAACTCTGGACACCCGGGGCTGTAGCTGCAATGTAGCTAAGGCGTGACCCAGGCTCTGGGATACCGCGCCCCATCACCGATCATTGGAGGAAGCTCCTGCATGACGATTGGTTGTCGCTGCACAGGGAGGCATATTTAAGGAGCTGACCAGTCACACTACACAATCGCTCGAGCGTGCTGTATTTCTCAGCCTCCTGCGATGCCTGGCCAATCAGGATGATATTGCGGTGTCCTATCATCGTACGGACGGCTCGTAATCCACGATTGTGGCACGCCTATGTGCTGTCCCTGCTGTACCAGGTCCGCCCATATTAGCTTATTGTAGCGCTGTGTAAACGTGGTACGCTAAGCTACAGCTGGCTACTTAATACAAAAAGAGAGAGAAAAGCACTCCCATAGGGAGAACCCACATGCACTTTGAAGGGGAAGGAAAGGTTGTGACAGGGGGGCTCTCACCTTTTCGGGTTGTGCCGCCTCCGCACAACCCCAGTGTATTCTTAAGGCCACCTGGGCCGGAGGAGCCGTCTAAGGGCCAGCCGCCTGTCAGTCACGTGGTATCTGCAGTCACGATTTATCACCAATCACAGGTGTCGACGTTCCCACAGGTCCTGTGCTCCACAGGCAGTGAAGGATTTTCAGCAATGTGCCCCGCAGCTTCTGAATAACTCACACAGAGGTGAGATCCAACAGTTCAATTAAAGGTTATTCTATAGCGAGCGCAGGGGCACAGATAAGGCAGGTAGTTATGGATCAAGAATCCTCTTTATTCACCACAACATGTTTCCACGAAGGCTTATCGTCTTCTTCAGGTGGATTTCACCTGAGGAAGACGATAAGCCTTCGTGGAAACATGTTGTGGTGAATAAAGAGGATTCTTGATCCATAACTACCTGCCTTATCTGTGCCCCTGCGCTCGCTATAGAATAACCTTTAATTGAACAGCTGGCTACTTGACACACCCGGCGATGTAGCTAGCTACAAATGTAGCGTGGCGTAGCGCACCTTATGGCGGCGTGTAAAGAGGGTGCGTTGACCGTTTGTAGCCGTTTGAGCGTGCTCGTGCACGTGAAGTAGCGGGATGTATCCAGCCTGCCGTCGCGGCGTGTAAAGGTACCATTAGTGATGACAGCTTACAAGGCAGAAGAAACTTTTTAATGTCTATGGAATAAATGAAGAAGGAATTTTATACTTTATATTTGGCAAGTGGAATTGCCGCTTCCCATTTTTAAATACATTTTGCCATACTATACCTACTTGTTAGTTCTTAGCCCCATAGCAAAAATAATAAAAGTGAAAAGTATGAGTTGCTAAGTTTTTTTTTGTTTTTTTTCCTGGGGATCCAAATGAGAACAGAAGTAATCTTAGCAGTGTTATTCTTATACACATGTGCCCATATCCTATCTGTTAAATATTGCATTTTTTCCAGGTATCCTCTCACAGGAAATGTGGTTTTAGCATTTTCTAAAATTACATTTAGTGTGTCTATTTTCTGTACGGATAGGTTTATGTTAGGAGACTTTTACAAATGATTATGTTCCGGTTTTTTGGCACTCACTCTGGACATCTTTAACTTTGTTAATTAGGAGCTCAAGTTTCGCAAAACTATATGTATCTCTGTAGTTATTCTCAATTGGTTTTCTCAGGAAACAAGTAGGACATTAGTGTTTAATTAAAATTAATGTGACATATACAATAATCATGGCCATTCACAACAATTTTTGCAAAGGCATTCTTTTATAAATGATCCCAGAAAGTCTTCTGTAGAGTGACTAGCATCTGGCCACCAGCTCTCACATATTCTCCACATGGCACAGTTTTTAATCCGGGGCGGTGGCTTAATTCAACACATACAAGCTCCATTTTTATGAAGCATATGGAACATTTTCTTCTCCAGAACGTTGTTGGCCAGACAATGTCAGGCCAGACCAGCATGAATGTGACATTTCATTAAGGAAGAAGTGCCGACAACATTTTTATTTTTTATCATTGTAGTAATCTCTGCTGTGGTCCCAAATGAATGCTCCTCTCCTTTGTTGGCTCACACATACCGTTGTGTTGTACAGAGCTCCAAAGACTTACATTGGGAAAGATACTAGCAGTCTATACATGAACCCCATTGTCATGCTCTTGGCTGTGAGGCCAGTCTCTGCTAAGCAAGGAGATCGGCACCCACCATGGAGCTCCACTAATTCAGCTTACCATGTTCATGGTTCCATGTGGCCATCTGCTTCCTCCTGTGCTAGGAACCTGTGTCCTCTTGGAAGGTCTCCTGGCAATGCTCTTAGGATGCACATGCCGCTTCCTGCACATACTTAAAAGAGCAGTTAACCTGTTCCCTATTAGGATTCTGAACTTCTCTGTGCATAAAAGGCATCCTTCCCCTATGGGAGGTGCCTGGGCAACGTGTTCACTCATTTGGATTGTTGCCTCTCCCCAAGTCACACTCTGCAGTGCTCTGTGATAGGAAGACTGTTGCCTTGCTTTTTGCTAATACCTCTGTCTCCACAGAATCCTCTGCTGGCAGTTCCTTATCCTGGATCCCTCTGGACACTCTGGATACCTCTACCAGCTGGATCCGCCTTTCTGGAATTACACTGAGCCCCAGGATCCTCTCACTGACAGAACCAGTGTTCCACAGTCTCTCAATACTGTCCGGTCTGTACGGGTTGCCCCTCTGGTCAGGGATTCATGGCATTTAGGCCCCTGGGTGTTGTAACAGGTGAATCCCTGTACAAGGGTTACCTCTGCCAGTGCTCCACTACGTGTGTACAGTGTCGTGATCCAGAGGGTCCTCCCCTCAGGCACTTTTCCCCTTTTATTAAACCTTCCTCAATAAATGTCCTCGGTTTTATGAAAGTCACTATCCTGTCTCTTGAGTATCGGGTATACAGCTGCCACAGCACCATCAGTGGTCTAGTGAGTCCACTCTACATCATTACCCCCTGTGGGCCTTATACCCTTTGTGAGCTAGTCTGTTTGCTGGTCATGCGGGCCACAAGGGAACTGAAGAACTCTGGAAACCCTTGAAGAAGGCAATCAGTGAGAATATTATTACACTTACAAGTCATTAAATAGGTGATTAAAGAGGTTCTCCAGGGTTGGCAAAAAAGTCTCCATGTGACTGTAGACTTGTAACCCCTCACAGAACGCACTGTCAGGATTCTCTGGTTTAGGGCTGGGAGAAGGCATTCATATGACTGTAAAAATGTGAAATGCATACCTCTAGCCATATTCTGTCAAGACATGAGTGTCCTCTCTAAATAAAAGTGAATAGAGAGAGGCCCTGCACATCTGGTCAGAACGTAGTTGGAATCATCCATATTGCCAGGTCTTGCCACCATCAATGGAGAATTCTGGTAGCACACGCTCTGAGAATTTACAAGTCTGCAGTTACATAGAGTGACTTCACTTCAGACTCTGATCCCAAACTTTGAAACCCCTTTTACACAGAGTATGAAATCAAAATGTTGTGGGGACAAGTTTTTTAATTGAGCAAACCTTGTTGCCAAGGATGGGGGACATTACTACTAGAAGTGGACTGGATGGGAACATTGTACCAGGGTCGGGGACATTATACTAGGAAAGAGCACAGGATAGGGAACATTATCACTAGAAGGGGCCCCAGATGGAGGACCAGGAATGAGCTCAAGATGATGAACATTATATCAGGATAGGGGAAATTTATTTTAGAAGGGGCACAAGATGGGGGGGGGTATATACTAATGTAAAAGGCCCAGGATGGGGGACATTATTACTGGAATGAGCCAAGGATGGAGGACATTATACCAGGAAGGGGCCTAGGATGGGGACATTATTACTGGAAGTGGCACAGGATCAGGGACACTATTACTAAAAAGGACCACAGATGGAGGATACTATACCAGAAAGGGGCTTCAGAATGGGTGACATTATTACATTATGGGAGAGAGGTACAATATGTCGTTATAGGACTTAGAATGCTTCAATGGCCTAAATATCTGATCAACATGCAGGTGTGGTCCCAGAGACAAATTTGCATCAGGGCCCATCGAACTCTAATGACACCACTGTCTATTTCTACCTAGTTATAAAGTGATATATCCCTGTATTGCTACAATTGCTCCAGACAGAGCTCTATTGCATGTAAAAAAACTATTATGGTGGCTACACTAGTCATTACCCAGCTTTTCAATAAATAGCTATGATTAATAGATGCATAGAAATAACTTTTCAGAAAAGGTTTTTTTTTTTTATTATTTATTTTTAAATGTATCTACCAAATATGATATACCCTTTCCACCATGGTCAAATTCCATTTGTTTCTTTCTCCTCCATTTTACAATTGCCATAACAGTAGATATTTTGTCAAAGCCGCATCAGGACTTTTTTTTGCAAGGCAAGTTGTATTTTTGAATGGTACTATTTAACCCCTTAGCTATTGAGCCATATTTTTCAAATCTGATGTGTTACTTTATGCATCTAAAAGATGTCAATGTGCAAAAAATGGTAGTGGAGGAACAAACTCTGTCATATAACGAAAATGGACTGCACCCGTCATGGATGAAACCATGGTGAAGTCTGTCCTCATTCTGCTCCACAATGTTAGATCTTCCTTCTGAAAGAGGTTTTCCATCTTCTATCATTAGATACTTTATGCTTCCAGACTGATGAGTCTCTAAGGAACAGTAAGAATATGGAACAATTACACTATTCACTGGAATCATTTTGCAGGCTCCTAAATGATCCATGGCAGAAGATAATATAATTAAAAGGCTGCCCTCGAACATCAGAAGGAGAGATTTCAGTTACATGTTCACACTCTTCTCTCATGTACTCACATAACTTCAAAGCCTTTCACTCCAAGTCTCCAAGTAGCGGATGTTTTGACTCATATTTCCCCTACTAGAGAATGTGTGCTGACATGATGTCAACTAAGTGTCTACATGCCCCAGCACTACCAGGCAGAAGTGCTATTTATAACCCATTTTAATAGGTGGTTTCTCCTGTAAAAGAAAATCCATAGTCCATGCTAAGGTATGGTGGGAAAGACAAACAGAACAAGAGAGAAAGAAACAAAACCAAAGATTAGTGGGAGAAACAAAATAATAATCTTGTAGTCGTGATACCTTTTAATGGCTAAGAAAAATAAAGTCATTGATGTTACAAAGCAAGCTTTCGAGACTTCTCACATCTCTTCATCAGGCATGGTATGACAAATATTAGGACACAAATACTGTATATACACACAGCCAGAGCAGATGCAGGGTATAATATTTTGGTATTAAATATTCTTTTTTTGCATCTGGTTAAAAAGAAGATGTCACTATGCAGCTGTGCCAGTTTCTTCAAAAGATCTTTTCGTTCCATAGATGTTGTGGTACATTCTGGTATCCTCCATTTAGTTAGAAGAAACAAAACAAACACACCCTGCATACTAATATTGTAGGTTATTATAATTTACAATGGTGGTGCTCAACTTATTACAGGGAATGAGCACCATGTTGTTTTTTAGGTACATTTTTATGTTTACTACACATGTGGTCAAAATTGTTGGTACCCCCTGTTTAATGAAAGAAAACCCCACAATGGTCACAGAAATAACTTCAATCTGACAAAAGTAATTATAAAAAATCTATGAAAATGAACAAATGAAAGTCAGACATTGCTTTTCACCCCTGCGTCCACAGAATTAAAAAAAAATTAAACTCATGAAATAGGCCTAGACAGAAATGATGGCACCCCTAAAAATAATGTGACCAAAGGGATATGTTAAATCAAGGTGCGTTTACTGATTAGCATCACAGGTGTTTACAGTCTTGTTATCAGTTAGTGGGCCTGTATATAGAGTTACAGATACTCACTGTGCTGTTTGGTCCATGTTGAGTGTGGTACACACCATGTCACCAGAGGAAGCGAACGACAGACTTGTCTTAGGAGATTAGAAGGAAAATGATAGAAAAGCATATTAAAGTTTTTGCTACACAAAGAAGGCATTCTCACGGCAGCGTGCTGTGTGTGAATGCCATGGCCGCTTTTCTTCCTGTGCTTTCTTACCTCGCCGCACTCCCCCGGTGACCGCTGGTGATCTCCTCATCCCCGCCGGGCCGCAGCGAGTGTGGCCTCTAGGATGCTGCAGCACCATGTGACCGGGTGACGTCGCTCAGTCACATGGCGCTGTTAAAGGTCCTGCACAAGGTCCTATGGTGTCGGTATGAGGAACAATCACAGAGTTAAATAAAGCCCAGGAAGAAAAGCGCAAAGAATTGACATGGTCATTCTTTTTGTGGATGCGCTTTGCAGCCCAAAGTGCATCTGCAAAAATACAGACCATGTGAATGCATTTTTGAAAGAGCCATTGCTTTTGCTGGGATGCGTAACGGTGCTACTTTTCACTGCATTTATGCAGCGCTAAGGCCATATGCACACATTGAGGATTTGGTGAGTTTTTTACCTCAGTATTTGTAGCCAAAACCCAGAGTGGCTCTGATAAATACAGAAGTGGTGACGTGTTTCTATTATACTTTTCCTCTGATTGTTCCACTCCAGGTTTTGGCTACGAATACTGAGGTAAAAAAACCTCACTAAATACTTAATGTGTGCACATGGCCTAAATAGAGCTGCCTAAATGCTGAAAGACACTACGTGTGAATGTAGCCTAAGATCC
Organism: Allobates femoralis; assembly: GCA_033576535.1. Classification (NCBI taxonomy): domain Eukaryota; kingdom Metazoa; phylum Chordata; class Amphibia; order Anura; family Aromobatidae; genus Allobates; species Allobates femoralis. Next base: position 562,654,752 of record JARQOC010000002.1, on the reverse strand, counting down.
ATGGGACTGTAGCCAATCTCTTTGGACGTGACTCCAGAAGGAAAATTGATGCCAAATCAAAGAGACGGATAATACGAATGGTAACAAAAGAGTCAGGGAACATCAGTGTCAGATCACACCATTACGGATGCCTGCGTACAGATCACACACTCTCGTCCGCACCAGGGGCGCGAGATGTTGCGTCCGTGGTGCGGGCGAGAGTGTGTGATTTGTGCGCAGGCATTCGCCTGCGCACAGATCACTAATGGCGGGCAATGAGAGCGCACGGCGGTCTGCAAGCAAAACGCTGCAGATGCATCTGCAAGTCTGAAGGCAGCCTAAGGGATCCAGGGATTGGACTTCCAGCGATCACTTTTACTATTTTGAGAAGAACCCTTTAATTTGGTGAGGAAGATAGATCTGTTCCTCCATAGGGTGTAACAGGTTTAGTAACAATTCACACCTGGGGCTATACTGCCTGACAAATGAACCACCCCAAGTGTGACTTTAAAGCCCTATCCTTTTTATTCAACACAAGCAAATGTCCCAAAAAAAGCATTGCATAGTGTTCATAAATATAATATTCCAAATAAGCTCAGTCTTTTTTCCTTTCTGTACACTGCTATATATAACAGAGTAGGAGTGAGCATTTAATTTTTCAGAGAGGCCATATGAGAGACTGACTGTTGTGGAGGACAAACCAATAGGTTCAAATTATTTCTGCTCTATATTAATATTAACAGATTAATTATAATTGTTTTATATTGGTATTAATTGTATCACTTAAAATTGAGCAGAATCAAGTATGCTGATATTCCCCTATACACAGTATGAGTCCACACATAACCGCCCTATATACAGCATGAGCCCCCACATAGTTCGATTATACAGTATATTCACATAGCCCCCTATATACAATATGAGCCATCATGTAGTTCCCTAGATACAGTATGAGCCCTCATTTAACCCCCCTATAAACAGGATGATGTCTCACATAATTCCCCTGCATACAGCATGAGCCCCCCACATAGTTTCCTAGGTACAATTTGAGCCCTCACATAGCCCCCTATATACAGGATGAGGGGCAGGGAGCTTAGAGGGATCCTATCACCTCCAGAACGCCTCCTAAGCTGCCAAAACATGTCTCTGCAGCATCCTATCACTAATCTCACACTTCTTTTGTCTCCTAAAAGCATCCTGTGAAAGTGCATAAAAATGTTTTAATACCCACTCATTAGTGATTATAATTAGCAGGGGCTATATTCTTTAGCCACCAGGACGGGCTGTTTTGCAGGCTCCAGGATCCACCATCTCTCTCTCTGTTTGCTGTGCTTGTGGTGCAGGCATTGCCCCCCCCCCCCTCTCTATCACTCACAGAATGCAAATCATTAGTCCTGCCTTCAGCTGCACATCACAGCAGCACAGACAGAGAGAGGGTGGATCCTGGAGGCTGCAAAACAACACCCCCTGTTGACTAAAGAATATAGCCCCTGCTAATTATAATCACTAATGAGTAATGGTACCTTTACACGCCGCGACGGCAGGCTGGATACATCCCGCTACTTCACGTGCACGAGCACGCTCAAACGGTTACAAACGCTCAACGCATCACCTTTACACGCCGCGACAAGGTGCGCTACGCCACGCTACATCTATAGCTAGCTACATCGCCGGGTGTCTCAAGTAGCCAGCTGTAGCTCATTTACACACCGCTACAACCAGCTACTATGGGCGTACCTGGTGCAGCAGGGACAGCACATAGGCGTGCTACAATTGTGGATTACGAGACGTCCGTACGCTGATAGGACAAAGCAATAATACCATGATTGGCCAGGCATCGCAGGAGGCTGATTAATATTCGACGCTCGAGCAATTGTGTAGTGTGACTCGTCAGCTCCTTAAATATGCCGCCCTGTGCGGCGACAACCAATCGCAACGCACCATCTTCCACCAATGATCGCACATGGGGCGCGGTAACACGGAGCCAGGGTCACGCCTTAGCTACATCGCAGGCTGTCCCGAGTTCCCTTCCGTTGCTTCTTTACACGCCGATACAGCTCGCTACCATCGGCGTTGTAGCCATCAGTTTTCGAGCAGAGCTAGGAAACAGATGTATCTGTTGCCGGCTGTAGCGTCACGTCTTCAGACGCCGCTACGTCGGGCTACATTGGCGCTACAAGCTACATTTGTAGCCTGTAGCGGGATGTATCCAGCCTGCCGTCGCGGCGTGTAAAGGTACCATAAGTATTAAAACGTTTTTATGCACTTTCACAGGATGCTTTTAGGAGACAAAAGGTGTGTGAGATTAGTGATGGGATGCTGCAGGGACGTGTTTTGATAGCTTAGGAGGCGTTTTGGAGGTGACAGGATCCCTTTAGATTAGTAGCACCACTCCAGCGTTGAAAAATTTTTTTTGGAGGGGTGATCTAACCCCTTCACCCCCAGGCGATTTTCTGTTTTTCCTTTTTTCCTCCCCTTCTTGCAAGAGCCATAATGTTTTTATTTTTCCGTCAATATATACGTACTAGATGGTGGCTAACGCATCGGGTATTCTAGAAAATGTATGTAGTTTATATATGATAATTTAAGAATAATGCAATGAATACACAGGATTTTCCAGGTAAAATATATACATTATAATTAATGTTATTACTCGCACTGTGAGTAGGGGTTAAATTCCGCACCAATATCGCTGATTGGTCGCGGCCGCCCAACCGCGACCAATCAGTGACGCGGCTTCGTTCAATATATCTGCATGTGTGACACCTCACTAGCGATCAGTAAGGTACCGTCACACTTGGCGACGCTCCAGTGATACCTACAGGTCGTATCGTTGTTAGGATCACTATAGCATCGCCAAGTGTGACTGTACCTTACTGATAGCCACAATCAGCAATCTCAGAGCGGGGGCCTGGTCGCTGCTGCATGTCACACTGAGCGACATCGCTAGCGCCGGTCAGGGTACTTCTGTTGCAAGCAGTTGCGAGATGACCGGCTAGTGCCGGTCATCTACCGGCTGCGTCGCTGCTGACCTCCATGCGGCAGGAGATGACCTGCAGCTACCATCGGGAGATCAGCGGCTAGCACCGCTGATCTCCCGATGGTAGCAGTGGTGTGCGTGGTTCAAATCCCGTGCCAATTCGTAGCCAGACTGTGCCTGTCGCTGATTGGTCGCGCCCAGCCGGGCGTCACCAATCAGCGACGCGTAATTTCCATTACAGAGAGCCAGAGAGACAGAATTAGACGATTATATAGTAGATGGGAGCCCGATGCTATCGCATCGGGTGGGTGGTGAGATCACAATGCGGGGGTAGTGGGATGTGATCGGGGGCACTGGGGGTTAGTGGGGCATTGGGGGATGAGCAGGAGCAGTTGAGGGTGAACAGTGGGATGGAGTGGCTTCAGTCGCCCTCCTGCCCTCCCGTTCCCCCCTCCTGCTCCCCCCCTCTCCTCCTGGCTCCAGTCCCCCTCCTTCTGGCTCCAGTTCTCCCCCTCTCCTCCAGGCTCCAGTCCCCCTCCTGCCCCCTTGTTCGCCCTCTCTCCTCCAGGCTCCAGTCCTGCCTCCCTGCTCCCCCTCTCTCCTCCAGGCTTCAGTCCCTCTCCTGCCCCCTGCTACCCCTCTCTCCTCCAGGCTCCAGTCCCCCTCCTGCCCCCCTTCCTCCAGGCTCAAGTCCCCCGCCTGCCCCTCTGCTCCCATTCTCTCCTCCAGGCTGCCCCCACTCATAATATACCCCCAAACACTGCCCCCACTCATAATATACCCACCACTGCTCTGCCCCCATTCATAATATCCCCCAACGTAACGCCCCTCTGTAGCAAATACATGTCATCTTCAGCTCCATTGTGGAGCCACTGACTCACCATTCTCACTCACTCCATCCCGTCTCAGCCTCTCAGTAGTGATTCCTGTTCCTCTTCTATGCGTTCCACATTGTGGAATGTGAAGGGGGCTCCTCTTCCATGTGTTCCACGCAGTGGAAGTGGCGGCCTGGATGTGGGGGCTAGCGGCCGGCCCCCGGAATGAATGAGAGCACTGTACCGCGCCGTTCTGCCGCTATGATAATAATACCGGCGCGATGCGGGCGAGCGATGGTGAGCCCCTCAGTCAAGCCTGGGCCCGGGCATTTGCTCCGGGTACGCCTGATGTTGACACCGGCCCTGTTCCACAGCTCTGCCATTTTCTGCCTCCGAGCTGCCAGGGAGTAGTGGGCGGGGCCATCTGCGGCTAATTCTGTCTGCGGCTAATTGGTCGCGCCCAGCCAACCGCGACCAATCAGCGACGCGGGATTTCCGTTACAGAGAGACAGAGACGATAAGACAATTATATAGTAGGATGAGGACTTGTTTTTTGTGGGATGAGTTGTACTTTTTATTCACATCATTTATTTTACCATATAGTGTACCGGATATCAGGAAAAAAAATTCCAAGTACAGTAAAATTACAAAAAATAGTCCAATTCCACAATGTTTTCATTTAGTAACTTACCATGCTCACTATATGGCATGTATAGCATGTATGATTCCTCAGGTAACTAAAAGTTATAGTATAACAAGGTATAGTTGTTTTTTTTTTATTATTTAAGTGATAGGAAAAAAATCAGAAATTCGTTCCGCCCCTCCCTAAAATTGTGCATTTGTTGCCATTTTCCAAGACCCATAATGTTCTCATTTTTTGGGATCTGGGTTGTGGAAGGGCTTATCGTTTGCATTCTGGGTTGACGTTTTTAATTATACCGTTTTGTTTTATGCTCAATGTTTTGATCGCCTCTTATTGCATTTTATTGCAATGTTGCGTCAGCCAAAAAAAAAACATAATTCTGGCATTTTTAATTTTTTATTCCGTTATGCAGTTTACAGATCGGATTACTTTATTTTATAGTTTGATACATCGGACATCTCTGAACATGGCAATAACAAATGTATATTTTTTTCTTGTCCATCAGCCATCGATGTCGCTCTCTCCGCCAAGGCGTCATACCCGGAAGAAGGACACAGATTATGAACGTTGGGAGTGCGCATGAGAGCAGGATGTCACACCCACTGGGGCATGATGCATAGAGCGAGGGGGGAAGGTGGAGGATGAGAGAACGCCCACAGTGTCTACATTCTGGATGACACCATGATAGTTACCATACAAGAATGTATGTGATCAAAGCATTTTTCACAGCGATTACAGGACACATTTAGTTCAGACAGACATGGTTAGGGATGTACTAGGAAGCGGCAGGGACAGGTAGTGATAGATTTGGGGCCATAAACAGGTTCCCTTTAATTAGGACTGTAAAAGGGCTTTTTAAGTTCACCTTTAGCTTTTAATACATTATTGGCCAGCCTTTGCTCTTGAGGACCAACTTGAATCTCTGTGGCTATGAGTGAACAAGCTTCTGCAGATGTTCGCGAGTGATGATGTGGTTCCAGGCCTGTATCAGATTTATCATAGTATCAATCAACTCACTCTCAGTCCTTGGCTGTTTTCTAGGTATCTCTGATGATGTTCATTTGGATTGAGGTTCAGTGACTGAGCTGGCCAGTCATTAGTAACCACTTTTTTTTTTACACTCTGTTATTGTTTTAGCTATGTGAAGGAGCATTATCATCCTGGAAGATATAGTCCTCTAAAAACAAATGTTGAGCAGAAGGCAGCATGTTCTAATGAAGGACGTCTATGTATTTTTTTTTTTTTGCATTAACCATACCCTCCACAATATGAAGCCTTTCAACACCATTGGCTGCAATACAGCCCCAGACCATTACTTTCATCGTATGTTTCACAGAGAAACGCAAACAATCCGGCTTGCTATCTCACATAAGACTTGCTATCATTTCACAAAATGCAGAAAGTGCTCTCATCATAAATCATAAATAGCACATTCTCTCACTCCTCCTTTCTCCATTTTGAATATTTCAATGCCCACAGTTTTCGCCTTTGTCTGGCTATCATCAATGGCTTCTTTCGGGCCTTGCACCCTCTCAATCCTGCTTCCAAACAGCTCTTCCTAACAGTGATGTTGCTATCTCAAAATTGCACTTTTCTTGCCATTCTCACGGGAACTGAGGAGATGTGAGTTTTCCATTGGCACGGGATGTTCTTATCAGTACTCTATCCTCCCTTTTCGTTGACTTTATAAGCCAACCAAATCTGGGCCTGTCCTGAGTTATCTTAAGCTGCTTATGTTTCTGAATAATACTTATAACTGTATCCTGATCACAGCCATCTTACCTTGTGATGGGTGACCCAGAATAACCCCCTTCATCCAGTACCCCAACTCGCACACAATCCTATGCTGAAAAAATCTGAAGGCCCCCATCATATTCAGTTCTCTTCTCTAGATTGACCAACAAGTAAAACAAAGATTAAAGCAGCAGATATCATGCAATGTAATTGTCCACTAAATCCAGTTTATGATTGGTCATACGAGCATCCTCTGTGATTGGCTAACTTTTGATCTGAATTTGTACAATATTCAGTTGTGCTTCTAATTCCCATATTGTTGCAGAAATTGCAGGCAAAACGCATTTAAAAGCTAAAAATATTACAGTGAGAGAATGGAAAATTGAATTCTGAACAAAACTATATATTATATGTCATATCAGTGTTGAAGATATTTGACAGAAACCATTTTAAACTTGAAAAATCAATTTATCCTACATCTGACATCTGACTTTTGAACACCAAAAGGATAAGAACATATGTGCTCGGATGGGGGACATAGTTAGTAAGATGGGGACATATAGACATACATGGGACATACAGTCATGGACGAAAGTGTTAATACCCTTTAAATTCTCAGAAAATGACCTTTTTCTCCCAGATAATACGGTAAATTAAATAACTTATGTTTTGTTATACAAGTTTATTTACTTTATGGGTATTGGAACGAACAACACAAAAAAAACTGAGAAAGAAAGGTAAATAGGACATAATTTCACACAAAACTCCAAAAATGAGTAAGAGTGCTTTCACATCAGCGGTAATCGCTGATCGCGGCAGTTGCGGTGAAAAAAACGCAACTGCCGCGATTACCGCATAAAGGCCGCGATCGCGACACACTTGCTGCAAGCCCCATACAATGTCTATGGGGCTTGCGGTAAGTGTTCGGCAGGTGCGGTTTCAGCACTTGCGGCAGGTGTGGCCGCGAAAGAACCGCGGTATGCTGTGGTTTTTTCATGGCCGCACCTGCCGCAAGTGCCGAAACCGCACCTGCCGCACACTTACCACAAGCCCCATAGACACGGCATGGGGCTTGCCGCAAGTGAACCACAAGTGCGGCCGTTATGCCGTAACCGCGGCAGTTGCGGTTTTTTCACCGCAACTGCCGCGATCAGCGTTTACCGCTGATGTGAAAGGGGCCTAAGATAAAATTGTTGGCACTTTCAACTTAATATTTGGCTGCACACCCTTTGGAATAAATAACTGCAATCAATCGCTTCCTAAAACCATCAATGAGCTTCTTACACCTCGCAGATGGAATTTTTGATCACTCTTCTTTTTCATATTGCTCCAGGTCCCTGATATTTGAAGGGTGCCTTCTCCCAACAGCAATTTTAAGATCTCTCCACAGGTGTTGAGGATTTTGATCTGGACTCATTCCTGGCCACTTCAGAATTCTCCAGCACTTTGTTTTCATCCATTTTTGGATGCTTCTTGAAGTATGTTTGGGAACATTTTCCTTGTGAAGACCAATGACATAAGATGCATTCTAACACTGGGCACTACATTGTGACCCAAAATCCTTTGGCAACTTTCAAATTTCATGATACCTTGCACACAATCAAGGAACCCAGTGCCAGAGGCAGCAAAAGAACCCCATAACATCTTTGAAGCTTCACCATATTTGACTGTAGGTACCAAGTTCTTTTCTTTGTAGGCCTCATTCAATTTTCGGTAAATAGTAGAATGATGTGTTTATGGTCTCACCTGTCCACAAGACACTTTCCCAGAAGGATTTTGGTTTACTCGTGTACATTTTGGTAAACTTCAATCTAGATTTTTAAGTCTCTCTGTCTTCATTGTGTGGTCTCCTGCCATAGCATTTCATTTCATTCAAATGTCAATGGTTAGTCGACATTGATGATACTGATACACTCTGAGTCTGCAGGATGAATTTCTTTGGAACTTGATTAGGACTGCTTTATCTACCATCCAGATTATCCTGTGTTGCGACTTTTCATCAACATGGACATAGACTTGTAACCTTGATAACTTGTAACTGTTGATATTTTTCAACAATTTTGGTTCTTACGTTCTCAGACAGCTCTCTTCTCTTCTTTCTTGTTCTCCATGTCGAGTGTGGCCCTCACAGACACACAATGCAAAGATTGAGTGAATTTCTCCCATTACCTGATTTCAGATGTGGTTTTCAGATTGACAACACCTGTTACTTGCCACAGATGAGTTTGAACGAGCATCCCATGCTTGAAGCAAATTTTGTCTGGCCCATTTGGGGGGCTTTTATGTGACTTTATGGCCAATCTACCTATACTGCCGTTCAAAAGTTTAAGGTCACCGAATGTAGTGTTTTCCATTAAAACTCATACTTTCATTTATCAAATGAGTTGCAAAATGATTAGAAAATATAGTCCAGACATTGACAAGGTTAGAAATAATGATTTTTATTTGAAATAATAATTTTCTCCTTCAAGCTTTGCTTTCGGTACAGAATGATTCCTTTGCAGCAATTACAGCATTGCAGACTTTTGACATTCTAGCTGGTAATTTGCTGAGGTAATCTTGAGAAATTTCACCCCATGCTTCCTGAAGGCTTCCCACAAGTTTGATTGTCTTGATGGGCACTTTTAGCGTACCATACAGTCAAGCTGCTCCCACAGCTCGATGGGGTTGAGATCTGATGACTGTTCTGGCCACTCCATTACCGATAGAATACCAGCTGCCTGTTTCTTCCCTAAATAGTTCATGCATAATTTTGAGGTGTGCATTGGGTCATTGTCCTGTTGTAGGATGAAATTGGCTCCAATCAAGCGCTGTCCACAGGTTATGGCATGGTATTGCAAAATGGAGTGATATCCTTCCTTAATCAAAATCCCTTTTACCGTGTGCAAATCTCCCACTTTGCCAGCACCAAAGCAAACCCAGATCATCACATTACCTCCACCATGCTTGACAGACGGCGTCAGGCACTCTTCCAGCATCTTTTCAGTTCTGCGTCTCACAAATGTTCTTCTGTGTGATCCAAACACCTCAAACTTTGATTCGTCTGTCCATAAAACTTTTTTCCAATCTTCCTCTGTCCAATGTCTGTGTTCTTTTGCCCATATTAATCTTTTCCTTTTATTAGCCAGCCTCAGATATGGCTTTTTCTTTGCCACTCTGCCCTGAAAGCCAGCATCCCGAAGTTGCCTCTTCACTGTAGATGTTGACACTGGTGTTTTGCAGGTACTATTTAATGAATCTGCCAGATGAGGAGCTGTGAGGCGTCGATTTCTCAAACTAGAGACTCTAATGTACTTGTCTTGTTGCTCAGTTGTGCAGCGGGGCCTCCCATTTCTCTTTCTACTTTGGTTAGAGCCTGTTTGTGCTCTCCTCTGAAGGGAGTAGTACACACCATTGAGTTTATTGGCAATTCCTTGCATGGATTAGCCTTCATTTCTAAGAACAAGAATAGAGTGTCGAGTTTCACATGAAAGTTATTTTTTCTGGCCATTTTGAGTTTCACAGAACAAACAAATGTAATGCTCCAGATTCTCAACTGGCTCAAAGGAAGGTCAATTTTATATCTTCTCTAATCAGCCAAACCGTTTTCAGCTGTGCTAACATACTTGAACAAGGCTTTTCTATGGTTTTCTACACATCCATTAGCCTTCTTACACAGTTAGCAAACACAATGTACCATTAAAACACTGGAGTGGTGGTTGTTGGAATTGAACCTCTATACACCTATGTAAGATATTGCATTAAAAAACAGACATTTGCAGCTAGAATAGTCATATACCACATTAACAATGTATAGAATGTATTTCTGATTCATTTAATGTTAGCTTCATTGAAAAAAGGTGTTTTTCTATCAAAAATAAGGAAATTTCTAAATGACCCAAACTTTTGAACGGTAGTGTACTTTTCTCTATTTTCTTGTGTTGTTCCAATACACACAAAGGAAATAAACATGTGAATTACAAAGTATGTGTAATTACAATAATTTTCTGGGACAAATACTTCATTTTCTTGAACAATTTTAGGGGTGACAACAATTTGGCCACAACTGTACAGTATATGCTCTGGTGTCATTTTGGTCCATTCTTCTTCCAGTCTCTTCCACAGTTATGTGACTGTTGTGGGTTTATTGGCCATAACTTTGTCACCAAGGATTTTCCAGAAGTTTTCTACTGGGTTTAGATCAGGACTCTGGGCTGGCCATTTTATTGTTTCAATGTTTTTTGTTTCAAGGAACTGTGTTACCTGTTTTGCTGTGTGACAGAGGGCAATGTCTACATTAAAATTGCTGGCTGATTGAGTGCTAAATGCAAGTAAGGAACCACATGTTGTTGAAGAAGGTTCTGATACACACTTACATTCACTCTGCCGCTTAGCTTTATGGGTGGTCCAACTCCTGCAGCAGAAAACATTCCCCAAACCATGACACTTCCTCCACCACCTTTCACTGACTTCTTTATACACTTTGGGATCAGTCTTTCCTCAGAGTGTCGACGAACATAATGTTTCCTATCACATCCAAAAAAATTAAACTTGCATTCATCACTAAAATGAACTGTGGATTACTTCTCCTCTGTCCACACAACATGCTCCTCATCAAAGGTGAGTCTAGCCTTTTGATTCTTCCTCCTAATGAGAGGTTTAGTCAATGTAGAGTGGGCTTTCAGTCCAAATGCTCTTAAACATCATGACACTGTATGATGAGACAGATCCTTACCCTATTCAGTGGTGAACTGGCAAGCTATTCCAGCTGCAGTGTTGAAATAATTACTTATGGAGATTCTCTGCATTATCCTGTCTACTCTTACATTTGTTTTTTGAGGGTGACCAGCCTTTTTGGGGCACTTGAAATAGCTTGTGACGTTGTAAAGATGCAATATTCTAGAAATAACAAACTTTGAATGACGAATGAACATCTGTTACTATGGCTGATATGATGACCCCTTTAGCCTTCAACTGAGCAACCTGCTGCCTAAGGCCGGCTTCACACCACGTTTTTTTGGATCCAGGCTGTCTGGTGTGAACCGGACAGCCCCGGATCCGATTTTGCCCCTATTGTATCCCGATGGGGGCTGTTATTTGCCATCCGGTTTGGTGTCTGTCTGGCACGATCCGGCTGTTTTCAGTTTTTGCCCTGGGCACAAAATCGCAGCTTGCAAGATTTTTTGTGTCCGGGGCAAAAATCGACCAAAACAGCATCCTCCCAGATCCGGCGCCCCATGACATGGGAGTCTATGGGCGCCAAATCGTGCCGCATCAGACAGAAAAACGATCCGGTTCCCGGACGCCGGGTGCTGAATGAGCGGCGGCTCTGAAATTGAAGCTGTGCTCGTTCAGCACCTGGATAGCGCAGCTAAAAAAGCATGGCTGATATTTCAGCACCTGGAGAGCTCCCCTCCAGACGCTATGCTGAAATTTCAGCACTGGACAGTGGCAGCCGCTGATTCCAGCAGAAAACAGGATCGGAGGTTCTGTTTTGTTCGGAGCTGTCAGGTTCTGTCTGGTGCATCCTGAAAAAAACACCGGACAGAACCTGACAGCAGAAAATCGTGGAGTGAAGCCAGCCTTAGAGTTTCAGTCAACTTGGAATGGCACACCATTTTTGCAAACTTGAGTGCAAACTGGAAAGTTAGACTGCCAGTTAAATTGGGTTTGTCATATAATTAAATAAATTGTTACCATTTGCCAGGTTAACACCAATTACTTGCAGGTATCTGAAAGTGTTCTCTAATTTTGATCAGTGTTCTTTTTCATTTATCTCATTTACATTTTTATTCTGTGCTTTATAATATATTCAATTCATGACATAAGCTTAAAATATTGCTAATATCGTAATGTTAGGATATTTTCACAAAGGACAACACAACGACCTTAATACTAAGGAAATTGTGTGGTGTTCTCTAATTTTCATCGACAGTGTATATACCAGGATGGGGCCCAGGATAAGGACATATATGCCGGGGTGGAAGACATAGTTGCCAAGATGAGGCCAAGGATGGGTGACATATATACAAGGAAAGGGCTCAAGATGGGGATATTACTACATAATGATGGAGGAGGGGCAACACATATCTTTATAGGATTTAGAACGCTAGAAGGGGCCTTATATCTAACTAACATGCAGGGGGGAGATCAAATTTTTGCTGGGGCCAATTGGACTCTAGTTACACCACTGTTGAGCTTGATGGGCTCATGTCTACCATGAACCTTAAAAACTATGAAAAAAATAATTGTTAGTCTGAAATCAGACATGCTGGATATTTTTTTCCCCAACAATTATCTGTCAGTCAAAACCTAAGATGAAAATTATATGAACAAATAAATAACAGTTAAAAAAGTAAAAATCGGGTACCACGAAATAGTGTGATTGTGACTAGCAGTTACCTCCTTGAGGTCACCACAGGTCACGCTTGAGGGATTTCCCTGCTCCAGGATACCTTCTGTGTGACAGCGTGAACCTTTGTGAGGTTACTGCTAGTCACACTGCCGGACATCGGGCAGTGGCTGCTTTCCCAACACAAGGGGGATGTCTGCACTGGACATGTCCCTAATATGCTAGAGCAGTGAGACTTCATGGGACTGCGCAGGACCTTACTGGATTTAGGGGATAAAAGGGTTAATGATGGATTGTCTCATGTCCTTTTTTTTTTAAACTAATCCTCTCTTTTATGTCTTGTAGGGTCAATTTTATGGACTACGGCTGATTCGATTAATTACTGAAGATGTTTGTTTTTTTTAAATTTACTTTGGATTAATTTTTATAAAATGGTTAAAAAGAGAATGTCTTGGAGTGGTTATTAAAAAAAAGATTTTTTGGTGTTGTTATTTGTGTTATTACTGACTGGGTTAAAAATGTCGGGTTTCTCATAGATGCCTCGACATAATTAACCCCTGGGATTGATGCCAGCTGACATTACAAAGCTGGCATCAACCCCTAATACCAATGCCCCATATGCCAAAGCACAAGAGTAGCTGGAAGAGCCGGGGTGAAGTGCTAGGATTAATGAGGCGCCAGTTCTGCAATTTTTAGACTGTGGAGGGCCAATTAACCATGGTCCTTCCCACACTAAAAATACCAGACCCCAGCTGTTGGCTTTGCCTTGACTGGTTTTCCAAAATGAAGGGGGGGGGAAATCTATGCCATTTTTCAAATTATTTATTTATAAATACCGTATATACTCGTGTATAAGCCGAGTTTTTCAGCCCACAAATTGGGCTGAAAAGTCCCCCCCTCGGCTTATACACGGGTCTATACGGTAATGCTGTGGGGGGGGGCTGTGACCGGGAGCTGGAGGAGGCAGGAGGGGGCCGCGGTGACCGCAGGCGGTCACGTGGGGCCGCCTCATTAGTGCAATGAATATGCACGGCATCCCCCCGTCCATCAACGGCGGGGGGATGCCGTGCATATTGCACTGCACAGCCCCCCTCCTTAATATGGGTCCCCCAGTATTAATAAACAGCCCCCCCCCCTCCTTATCATGGCCCCCCAGGCTGCGGCAGCTGTCAAAATAACAAACAGTTTATACATCACCTTCCGACGCAGCTTCTCCGCTCCTCCGGTCCTCCGCTCGCCGGCTTCTTCTTTCTTCTTGTGCCGGTGTCATGTGACCGGGCGCAGGAGATGACGTCATTTCCTGTGCGCGGTCACAGAAGTCGGCACAACAAGAAAGAAGAAGCAGCCGGCGAGCGGAGGACCGGAGGAGCGGAGAAGCTGCGTCGGAAGGTGATGTATAAACTGTTTGTTATTTTGACAGCTGCCGCAGCCTGGGGGGCCATGATAAGGAGGGGGGGGCTGTTTATTAATACTGGGGCTGTATATACCTCTGGGGATGCTGGATAGTACCACTGGGGCTGTATACTACCACTGGGGCTGCATATACCTCTGGGGCTGATGTATACTACCACTGGGGCTGTATACTACCACTGGGGCTGTATATACATCTGGGGCTGATGTATACTACCACTGGGGCTGCTTGGGCTCCTGTATACTACCACTGGGGCTGATGTATACTACCACTGGGGCTGTATACTACCACTGGGGCTGTATATACATCTGGGGCTGATGTATACTACCACTGGGGCTGCTTGGGCTCCTGTATACTACCACTGGGGCTGCATATACCTCTGGGGCTGATGTATACTACCACTGGGGCTGTATACTACCTCTGGGGCTGTATATACATCTGAGGCTGATGTATACTACCACTGGGGCTGCTTGGGCTCCTGTATACTACCACTAGGGCTCCTGTATACTACCACTGGGGCTGCTGGGGCTCCTATATACTACCACTGGGGCTGCTGGGGATGCTATATACTACCACTGGGGCTGCTGTATACTACCACTGGGGCTGCTATATAGTACCACTGGGGCTGCTGGGGATGCTATATACTACCACTGGGGCTGCTGTATACTACCACTGGGGCTGCTGTATACTACCACTGGGGCTGCTATATACTACCACTGGGGCTGCTGGGGATGCTATATACTACCACTGGGGCTGCTGGGGATGCTATATACTACCACTGGGGCTGCTGGGGATGCTATATACTACCACTGGGGCTGCTGGGGATGCTATATACTACCACTGGGGATGCTATATAGTACCACTGGGGCTGCTGGGGATGCTATATACTACCACTGGGGCTGCTGTATACTACCACTGGGGCTGCTGTATACTACCACTGGGGCTGCTATATACTACCACTGGGCTGCTGGGGATGCTATATACTACCACTGGGGCTGCTGGGGATGCTATATACTACCACTGGGGCTGCTGGGGATGCTATATACTACCACTGGGGCTGCTGGGGATGCTATATACTACCACTGGGGATGCTATATAGTACCACTGGGACTGCTGGGGATGCTATATACTACCACTGGGGCTGCTGTATACTACCACTGGGGAGGCCTGTATACCACTGGGGGGGGCCTGTATACCACACTGCTGGGGGCTGTATACCTGTGCTGGGGTCCACCCTCGGCTTATACACGAGTCAATAGGTTTTTCCAGATTTTTGGGGCAAAAGTAGGGGGGTCGGCTTATACACGGGTCGGCTTATACACGAGTATATACGGTATTGTAAGTTGCAAAAATAGTGTGGCGTAACCTCTGTTTTAGATTACCAGCCAAGGTCAAGCCGCCACCTTGCAGGTTGCAGCACCTTAGATGGCAATCAAAAATTGGGGGACCCCACGTAGTTTTTTTTTTTTATTATTTATTTTTTTGCTAAATGCCCTTTAGTGCCACATAGAAGGCACTAAGGAGAGCAAGCTTACAATATATATGGGGTGGTGCCTATTATATAGGCATATGACTTGTATCTATCTATCTATCTATCTATCTATCTATCTATCTATCTATCTATCATTATTGATTATTTATATATCTTTGTACATGTTTAATCTATTTATTTTAGTGACATGCATTTTTCTCCAGTAGGTGTCACATTAATCACATCTATTTATTTTAGTGACATGCATTTTTCTCCAGTAGGTGTCACATCAATCACATCCGTGTGCGGTCCGTTTGGCATCTGTGCTGCCAGTAAAAAAATGACTTTTCTCCATGTGAGTCACATGAAAACTAGTATGACTCACAAAGACATATGTTCCTTGGCAAAACATGGAGGTGTGAATATCCCTATTGTGCATCATTACCAAATGTGTGAACGTGTCTCCTGGAGGTGTTTAAAGTGAACACCTCCTGTACTGGATACACAGAAGCGGAAAGGGACCTTACACTGTAGGCTACTGTTCCCCCAATCCAGTCCTCAGGAGCCACCAACAGGTCATGTTTTCAGGATTTCTTTACTTCTGCGCAGGTGATTCTCTCACCTGTGCAAAACTAAGGAAATCCTGAAAACGTCTTCTTTGATGGCGCTTGAGGACTGGAGTTGGGGAACACTGCTGTAGGCCAATGTTAGTGTAATGTGACTAGACCTGTAAGAGGAGAGGAAGGAGCATGTCTTAGTGTATAAATATGTACAGATATGTCTAGTTCTTGATATTTTTGACTGAGTGGTCATAAAGCAGAGTATTTAACAAGCCTTGAAGATGAATGCTTAATCTGAATCAAATAGTTTTCAGAGATTAGACACTCGCCAAACAATCCTTAATTTGTCTATAACATTATCTGCATCTTCTGAGTGTTAAGATAAAGGACTTTCAGACAATTGGTGAAACTTTGTACAAGACTATTGGTATCACCTTCTTGCTAAGGCTGCTTTCACATAACGATTTTCGGTCATCCGATTGTATCCGTTTCAAAACGGATACAATCGGATCCGAAATCGGACCCATGTTCCCCTATGGGAATCGGATGGGATCGGATGTGCCACTATTGGCATCCGATTTTGGCACCATCCGATCCCATCCGATGTAATCACGGGCACAAAATCATAGCCTGCTACGATTTTGTGTCCGTGACTCACATCGGACAGCCTCGGATCACTGCTGATCCGAGGCTGTCCGATGTGCCCACAGCATAGGAGCCTATGGACATCGGATCCGAGCTCACCTCGGATCCGATGTCGGCTCCGTATCTCCCTGTCTCTCCCTACTCCTGCCTCCTCCATCTTCTTCCCTCTCCTATTCTATATGATGTGGCCCCGCTATTCTATCTGTGTCCCCCGCTCTTCTATCCTCATCTATCCCTATCCTGTCCCCTGTCCTCTCCCTGGGTGTAAAAAAATAAAAAAACTCCTCCGGGAGTATACATCACCTGTCACCGCTCCCACGCTGCCGCACGATCAGAGCTAAAGGACCTGTGATGATGTAAGAGCCCGGTCACATGACCCGGTCAGCTGACCGGGTCATATGACTCTGACATCATCACAGGTCCTTTAGCCCTGATCGTGCGGCAGCGTGGGAGCGGTGACAGGTGATGTATACTCTTGGAGGAGTTTTTTTTATTTTTTTACACCCAGGGAGAGGACAGGGGACAGGATAGGGATAGATGAGGATAGAAGAGCGGGGGACACAGATAGAATAGCGGGGCCACATCATATAGAATAGGAGGGGGAAGAAGATGGAGGAGGCAGGAGTAGGGAGAGACAGGGGACCGCAGGATCCACACGGATCCTGCAGATCGATGGCTATTTGCCATCCGATTGCAGGGATCCGTATGGATCCGTGCCTGTCCGTGGGATCCCCCTTCAAAGTCGGATCCCACGGACAGGCACAAAAACGTTATGTGAAACCAGCCTAAGGCTGGGTTCACGGTGCGTATTTTTTCCTGTCCGTGGGATCCTACAGTCATGGCCAAAAGTTTTGAGAATGATACAAATATTAATTTTAACAAAGTCTACTGCTTCAGTTTTTCTAATGGCACTTTGCATATACTCCAGAATGTCATAAAGAGTGATCAGCTTAACAGCAATTACTTGCTAAGTTAATATTTGCCTAGAAAATGAACATTAACCCCCAAAACACATTTCAACATCATTGCAGTCCTGCCTTAAAAGGAGCAGATAACATAATTTTAGTGATTGTTCCATTAACATAGGTGTGGGTGTTGATGAGGACAGGGCTGGCGAACACTCAGTCATGATTAAGTAAGAATAACACCACTGGATACTTTAAAAGGAGGCTGGTGCTTGGTATCATTGTTTCTCTTCAGTTAACCATGGTTATCTCTAAAGAAACACGTGCAGCCATCATTGCACTGCATAAAAATGGCCTAACAGGGAAGAGTATCGCAGCTAGAAAGATTGCACCTCAGTCAACAATCTATCGCATCATCAAGAACTTCAAGGAGAGAGCTTCCATTGTTGTCAAAAAGGCTCCAGGGCGCCCAAGAAAGACCAGCAAGTGCCAGGACCGTATCTTAAAACTGTTTCAGCTGCGGGATCGGACTACCAGCAGTGCCAAGCTTGCTCAGGAATGGCAGCAGGCTGGTGTGAGTGCTTCTGCACGCACTGTGAGGCGGAGACTCTTTGAGCAAGGCCTGGTTTCAAGGAGGGCAGCAAAGAAGCCACTTCTCTCCAGAAAAAACATCAGGGACCGACTGATATTCTGCAAAAGGTACAGGGAGTGGACTGCTGAGGACTGGGGTAAAGTCATTTTCTCTGATGAATCCCCTTTTTGATTGTTTGGGACATCTGGAAAACAGCTTATTCGGAGAAGAAGAGGTGAGCGCTACCACCAGTCTTGTCTCATGCCAACTATAAAGCATCCTGAAACCATTCATGAGGGAATCGGCTCACTCACAGTCTTGCCTAAAAACACAGCCATGAATAAAGAATGGTACCAGAATGTCCTCCAAGAGCAACTTCTCCCAACCGTCCAAGAGCAGTTTGGCGCCCAACAATGCCTTTTCCAGCATGATGGAGCACCTTGTGATAAAGCAAAGGTGATAACTAAATGGGTCAGGGAACAAAACATAGAGATTTTGGGTCCATGGCCTGGAAACTCCCCAGATCTTAATCCCATTGAGAACTTGTGGTCAATCATCAAGAGACGGGTGGACAACCAAAAACCAACAAATTTTGCCAAAATGCAAGCATTGATTATGCAAGAATGGACTGCTATCAGTCAGGATTTGGTCCAGAAGTTGATTGAGAGCATGCCAGGGAGAATTGCAGAGGTCCTGAAGAAGAAGGGTCAACACTGCAAATATTGACTTGCTGCAGTAACTCATTCTGTCAATATAACCTTTTGGTACTCATAATATGATTGCAATTATATTTCTGTATGTGATATAAACATCAGACAAACACAAATAAAAACCAGAGGGCAGCAGATCATGTGAAAATATAATTTTGGTGTCATTCTCAAAACTTTTGGCCATGACTGTACTTTTTGTAGGATCCCACGGACAGGAACGGACACCACAGGGGGTGACCTATTTCTGTATCCAGGTCCATGATTATCACGGATCTGGACACAGAATGAGTTGTGCGGGGTAATTTCACTTCCGCAATGTATAATACATTGCGGAAGTGAAATTTAAGTGAAAGCAGGGGTTAAAAAAAAAAAAAAAAAAAAAAATTGATCCTAACCTGTCCTGCGATCCCCCAATGTGCGGCATCTAGCTCCAGATGCTGAAAGGACATGGCTCGGCGAGGCTACCCACTCAGCATCATCGGTCACATGACCGGTTACCTCGGTAAACGGTCATGTGACTGTGACGTTATGCCAGGTCCTGTACATCCGGAGATGCCACACATCGGGGGATCCCTGGACAGGTGAGGATAGATTTTTTTTATTTTTAATCCCTGCTTTCACTTAAATGTCACTTCCGCAATGTATATATACATTGCGGAAGTGAAATTAGACGGTTAGGACCGATTTTAATGTACTGAGCATGCTCAGTACACTGTAATCGGGTCCAAGAAACCATCCGATGTTTACTCGGACCCGTGCTCCATAGGTCCCCATGTTATGGGCCATGGATCATGTCGGATCCGATTCGGTCCAATTTGATCCGCTGTGCCCAAAAATCGGAGCAGTCTCTGATTTTGGGTACAGCAAAAAATCAGACCGAATCGGATCCGACACAAATCGGATGGCAATGAGGCCAAATCCGATGTGATCCGTGGCCCATAGGATAATATGGGGGCCAAATCAGATCCGTTCCTGTCCGTCGGTCCAACAAAATGTACGATCCCACGGACAGGAAAAAATATGCAATGTGAACCCAGCCTAACACACAAGTGTCTCACTTATGGTCTGACCAAATGGAGAACTGGAATGTTCAAACTATCACTCTGACAATGATGATGGTGGACCTGTTAATCTCTCTATGCCCCAATAGATTTACTTTGCTCTGTAGGGAGGCATCACATCCAGGTGGCAGGCAGAAAAGGATGTCTAAGGGCAGGCTGGGATTGGGTTCACCTAGAGATCAAGGAAACTCCCAGTTGCCAGTGGGTCATTGATCAGTGCAGTGACAATCGGTGGCTGCAGATGGTGCAATTGTGACAAAAGTAGAGAGAGACCTGATAATACATAGGTAGTTTCAGATAGACGAGCATCCTCGGAAGCATATCAAATTTAACAGAATCACTGGCTCCCTGCCCCAGAATTCATTAAAAAACAGCGCCGATGGTGGCAGCAGATGACATAGATGAATATTACACTATATGTGGAACAAAGAGGTGGATATTATGCTAAATCAAGGCCACAGTCATTATACCAAATGGGGGCCAAGGAGGGGGACATTATACTAAGTCCAGGTCAAATCGGTGGACATTATACTAAACTGAGACCATAGAGGACGACATTTTACTAAATGTAGGCCAAAGAGGGGGACATTATACGAAATTGGGGCCAAAAAGGTGGCTAATGAGGGGACATCATACGAAATAGGACCCAATGAGCGAGACATTACACTAACTCCAGGTCAAATTAAGGAACATTATACCAAATGGGGGCTAAAGAGGGAGTTATTATACTAAATGGTGCCCAAAGGGTACATTGTAAAGTATGGTGGCATTATACTGTATGAGGGTCAGAGGGAGGGACATTATACTATAGGTGGCACACATAGTGCGACATTATTACTACCGTATGTCTGGCACCAGACTGGGGAACATTATTAATGTATGGGGCCACAATAGGAGACACAAACAATTCCTCTACTGTGTCACTATAAATGAACAATGCCTTCTATGTGTCCTCATAAGTTTTTGGATCCACGCTTTCCGACCTTTCAACTGTATTATTGGTTGACGCTGCTATTGTATGTGAGCCACCGAGAAGAGCGGCATTACTGGATGTAAACAGACATTAGTACTACAGGGAGCATAAAAAGGGAGCCCTACTGACGTGACCGCTGGACCAGGGTCCCAACAATCATTTTGCTGAACCCCAGTGGTTTTACTTTACTGTTCCCTGCAATATTACAGTGTTCCACTGTGTTGTGTGAGCAATTACACATACAAGTAGCCTACGGGTTTAATAAAAAAGGGAAAAAAAAGATAAAAAACAAATGCTCACATTATCTTTATTCCTGGAACTATAAATAAAAGCTTAAAAATTAACAGATTAAGTATCCATGAGCGTCCAAACTAATAAAATCAATCATTTAAAATGTACTGTATGTGTTTTTTTGTCACTTCACCTAACAAAAAAATTGAATGAAAAAACTGCAGTCAAGTAGGCGCAAAAGTGGCAGCAATAAAACTTGTGTCAACCAAAAAATAAAAAAGTAATAGAACTTGGAAGGTGAGGAGCAAAACTAGAAAGCAAATGTGGCGCCCCGCAAATGCAGGTGTCACAGAGGAGTATTACACCGGTAAAAGAGGTGTAAATGCTCCAGCTGCAGGTGGACCCTAGGATGGTGGGTGGGACCCATTCCCAGCACTCCCACATTAGTTTAGGGTGGGAGGTTACCCCGGGAGGGGATATAGTCACCTCTAGTGGGATGAAGGAGGTCTTTTGCTTGAGGTCTCTCGGCTGAGGGACCAGGAGGAGATGGAGGAAGAGGAAAGGTATTAGGAAAGATCAACTAAGTGGAACGAGGCGGAAGGACACACCAGGTCAGTTCCAAGCCGCACCGGAGGAGAAAAGAAGGGACCTTGAGGAGGTCCTGAAAGAGGGTGGCCGACAAGAGAAGTATGGGCCCCAGAAAGAAAGGGAGATCCTCAGCGTGGAGCGTCCATACTCCAGGGGATACTCCTGTTCAACCAGAGGAACGCCGGCCCTAGGAACCGGCCAAGTCCAGCTTGCAGTCGGCAACCAGCTGCTGTGGCTTGTTCATCAGCCGCAGCACCCTGCCAACGGAGAGGTCTGCCTGCTTCCTCACCAATGAGGGAGGGGACTCCCAGTATTACCTACACTGAGCTACTGGGTATAGATCGATCCAAAGTGGGGAACAAAGGACACGGGTTAGTTAACAAAGGTACACCAAGGGTTCCACCATACCACCTGATATCCACTTGCAGCCACCCGTTAAGCTACCTGTCTTTGTAATGGTGGGGTTACACGTCCCGATATCGCGGCGATATCGGAGGCAACGGCGCGGGAGCGCACATTTTTTCAGCCCTTTTCCCGATATCGCATTGGCGGTTTACATGCTGCGATATCGGGAAACAATGTCCCTCCGATGTGTACGCCCACCAACCCAGTAACGACCATTTAACATGGGAGTTAATGGGTAGCGTCTGCGTACAGATCGGAGTTGGGCTGTCACACGCTGCGATGCTGCTACAACGGCCATGCGATATCGGGGAGTTGAATAGCTCGGCTATTCAACCCCGATATCGTTTTGGCATCGTTCCAGCATCGCGTTGTACGCTCAAACCGTACAACGCGCAAACGATATCGGGTCCAACTCGCGACCCACGTGACTTTTTGTCGGAGTTAGGTCGGAGTTGGACGCCGATATCGCGGCGTGTAAACCCGCCATAACATCTAAAGTGCTGAGCTGTGAACTGTAACTGCTGCTGCTTCAAGTTAACAGTAAAGTACCCGGGAGAAAGTGACTTTGCTTCTGCCTGTGTTTCTTCTGCATGAACTTGTTCCCTTTTCAGGAACGCTGCCCCGGAGGTCCAGCCCTACCTGTAGAGGACTTTGCCAACTAGCTGCATTACCATCTACCTCCGGAGGACTGTGGCGGCGCTGGTGACTTCTCACCAGAAACTACAGGTGGCGTCACGAAAACTGTATATAAAATCCCCAGTAAATATAACCCCCTTTTTCAAAGAGGTCCCCCAGGACACGGGATCAGGCGCGGCCACCACTCCCCCGTGACACAGGCGCGTTAACCCTTGGAGCCTGATACCCGAGTACCCCAAGGCCTGGGGCTTGACACAAAGAGACTCAAGGGTCTGTGTACACCTGCATCTGGTCCTTGGGGCTGAGTACTGTGAGTTTTATGTGGGCCAGAACCTGGGGTCCTGGACAGACTGACAGTGCAGCAGTGGGGTGGCCATGTACCCTTTTCAGGGATGACAGTGCAGCTGTGGGGCGGCAATTTGCCCCTTTCAGGGATGGCAGGGCAGCTGTGGGGCGGTCATATACCCGAGTCAGGGATGACAGTGCTGGTGTGGGGTGGCCATGTACTGATTTCATGGATGACAGTGCACCTGTGGGGTGACCATGTATCTTGGATACCTTGGTCAAGGATGACAGTGCAGTTAAGGGGTGGTCATGTATCCTGGTCAGGGATGACAGTCCAGCTGGGGGGCAGCCATGTACCTCGGTCATGGATGACACTGTGGTTGTGGGGCGGCCATGTACCCCGGTCAGGGATGATAGTGCATCTGTGGGGCGGCCATGTATCTTGGTTAGGGTTGGCAGTGCAGTTGTGGGGTGGTCATGTATCCTGATCAGGAATGACACTGCAACTGTGGGGTGGCCATGTACCCCGGTCAGGAATGACAGTGCAGCTGTGGGGCGACCATGTGCTTCTTTCAGGGATGACAGTGCATCTGTGAGGCGGCCATGTATCTTGGTCAGGTGTGACAGTGCAGTTGTGGGGTGGCCATATATCCTGATCAGGGATCACAGTGCAACTGTGGGGTGGCTATGTACCCCGGTCAGGGATGACAATGCAGCTGTGGGGTGGCCATGTACCCCAGTAAGGGATGACAGTGCAGCTGTGGGGCGGCCATGTACCCCAGTAATGGTACCTTTACACGCCGCGACGGCAGGCTGGATACATCCCGCTACAGGCTACAAATGTAGCTTGTAGCGCCAATGTAGCCCGTCGTAGCGGCGTCTGAAGACGTGACGCTACAGCCGGCAACAGATACATCTGTTTCCTAGGTCTGCTCGAAAACTGATGGCTACAACGCCGATGGTAGCGAGCTGTATCGGCGTGTAAAGAGGCAACGGAAGGGAACTCGGGACAGCTTGCGATGTAGCTGCAATGTAGCTAAGGCGTGACCCTGGCTCCATGTTACCGCGCCCATGTGCGATCATTGGTGGAAGCTGCTGCATGACAATTGGTAGTCGCTGCATAGGGAGGCATATTTAAAGGAGCTGACGAGTCACACTACACAATAGCTCGAGCGTGCTGTATTACTCAGCCTCCTGCGTTGCCTGCCCAATCAGGATGTTATTGCTTCGTCCTATCAGCGTACGGACGGCTCGTAATCCACAATTGTGGCACGCCTATGTGCTGGCCCTGCTGCACCAGGTACGCCCATAGTAGCTGGTTATAGCGGTGTGTAAATGAGCTACAGCTGGCTACTTGAGACACCCGGCGATGTAGCTAGCTATAGATGTAGCGTGGCGTAGCGCACCTTGTGGCGGCGTGTAAAGAGGGTGCGTTGACCGTTTGTAACCGTTTGAGCGTGCTCGTGCACGTGAAGTAGCGGGATGTATCCAGCCTGCCGTCGCGGCGTGTAAAGGTACCATAAGGGATGACAGTGCAGCTGCGGGGTGGCCATGTACTCCGGTCAAGGATGACAGTGCTGCTGTGAGTGGGTCATGTACCCCGCTCAGACATGACAGGGCAGCTGTGGGGCAGCCATGTATCCTTGTCAGGGATGACAGTGCAGCTGAGGGGTGGCCACGTACCCCGGTCAGGGATGACAGTTCAGCTGTGGGGCGGCCATGTAGACCAGTCAGGGATGACAGTTCAGCTGCGCGGCGGCCACGTACCGCGGTCAGGGATGACAGTTCAGCTGTGGGGTGGCCATGTACCCCGGTCAAGAATGACAGTTCAGCTGCGGGGCGGCCACGTACCCCGGTCAGGGATGACAATTCAGCTGTGGGGCGGCCATGTACCCCGGTCAGGAATGACAGTTCAGCTGCGGGGCGGCAACGTACCCCAGTCAGGGATGACAGTTCAGCTGTGGGGTGGCCATGTACCCCAGTAAGGGATGACAGTGCGGCCATAGACCCCGGTCAGGGATGACAGTGCAGCTGTGGGGCGGCCATGTACCCCTTTCAGGGCTGACAGTGTAGCCGTGGGGTGGTCATGTACACTAGTCAGGGATGACAGTGCAGCTGCGAGGCGGCCATGTACCCCTTTCAGGGCTGACAAGTGTAGGGGTGGGGTGGTCATGTACTCCGGTCAAGGATGACAGTGCTGCTGTGAGTGGGTCATGTACCCCGCTCAGACATGACAGGGCAGCTGTGGGGCAGCCATGTATCCTTGTCAGGGATGACAGTGCAGCTGAGGGGTGGCCACGTACCCCGGTCAGGATGACAGTTCAGCTGTGGGGCGGCCATGTAGACCAGTCAGGGATGACAGTTCAGCTGCGGGGCGGCCACGTACCGCGGTCAGGGATGACAGTTCAGCTGTGGGGTGGCCATGTACCCCGGTCAAGAATGACAGTTCAGCTGCGGGGCGGCCACGTACCCCGGTCAGGGATGACAATTCAGCTGTGGGGCGGCCATGTACCCCGGTCAGGAATGACAGTTCAGCTGCGGGGCGGCCACGTACCCCAGTCAGGGATGACAGTTCAGCTGTGGGGTGGCCATGTACCCCAGTAAGGGATGACAGTGCGGCCATAGACCCCGGTCAGGGATGACAGTGCAGCTGTGGGGCGGCCATGTACCCCTTTCAGGGCTGACAGTGTAGCCGTGGGGTGGTCATGTACACTAGTCAGGGATGACAGTGCAGCTGCGAGGCGGCCATGTACCCCTTTCAGGGCTGACAAGTGTAGGGGTGGGGTGGTCATGTACACCAGTCAGGGATGACAGTGCAGCTGCGAGGCGGCCATGTACCCCTTTCAGGGATGACAGTGCTGCTGTGAGTGGTCATGTACCCCTCAGACATGACAGGGCAGCTGTGGGCAGCCATATATCCTTGTCAGGGATGACAGTGCAGCTGCGGGGTGGCCATGTAGACCAGTCAGGGATGACAGTTCAGCTGCGGGGTGGCCATGTAGACCAGTCAGGATGACAGTTCAGCTGTGGGGTGGCCATGTACCCCGGTCAGGGATGACAGTTCAGCTGTGGGGTGCCATGTACCCCGGTCAGGAATGACAGTTCAGCTGTGGGGCGGCCATGTACCCAGTCAGGAATGACAGTTCAGCTGCGGGGCGGCCACGTACCGCGGTCAGGGATGACAGTTCAGCTGTGGGGTGGCCATGTACCCCGTCAGGAATGACAGTTCAGCTGTGGGGCGGCCATGTACCCCAGTCAGGAATGACAGTTCAGCTGCGGGGGCCACGTACCCCGTTCAGGGATGACAGTGCAGTTGTGGGGCAGCCATGTACCCTGGTCAGGGATGACAGTTCAGCTGTGGGGCAGCCACGTACCCCGTTCAGGGATGACAGTGCAGTTGTGGGGCAGCCATGTACCCCGTTCAGGGATGACAGTTCAGCTGTGGGGCAGCCATGTACCCTGGTCAGGGATGACAGTGCAGCTGTGGGGCAGCCATGTACCCCTTTCAGGGCTGACAAGTGTAGGGGTGGGGTGGTCATGTACACCCAGTCAGGGATGACAGTGCAGCTGCGAGGCGGCCATGTACCCCGGTCAGGGATGACAGTTCAGCTGTGGGGTGGCCATGTACCCCGGTCAGGAATGACAGTTCAGCTGTGGGGCGGCCATGTACCCCAGTCAGGAATGACAGTTCAGCTGCGGGGCGGCCACGTACCGCGGTCAGGGATGACAGTTCAGCTGTGGGGTGGCCATGTACCCCGGTCAGGAATGACAGTTCAGCTGTGGGGCGGCCATGTACCCCAGTCAGGAATGACAGTTCAGCTGCGGGGCGGCCACGTACCCGTTCAGGATGACAGTGCAGTTGTGGGGCAGCCATGTACCCTGGTCAGGGATGACAGTTCAGCTGTGGGGCAGCCACGTACCCCGTTCAGGGATGACAGTGCAGTTGTGGGGCAGCCATGTACCCCGTTCAGGGATGACAGTTCAGCTGTGGGGCGGCCACGTACCCCGGTCAGGGATGACAGTGCAGTTGTGGGGCGGCCATGTACCCCGGTCAGGAGCTCCTGAGTCCTTACAGTCCCTACAGCAGAGCTGCATTTTAGCCGGCACAATGTGTGAACTTGCCAGCTGTGTGTGGACCAGAGGAGAAGAATCATTGCAAACAATTCAGCCCCCTGGAGTCAAAAGTCAGACTCCGCTCTGCAGGAGGACAGACAGCGCCAGAGTCAGCGCACCCGCTGGTGGGCGGGCCGGAGACGCCCGGGACGGGGAGTGGCTTAGATCCGGTGGGAGACGCTGTGGGGGAAGGCGTGCTCACCTGCAGCCGGGACACAGAGGGGCTGTGTGCGGAGACAACGCGCTACTGTGCAGGACGGCGCCGTGTGACGGCCATAGACAGGTGAGGAGGACGTGGCGACCGGGGAGTAGCGGGAGCCCCGGGAGGGAGAAGATGCAGCAGAGCCGAGCCTGTCCTATGGGGTGCAGCAGAGCCGAGCCTGTCCTATGGGGTGCAGCCGAGCCTGTCCTATGGGGTGCAGCAGAGCCGAGCCTGTCCTATGGGGTGCAGCCGAGCCTGTCCTATGGGGCAGCTGTGTAGCTGAGTTTGTCACTGACAGTCATTGTTTTGAGCTGGGAGACGTTTGTCAGACACTGAGAACTGATTTTCGCATATACCGGTAGAACTTTAAATACATTACTTACATAGGACTGCGGGGTTTGCACAGGACTACATATATCACCTGCCTAAAGTGCCATTACTTGGCCTGCCCACCATGTTGTTGGTCTGAGGGTCATCTTTTCTTGATTTCCCTGTCTCACCTCCCACAATGAGGGGCTCAGTATCTGTCTCCCCCACTTTATAGTGATCTATATAATAACTGACTTTCCCCCATAGTGCTTACACTGCAGGTGATATTGACGCTCCAGATAGCGGAGTGCCCGGCTGAGCTCTGCTCTATGGCAAGGTACTGAGGTTTGCAGATACCCCCCCCCCCCCTTTGTAGTTGTAGTTATTCCTGGGAATTTGGCCCCCCTTGTAGTTATTCCTGGGAATTTGGCCCCCCCTTGTAGTTATTCCTGGAATTTGGCCCCCCCTTGTAGTTATTCCTGGGAATTTGGCCCCCCTTGTAGTTATTCCTGGGAATTTGCCCCCCCTTGAGTTTATTCCTGGGTTTTTGCCCACTTGCAGTTATTCCTGGGTATTTGGCCCCCCCCCTTGCAGCTATTCCTGGGTATTTGGCCCCCCTTGCAGCTATCCTGGGTATTTGGCCCCCCCTTGCAGTTATTCCTGGGTATTTGGCCCCCCCTTGCAGTTATTCCTGGGTATTTGGCCCCCCCTTGCAGTTATTCCTGGGTATTTGGCCCCCCCTTGACAGTTATTCCTGGGTATTTGGCCCCCCCTTACAGTTATTCCTGGGTATTTGGCCCCCCCTTGCAGTTATTCCTGGGTATTTGGGCCCCCCCCCTTGCAGTTATTCCTGGTATTTGGGCCCCCCCCTTGCAGTTATTCCTGGGTATTTGGCCCCCCTTGCAGTTATTCCTGGGTATTTGGCCCCCCCTTGCAGTTATTCCTGGGTATTTGGCCCCCCCTTGCAGTTATTCCTGGGTATTTGGCCCCCCCCCCCCCTTGCAGTTATTCCTGGGTATTTGGCCCCCCCCCTCTTGCAGTTATTCCTGGGTATTTGGCCCCCCCCCCTTTGCAGTTATTCCTGGGTATTTGGGCCCCCCCCCCTTGCAGTTATTCCTGGGTATTTGGCCCCCCCCCCCTTGCAGTTATTCCTGGGTATTTGCCCCCCCCCCCCCTTGCAGTTATTCCTGGGTATTTGGCCCCCCCCCCTTGCAGTTATTCCTGGTATTTGGCCCCCCCCTTGCAGTTATTCCTGGGTATTTGGCCCCCCCCTTGCAGTTATTGCCAGTCATTTTACATGGAGGAGCTTTGTTTGCGTCTAACTTCTGCCAGATGGGAGTTTACTTTGTGGTCAGTATGAAATGTTGGCGCTGGTTATGAGAACATCAATATAATGTAGATGTACCCAAATATTTGTGTTTCTGCTTCCTGTC
This sequence comes from Allobates femoralis, assembly GCA_033576535.1. Classification (NCBI taxonomy): domain Eukaryota; kingdom Metazoa; phylum Chordata; class Amphibia; order Anura; family Aromobatidae; genus Allobates; species Allobates femoralis. Next base: position 562,625,761 of record JARQOC010000002.1, on the reverse strand, counting down.
TGCGGTTCTATATGCTCCATACATTTTTACTGTGGGGTCTGGGGGGTGTCAGTGTTATATTTTAAAGTCATTTCTGCCCTCTGCGTATTTGGCAGTCGTAGATCAATGGTGTTATATGCAAATTGTGCCCAAAATGAACCAGACACCTAATGTGAGGGACAAGTGCAACCAGTGGAAGAGTGAAATGACCATAATCCAACATGAAATAAATCACACTCCGATAATCCAGTTTAAATTCAGCTCAAAGCTGCAATATAATGTGGAATTTCACAAGACTGAACAGAGAGCAAATTAGTAAATTCCTCCAAAAACAGGTAGTTCTCGTAGTGGGGAGGCGCCGCACATACCGGCTCGGTGCGGAGTGGGATGCTCTTTTGTATTTGTATCGTCTTATGATCTACCAAGATTTTTTAAAAAGTTTTTTTCACCTTTGTCCAAGCAGTATTGCATATTCACATTCCTGAGTTCACTGTATCCTCCAGCTCTTTTTTTTTTTTTTTTTCCTTTTTTGAGTGCAACTACGGTACCTTTTGATAATGTTATCTTACCTCATAAATGCACTGTCCCGTCCGTCATCCACTTCAGGTGTCATGTTGTCTCGATATCATACGCCGCAGCTGCCATATTTGCACACCCAAGTGATGGCCCATTGTGCAGTACCGCCAGCGATGCAAACGCCACCCGAAACCGCCAAGACTCTTTGTCGCTGCTAGTCATTGCTGCCGCCTCAGTATCTGGGTGTCCAAAGATGGCGGCAGCCAGAGTAACTGCACCTGTGTGTGCCAGGTACGTGCATGCTCAGTTACTTATGCCACCTCCATCTTTGGACATGGGTAAACAAAGATGGGGGTGGCATGGTGCACTGTGGAGGGACAGAGAGGGTGAGGGCAGTTACATAATTGCGCTATCCTGTGTCACTTCTGGCATCCGAATGTCCTGCTATCATGCACCTCCGCCATATTTGCACACCCAACTGATGGGTCCACTGGTGATACTGGTACATTGCACAGTAGAGCCACCACCAGGAACTGCACCACCTGAAACCTCTGCTGTCGTCCCCTGCAACTGCTGCTGACATATCGCCACCTAAGTGCACAAACGTACCTGCCCCTGCACACTTACTCAGGTGGCCCGCCATCTTTGGACACCTGGGTATACAGAGATGGTAGCGGCATGACCCGGTGGGCACTTACATCACCGCTATCATTGAACACCACGGTGGGGGCAGAAAGAGCGCACAGAGGGAGACAACTCAAAGGAGAGAGCACACGAGGGTAGAAGACACCTCACAGAGAGAAGAGAGAGAACAGACTTAAGAGATAGTCGCCGTCCCGATTGTGATGTTACTGCTCCCCCCCAATGCCATAGCATCGGGTCCCCATCTAGTGTTTAATATGCACCAATTCAGACTTTGTTTACGAAGTGCCAACAAATATTTATTGCCATTAATTTACATACCGATTTACATTCTCTACCATTATGTCTATGAAGTGTGGGAGAACACACACAACACAACACCACAGAACATGCAAACTCCTTAGGCCATGTGCACACGCTGAGTATTTGATGAGTTTTTCACCTCAGGATTTGTAGCCACAACCAGTAGTGGATAATTAAATCAGAAGTGGTGCAGGTGTTTCTATTAGACTTTTCCTCTGATTTCTCCACTCCTGGTTTTGTCTACAAATCCTGAGGTAAAAAACTCATCAAATACTCAACGTGTGCACGTGGCCTTAGGCTGGTTTCACACTGCAGTTTTTTGCCTGATCAAGTTCCATCCGGTTTGTGTGCCAAAACTAGAGGAACTTGCAGAGAAAAACTATAATTGAAAGATTGACACCTGTTCTGAGTTTTGGAGACACTCCTGGTTTTGGCGCACGAACCAGATGGAACCTGATCAGGAAAAAAACTACAGTGTGACACCAGCCTTACAGATATTTTGTCCTAAGGCCAGCTTCACACCACTGTCTCAGGGATTCGGGGCTGTCCAGTGTGAACCGGACTGCCCCGAATCTGATTTTGGCACCATAGTGGACCGGATGACAGTGAATTGCCATCTGGTTTCCTACTGTCGGGGAGGATCTGGCAGAATTTGTTTTTTTTTTCCCCAGATACAATATCGCAGCTTGCAGCGTTTTTGTGTCCGGGGCAAAAATCAGGCCAAATTGGATCTTCCCAGATTCGGTGCGATCAGTCGCCTCCTAACATGGGAGTCTATGGGCGACGGATCATGCCGAATCTGACAGAAAATATACATACATTGCGGAAGTGAAATGAAATAAAGCAAGGGTTAAAAAAAAAAAAAAAAACTCATCTCTCCAGTGTGTCCCGCAATGCCTCCATCTAGCTCCTGACAGTTAAGGGGCCTGGGGGGCGGAAACAACCCAATCAACTGATCCCGGGCCATGACTTTCATCAGCTGAGCGGTTTAAACCCCCCGCCCGCCAAAAAACCAAAGTGGCGGGCGGGTCAAAAAAGACCTAAACAGCAGAGTGGTTTAAATATCCCGCCCCCCGACTGGTTTTGGAGACGGGAGATTTTTAAAAACCCCTCGCTGAAGCCCGGGCACCTGATCGGGGGGGGTTACCCCCACGTCCTTGTGGGAGCTAGATGGAGACATCGCGGGGCACGGCGATAGGTTTAGGAGATTTTTTTTTAAAAAATTTTTTTTAACCCCCTTTTTTTTTTTTAAAATTTTAAATTTCCCCCTCCGTAATTTTATATACATTTTCGCAAAATGGGGAAAATTTCATTTGGGAAAAAAGCAGTTTTTGTATACCCGAGCATGCTCAAATACGCTAAAATCAGGTCCAAGAAATGATTTAGCTGTTTTC